>OY754334.1:125684045-126280676 GCA_963573305.1 Pyrrhosoma nymphula
TTCCAGAGTTGTTCGTGAAGAGAACTTCTCGTCCGTCGAATGGGACGTTTATACGACTGACTTCTAGACTGGGGTTTTCTGCCACCCTTCTAAAGCTACCCTCCTCCACCAAATCATGTGGCCTAATGGCGCGTTAGGCCTCAGCTCAGGCGTCCCTCTAATTGCTGATTCACAGGTGTGCCATGTAAGTTGACGAGCCCAATCAAAATCATCGATAACTCCTACTGGAACGGAAACCAGAAATTAATCGAAGAAAAAACTGAGCTCTGCAATGGTGTCTGGCTTTTGCTTTGAGAACCGTGCGCCAATCGGAAAACCGCCGGAAATTATAGCTAAATTCTTAAGTAATAAGTTCTCAATTGGAAATACACTGTAGGAAAGAATAAAAAATTTATCTTAGGTAATTGCACAGGTAATAGAAACGATAGCCGAGCTTAAGTGCGTGAAAATCAGGAGATAATGTTTCCCTGCGGAATGAAAACATGAGAAAATTTGATTCACGAATTTGGATCAACACACTAACAATGAGACTATTCCGCAACTCACAAACGATTTACGACAAACATTAGAGAAGGGAAACGACAAAGAATAGGGAAACTAACAAGTATACCCACATTTGAATAGAACTCGAGTAATTGAACAATCGGCAGACATCACTCGCCTCTGGGGAAAAATCAGAGTCGATTCAAAATCTAGAGCGTTTAATTGAGTTTTTGGCTATTTCTCTCCGGCGAGGCCCGAGCCGTGCGTTATCTCATCTTTACCGTCACACCGTTCGTGTCTCATGCTCATTAAGCAGAGGCGATTAGGTTTAGAGAGGAGATTAAGTATGGAAGTAGATCAATGTTTACGATTATTACGAAGGCAGGTAGTTAAAACGAATCCAATTTTCTCCATTCAAATTTAGGCTCCGGGAATGGACGGAGAAAACAATAGATGAGAAAGTTTGACGTGAAAAACAAATGAAACGATGAATGATATATGATAGTAGGTAGAAATATGAGAACAGTCGCGACCACCGATGCCTTCTACAAATAATTCACTACTAAGTACCGCAGAATACTGTATATAACGAATTCAGAAAGTCAGATTTTCCAATATGCAGGGAAGATTTAATTATTTTTCTGTGTACATGTTCTCGGACGGGGAGCAATTGAACAATGCACTCCATTTATTAGCTCAGAGCATTTTCCTTGCTATAATTTCTAACTTTCTTGAGATATGTTTTCCTTTCAAATCATATTTGTGTAAATTTAATTCATACACACCTACAAGCAATGAGGAGAAGAATATGCAATGAGCACACTTACCATTGCGTAAAACTTATCCATGACATACGGCTGAAGGGAAAACAAAACTTAATAGTCGCTAATTAATCCTACGACGCTTCCGAACCCTGAATCATGTTCACCAAAAAAAGGATGATGTAACAAAAGAGATGCGATAAAAAACTAGACTGATGAGACATAATTGGTCTATGATCACCACACATGTGGGCGCGAGAAGTTTCATTCACGAGGTTTTCGTTTACTTGATGAGATCACACTTGTGACAAGCTCCTCCTCCTGACGAGCCCCCCCCCCCCCTCCCACTAACCTAAGGGCCGGCAGACTTGCTTTCAGACACGAATATTCATGGATTCCGGCGCGGCCGAAGTGGTGCGTGTATAAAAATACTCGGGCCGCAATGAAGCCGAGAAAATCAACGCTAAGTCCTCCTCGCGATAACCAGCGACAATCCCAATTATTCTGGTTGACAAATGAAGGGGACAGGAGAAGAAAGGACTTTCCCGCTCACAAAGGGGACGATAAGTAAAAAAGGAAAACATCGAGCTCCCTGCTTCGAGACAAAGAAAATAAAACGGGAGAAGAAGAAGAGAGATAAATGACGCTGAGGTCGGAGCGATAAAGACGGTTGGCGGAGGTAAGAAGACAACTGCGGTAGGTAGGGCAGTGGGAAGGCTGTGCGAAAGTAGTCTATAGAGAGTTCCACATTTAGTTGACAGAACAGGCACTCATGGAGATACCTTTCGTTTGTAAGTAACCCTGAGGCGGGAGGTGCGATGTTGCCACTAGCAGCAGAAAAAAATAACGTGCCAAACAGTACGCTAATTGCTTATCAGGGATCTTACGACATGTGAATATTATTCCCTAAAGTAACTTACTCAAATTTTGCGCGGTGATCAAACTGGTTGCCCAAGTGGCCTAAAAATGAACACATAAAGTATAAGTTTGGCAACAGCGCAATCATACTGTCAACGAAATGTGGAACGCTCAATGGTAGGAAAACCGTGGCTCTTTGGTAGTGTACATGTGGCTATGATTAAAATTGAAAATGAAAATAATACTATCAAAGGTTTGCGTATGAAATACTTGAACGATTTTAATAATAAAATCGTAATTTCTCCATTGTTTAATGAAGATAAAATAAATATAATGGCATGTTATTATATTTATTTACATTATCCTCACATATGAAAACCTTTTTGACTTTCAGATAGTTTTAAAATTGTAGTGAGAGACTGGCTCTTCAATTTATGAATTCACCAACAAATTTGGGGACGTGCCAAGGAGACTGAAGCTGTTGGCTCCATGCATGGGCCTGAACCGTGGCAAGATAATAGCGGTGGATGGAATTAGGAGGCCACGTCTCTTTTGACCAAAGTATTGAAATTGCAATAGCCTTAAAGGTAACTTCAATTACTCATTTCCAAATTAATATGAAACTTGGGCTAGCTATGAGTTATGCATTTGAGCATTATCAAGCTTCTGAAGTGATTATCGGCGAGGCGGCCACATGCAAATCTTGCTTCGAGGAGTGTTCCCTCTGACTCTGAGGTTCCCTCTCACCAAGTGAGTTCGGAAGAAAAGTCCTTTTCCGTTCCGTGCGTTTATTGGTTACACGCGCGGGGGCGTGGTTCGGCCACGTTGTAACATCGCCATCAACTTGGGACTTGAAAATTTTTCGGCTCCGAAGTGGTAAGATTTTTTTTAAACAGGACTTTACTATGTAGAGGACATTAACTTTCGGAGGAATCGCTGAAACTTGATAAAACGGTAGTTTTCAGTGCATTATTTAATGCTTAAAAATTTGTCCAAAAGATGGAGGTCTAAATCCATGGGAACAAATTTGACCAAACAAGAATGTTGAATATGGGACCTCAAGAAAATATCCAAGATAGCGCCTCTAGCGCAGGTAGTTCAACTAGAGTCATCTAAAAGCCGCCAAAAGATTAATGAACTACTAGACAATTGTTGTGGCATTTGCAAGCGGATGACTCTTGACTTCAACCTCTACTCGGTGACGAAGCTAGGGATCGTTCCGTGGGAGATTTCGGTAGCTTGAGGGTTCCACCGCTAGGGGCGCCCCCGGCAACGAGGCCGAGACGGTTAGGAATGCGCTGCACGGATTCCTCCTAGGACCATCTCACACCTCTCACCACCTTTCTCTTTCATTCCTCACCGCCACTTCACCTTTCTCTTTCTGCGGTCCCTTGCGATGCTACACCACCAACAATACTTGCCCTCCCAAGCCTTGAATCCCGACCAAAACCAACTAGGTACTTCAACCGTGTAAGGTAGTTTGAGCGAATATCATTTCACCTAGAATTTTATGAATTTGACCTTATTTTAAAGACAAAACTCTCATCTTTTCAATGATATCAAAATAATAACCCCTTCCCAAACCACTTTTAGAGCAATTTTCCTAAAAATATTAGCTGTTTTAAACGGGATAGATTACGGTTGTGCGCTCCAAAGGGAGAATATTGAAAAAATTAGGAATATCTAACGACTAGATTTCGATATAAAAAACAAACGGTGTGTAATTTGTATGTTTTCTCAAGTATTTATAAAAAAATAATCAATTACTCACCGCATTAATTTTTACACAATCGCAATAAACACCTGTTGTGAAGGCGTTTTCACCGTACGGCGTGAAAAAATGAGTCATGTTGGAGACATATATTAATATTCATTTAATTACTGAGAATTTGTCATTTAAACTATATTTATTTTATAATATCATAGTGATAATTCATTCTTCTAACAGAGGCTGAAATAAAATAATAAAATTCGAATATAGTCTCCATTGCGACTAGGGAAATATCTCGCTCAAACTACCTTAATCCTCCGTATGGCGAAGATTCACCAGGAAGGATGGGAAAAGCGAAGAGAGGGTTTTGTGAGGGGATGGTTGGAGAGAGAGAGAGAATTTATCAGGCGCGAGTTTAAGGATGTATCTAGCGAATAGTAAGAGAATCCTCGGATGAAAAAGTGAGAGATAGATGGTACTTCGCTTTGGTTCGACCACATCACTAAGCACCATTTTGGGCCACGCACAGAAAGATTTAAATGCACAATTAAAAAGAAAATACAAAAAGAATAAGCCGAGTGCTTCACAGAAAACCACTATGAGAGAACATGGAGAATATACACAGCTGATGGAAGTACTAGATTGGGCGCCGCTGGAGACTCGGAGGCTAAACGATAGGCTTAGATTACTAAATAAAATCAGACCAGGCGATTTCAGTATGACACGGAGGATATTATATAAACCCAGGACTAAATGTTTAGATGTGATAGAAGTGACAAAATCTGAGAGAAACACAATTGATTAAGGCACAAAAACTCTTTCTGCCCAAGTACCATTAGCGGCTGTAACAAAAACAGCGAGACACCAAGATACTCCATTACCATGCAATTCACTTTCTTCCTCTCCCTCATCCTATTCCGTTTACCTCTCACACTTTTTCGTGGCTGTCGTCCTAACACCTGCCACACTCTCCTGCGGCGACACGCACGTTAGTACGTGGATGTAGATGTAGAATGCGAGAAAACTGAAGGGATTGGGTGCCTCTGAGGTTTGAATTAGCATTTGGTGCTAGGATCGATGGCTTGCGTCTTGGCGTTTGGAACGCCCCCTCCCCACTCATCCTACTTCGTCCTTTCGGAAACCCTTTCAACCCTCCTCCCCCAACCAACCCTACGCCCTCCCCCTCTCAAAACCGTTACCAACCCAACCGCGCCACCGACGTACTAATTAATTGCCAAGTCCTCTTCCCACGACCTCCTCTTCCTACGAACCACCCTCTCTCTACCACCCACCCTCTCCCCCTCCATTCCCCCCCACCCCCCTGCCCTCTCGCCCCATGACCCCTGGATTTTGCCCCTCTTCTTCCCTCCCTCCTCCCCAATCTCCCCTTTCTTCACTTTATCTCCTCTCTACGCTTGCTTGATTTCTACTTGTGAATTTCCCGCCCCCTCTTTCCTTTTGGGAATCGGCGTTTCCCCACTCTCTCCGTTTCCTATCCAACAAACCCTTATCCCCCTCACGGGAGGGGAGAAGGAGGAAGATGGTTATAATAAACCCCTCCCCCCCACCCGTGATTTGAAAGTAAGAGAAAAATTCCTTTGACGGAGCTCCCATGGTAAAAAGCGCCGCTCGGCAGACAAGGGAGAATGGAGCCATCGGACGCGGGATCATTATATAATAATATATACGCAAGGCAGTCAGCGTCGCTTCACTCGGGGCAATTGCGATAGAGGCTCCCACAAAGTTCACGAATGAGTGGGAGAACAGAACGGAAAAGAAGACCCGCTGAAACAGTTGGAAAAATGTATTCGAACGAGCTGAAAATGTCACTTTCATTTGAATGAATGGGATGGATGTTAGTCAATCAAGGATCTAAAATTACCAACCAAGCTTGATGTAACGACACAAGCGCAAATTTTACGCCATAGATTTCAAATAAATGCAAACCGAACACGATAGCATCAAGCGATTTACGGTGAAACATTAGGAAATCTATAGGATGGAATGTTATTAGATATGTATTCGTATTTCTTGCGAAGCATTTGCAAACATGGTAACGGTAGAGAAACCCTAGGAACCTTGATTCAGTCGTCACATTAGGACGCACTCACGCAATCGGAATTAAATATACACCAATCTGCTTGACATATGCCACGAAATAGCTGGTGACCTGAAGTCCTCTGAAACACGCCTAACAAGCTACTTGCGGTGCATCAAGTAGATACAAATGATGCAAGGGGAAGGATGAGAAAGGAGAACAGAAATTAAATGTGTGCCCAACGTAAATATGTGTGTTAGAATCAAATGGTATGCTGTTTAAATATAATCAGGTCAACAGGAAAAACAACTATTTTCTGATACGAAGGAATATCCAGTCAGAGAATGTCCCGCAGACGGATTGGGTATGGTTGTGGTAAAGGACATGGGAGGGAACCGACATCAGTAAAACGAGGAACACTCCCAGAGATCAAGAAGCACATGAACACGCCGGAGGCCGGCCGTTCCGCTTCCAGATTCGTTGATATTGTACAGATCCCGAAACCTCGACGGAATCATTGGACGGCGATGTGACCCTCAGAACTCTATCGTGATGAAAACCTCGAGTTTAGGGGAGCCATATCGACCTGCGATGCACAGGAACAAGTCATACTTAAGTGAATAGTTATAGTTAACAGAGCAATGGGTGGTGCCACCAAAATGAAATGCATCGTATAACCTGAACAAAGGAAATGGTTAAAATTTCGCTCGTTTATCATTCTTTCAACATTTTTATCCATATTCGCATGTCATTAAAATGTTTTTACGTACATTTCATGCAAAACTAATATAGGCTATGAAAAGTAAGAAAATTATTGATGATGATGATGAAGAACAAAAATTCTAGGTTGTTAAATTGAACTTACTTCCTTGGGTTTAACTGTACGGCTAATCACTGCTTTGTTAACAGATGGTAGATAATTAAAAATGTGCCTCGCATAACATTATATTCACCAGCCTATAATAGACAATGATATTAATCGTAAAGTGCTGTCAATCGGCTTTGCTTATTTTCCTAAGTGAAACTAGCATGGCCGAGGGAATCAATAACTGAAATATTATACAAGAAGGAATGTTATGTTTTAAACACAATTAGGACCATTCAACAATAAATCTCATTGTAAGAATGATGAAAGCTAGATTGACGCATAATATGACCACCTAAATCATTATTTAAAGAATATCTAATTTTTCAATCAGCAAACCAAAGGAAATGAAAAGTCACCATCAATTGAATTAAATCAGCAAACATAGACATGCCTTTTTTCGCCGTTCTCAAATCCTCGGAATATCCACGCGAATTAATTAAATAAGCCTCGGCTGAAAGCAAAATCTCCGACTCTCGTATAATCTCGAGCGAGTGGTAAACAAGATGAGAAACTGGATCGCGATTCCGATCTCATTACAGATATTTTTTTCCCCTCACACTCACGGACACGCCAGGAAAGAACTTGCGGACCAGAATCGTGGGAAATGGGAGTCAGTTCGTACGGGAGAGCCGTGGGAAGTGCGGACAGACGGAGGCACGGAGGCGGCCGGGTAGGCAGTGTGAGTGGGGACCTCCGAAAATTTGGAAGCAAAACGCTGAAGGAAGCGCCCGGGAATAGGAGGAGGAGAAAGAAGACGTTGAAAAATGCGTGGAGAGGGAGGAGAGATGTTTGGTAGCAGCAGCTAGAGAGTGAAATTTTAGCGGTGAGCGAAAAGGAGAGTAGGAGGAGGATATGGGAGGGTCTGAGGCAGAAAAGCGAGAAATGGAGATACTGGTGGAGGATCTTGGTTAACCAAGATAACGCGGAGGGTCTAAATTTCGCGTAAGATATACCCCCGGGGAAAACGGCTCCTTGAAAATGTAGAGATTGTCCCATTCAGAAACTTTAGGAAGGCCGCATGCCTTAAGCGATAGAACGATAAAATTACCAACACGAATCACTTTCATTTTCAACCAAGTTAACTACAAATTAAAGATAACCTGATACTATATGGAATTATCATCACACACGTTGAAAAATAAACCAATTTCTTACTATGATTAAACAGAATAAAAATTCTAACCAAGTTGTACTTGGTTTATAAACTTTACCGATTGTGTAAAAAAATTCCTAACTACTTAATTCTCACTTTAATCAAAATTAAATTACCTTTTACGAAAATTACAAGAGTTGTTTGCATAAGATAGAGCCTTTTTACCAAGTTCTTTCCCTATGAATTCCAAGAAGAGCAAATAACAATATATTTGTAAAATATAAGAATGAAAATAAAGCGTAATAGACCCAATACATAGGTCATAGACCTATTATGATGAGTCTTTACCGAGAACTATCCCCACTCTCCTCATTTGATACACACGTATAATGATTGCAATACAAAATAACAGACATGAGCGTAAAGGAACACAATTCCGGGTATAAAAATTTATCGCGGAGGATTTTCAGAAGCGAACACGGGGTGGGTGGAGAACAAATTATGGCAAAAAAAGACACAAAATGTAGGAGAGAACGCACCCTGTAACCAGAAAACTCATTTTCAGCTTCCTCGTTCTCTGTGCACGGAACACTTGATGCACCCAAAGGCTCAGTCAAGAGGAGAGGCCTAAACATGAATCAGGAGACCGTGATGACGGACGCGACCTCAGAAATTGCGCGGAAATTGATGCTTGACCTTCGTGCTCCGCCAGAAATTTTGTCATAAAAGCCGGCACGGGAAAGCGGGAGGACCATTAGACCATCCAACAAACCCTCTCCGGTGCCGTGTAGATACATGCGAGCGGAGAGCGTATTATACCCGAGTTACTTCAATGCTTTCCGCGGGCTAGATACGGGATCTCACTTAACGAAGGCGTAGCGGCCAACTTTGACGTTTCCCACGTCCCGAAATGTTATTTGACATAGTTTCTCCCTCCCTGGCTTTAATAAGCAGGCCATGCACGCGATATGAGAGCTGGAGATAAGAGGGGATTAAGGAGTGCAGGCCAGGACGGAGAGGAAGAAGACGCCACGACACAGCTTCTCTAAACCTGGAGAGTGCAGTCCTTAGGCGGGAATTAAAAGGAATTTAGTGGGTCGTAAGGAAGCGTGTAATCTCGGCCAAGTTAGGCTCAAAGATTGGGTGAAAAATATGAGATTCTGTATCCCTTGTGCGATTTTTCCTTTGCCAATGCGGGCCTTATAATGTATCTCTGGATTAACGCTAAAATTTCATAAAAAAAATGATAAAATATAGTATAAATGGAGTTGGAAAATTAAAAAACAGCTGATATTTTGCGGTACCACAATGCATTTTCATACTCACTAAGAACCACTAGCATACGCGGGAATATCAACATGTAGATGAGCAAAAAATGTTAATGCTGAACCAGGAAACTTCGCATGCAAAATACTGATTTGAAAAAGGCTACGCGAACAATAGCCAAGGTTGGTACACGCATGTGAAAAGCATACAATCAGAGATACGAAAAGAGACCCTAAAATGGGAAAATAAGATGCACACTGACACGAAGCCGAACGGAATATCATAGAAAAATTATTCTGTTGTTTATTTTTTTACCATCGAAGATATTATAAAAATATTAGTGAGCCTAATCATTATACACTTACAAATTTAGTAAATACCAAAAATATTTTCTTAAATCTAACCCTGAAACGCAGTCTTCTCATGATGGTTCTCAAGGCGACACAAACAGTACCAATCGAACGAGAACCACCAACATTTGACGCGATTTAAATCCCATTTGAAGGAATACCTCGGCCTCGCATCCGGGAAGGATAACCTACCATCGCCGAGCACTACGAGAGTCTCGCAAAGGGGTTGAGGATCTAAGGAATTCAAGTCGGACCACACGCTCCGCTTCACTTAGCACGAAAAGGAAGGGAGTGAGGAGAAAGTGGATTGCAAAGTGGGAGCAGTGGGTAATAACATCCCGGAGAGATGAGGCGAGAAGACCGAAGAGATTCCCCGAGGCCATGTTTTTTTATTTCCTCAGTCAAATCACCGGGAGAGATAAAAGATGGGAAGTGGGTGGATACCTAAAAGGGGGAAAGGGTAGGTAAAAAAGAGAACCGTCGAGGGAGAAAGGGTCGAAAAACAATAACGCGGGGAGATCGAGGCTTGAAAATATTAAGAGGGAGATGGTCGGAGCACGCGGTGAAATATATGTAAAAGACGGGAGCGGACAGGGGGATGGTATGGGGATGAACATGAGGGAGAAGTGAGTGGTGAAGGTAGGTATATGGGGATGGGAGGTGGCATGCCTTCTTCTTGGAAAAAGCTAAGGGGATGCGGGGAAGGGTGTGTATAAAAGCGGTGCTCGCCACAAAGGAGATTCGATAACACCATTCGATACCCATTACTGTAATTAGCGTCCGTTGAAGGTGCCGTTGCTGTGGGGGGAAAGAGTTAGGGGAGATGATGGGCCTCGGCAGGAGGAGGAGATAAAAGGAGTTTCTTCAAGAGCCGAGCAAGGGTGGAGAGGAAACTTTAAATTGCACGTGATGGGTTGGCGGGGGATGTGGCAAAGGAGGAGTTGGCTCCATAGCGTTCACCGTTGAGGGGGAAATTAGGAAAAGGATTTTGAGCGCATGAGAAGAGGACATAAAAAGGCAAGGGTTCATGCGATTTCAAGGGCCGGGTAGCCTCCCAGAGCCACGTGCATTGGTTAAGTTAACTTTCGTTAACGACGGGTAAATGTTACATTTAGTAAACGCCGTTAACTAATAATTTATAGTGTGGAAACAGACAGAGTGGGTCAGGTTACACCGGTGAAGAAGCAAATGTGAGATTAATTTACTTGAACGGATAGGCTGACCATTTCTGCTATCGTAAACTTTCAGGCACACATGCCTACGCATAGTCATGCTTAAACGAATTCACAATAAATTAAAATTACAAATATTTACTCTATCCAAATACTTTAAGCTCAACCATCACAAAAAATATCAATGTAAATTTTACATGAGTAAAACTAAACGTATTAGCAGTCATGCTCATAATTACATTAAAGAGCTACACCGCACCTATTAATATATTGCTATATATATGTTTAATTAATATATAGCGTGTGTTTGTGCGTGGAAGAGAATTGACAGAAAAGGATTGATCTTGTTATGCACATGTGATATTATCCAGGCTTTACTGTTTCCCGTTAAGCATGCTTCGTTTTGTCAGACCAGTAGCTTCACGTTGTAGGATATAATATCGGATGTCATACACATGCGAAGATCCGTACGTTCCCTCCTGATCACGATGCAGGGATGGTTAAAGATGGCAAGATAAAAACGCGAAGGGATATCCAAACGCTTGAAGGGAGGGAAGAGAGAGAGAGCAAACTCCACTCCAGGTGTGCCTTCATGCGTGGACCGCATCGCGCACGCTCGTGCCTCACCCCAAACCCCCCCAAACAAAAAACCCAAACGCGTGCCACCAATTTCACCCCTCCTTCCCCTGTAAAAACCACCCTCTCCTCCCCCCTCCGAGACTCTGACGTCACAATGCACGCAGAGAACATGTTTTCTTTACGTCCCACTCCCGATTCCCCACTGCAAACACCTAAGTCCCTCTCCACCATCCTCCCGGAAAAACCTCCGGAAAAAATCGCGTCGCACTTAACAACCATCGCGGTCGTACGGCGGGAAGGATTGATGAACGAATGCGGAGAGGTCGCCCAGTCCGCGAGGGTATGGGGAACTGACAATTGACTATCGCGCGACAATGGCCGGGGCTCTCTCTCCCCCCCGCCGACATTGTTGTCCCCAACGAAACAGCCAGGGCCTCTCGCTCTCATCTGCCACCGCGGAGCATTCGGTAATGGGGGCCCTCGCGCTCTTTGTGAGCCTCCGTCGAATTGGGTCGTGGATAATGGGTGCACTGGGGGGATGTAATCTTCGGATCCATCAGATTGAAGAGGGGGAGATGAGGAGAGAGGAAAAAAGATCCCTTTTACCTCTCATTACATTGATTTATGCACGCGAGCGGGTGGTCCCTGTGCGAAAAGGTGAGGATTCGAGTACCTTGTACGGCAGGGGACTGTGTGTGCGGGAGCGTCGAGAAAGGAACGCTCGCCGTTTCAAAAGGAGACGCCGAAGAGTACGCATTACACTTGACTATCCATTACCGATAACCAAGTAACGAAATGATGTTCGGGACGACGATGGATTGGATTTTTTCAAAATCTCTTCTCGTGTACGTCGAGGCTCGCTCCTCATCTGTTCCCAATATAAATCCCTTTCAGGCAGTCAAGCACCCTTCCGTGACTGGTCCGTGGATGTCGAGTGGGTTGATGGATAAACAAGATTTCTTTCGACGAGCTCGTGCGGAAATACTTCAACGGAGTTTTAAATGCAAACATAATACAATTCCGTAATGATGAATCGAAAATTTAAAATATGAAACTGGAGTTGGCATACATTCACTAAACAATCGATATATTCCTTTTACACAAAGTATACAGCGTTCATGAGCATTGAGAGGGTCGTTATCCTCCTACGAAATAGATATGATCCTCCTTAAAAATCGCAATATATATATTAACGAAGGGAATAGGAATGGAAACATTTGAGTGATGCCTTATTATTTTAAGGAGATGACATCCTGTGACAACGTCCTGAGAACCACCTTTGCACAATGTCTACCCCAAAATTCTCTCTGGAATTGAGGGTATGGAAAAAATGTAGGCCACTCGGGACGATGCATTATGCCTGTGTGAACTAGATCTCTTCCCACGAATTTCAGACACTTATACAAATAGGAGCGGAATACTTGTTTCAAAAGCAGCCATTGAGCCATGACGAATTCTTTAGGGCTAATCCTCGTGCCCCATTCGTCAAGAAAAAGAGCGTAGCATTGGATACACGACAGTGTGTTCCCAGGGATGATTTTTATCCACCCGAGTGAAGATATTCATCCGCTGCTGTACACCATTCGGTGAGACGAACAAGGGATAGCCCTCGGCTCTGCGAGACCACGACACCAAAGAGGCTGCTGCTGGTCGACGAGAAATGACGTGCCGGCACTTCGTAATGGTGTCCGCGGTGTTCCCATAACTTCTGCCCGAGCCATGCTCCGGTGACAGGCCAGCCAAAGGGACCCGCCTAACCCGTTTAAACAGGAATGCGACGCGTGGACACGCTACAGGCCGAGATGAGTATCGTTCCGCAATCTCAATCCTTTCCTATGCAGTGCCGTCGCCCCCCCGATCCCTCCAGTCGTAAATCTATTCATAATGCCGACGAAATTAATACCCCGTCCACACCACCAACGTTCCGAGAGCACCACAAGGACCATCGCAACGGATAAACGCTGCGCGAATGTATGTAACATCGTAAATTTAACTTCCTTACATTTCCAACCGCAATGGTAATCGCTAGTATCGTGAGGGGAAACCGGAAAAAATGAACCACGATAGTCAAAATAAGCAACCTAAAATGAATAAGCGTACATATACTATATTTTCGATGGAAAAGCATGTTTGTCTTTATCAATTTGTAGCTTAATTTCATGGAACTTAGGCCCATATCATATGATACTTGATCCACCTTAAGACCTAGTATGCTAGCCGGTACCTGCTTGATATTGATGACCGAATCTATAGTGCGTCCAAGATAATGACGCAGTTAACCGACCCGCAGCCAATTTGTAAACACTACAAATGCCGTTTGGGGAAGGGAATCACGTGACCGAATAATTTATGATGGCTGCCTTGGTTTAAATCATGCGACCGTGAAAAAATTGTTTACTTTTCATTTCTTTCAAAGCCAAACCAGTATATTTCAACTGCGCTGTTATCTTGGACGGACTCTAGTACGATTTTAGCCGTCCTGGAAGGTTTTACACGATCATTTGTTTTTGCGAGTTATTCATTTATGTCGAAACGCACACCTACCATTGTTTTCAATGTAGTTGTCTTATGGTAGCAGGCGAAAAAAATAACTTTAGGGAAATTTTCACCTTTCATTTTTATTGCTTTCACGGCCCGAAATATCACTAATAGCAGCAAGAAGGTATTAAAGGGACTGAATTCAAAAAGTTAGGATTACAAAGTGACTGTGAAAGCTGACGTGATTGATCAACAGCTACTACATCCTACTGGGAGCTAGTAACAATTTAGTACTTCATAAATAATGATATCAAGTGGTTCAGCGGTATGAAAGCGTATGATGCCAGATGCTGGTTGAAGGTAATTTGAGCGCAAAATCACTTCACCTAGACTTTGATGAATTTGGCGTCATTTTAAAGGAAAAACTCTCATCTTTCCAATGATATCAAAATATCCGCCCCTTGCCTAACTACTTTTCGAGCAATTTTCCTGAAAATACAAGATGTTTTACATGGGATAGATTATAGCTGTGCGCTCCAGAGTTAGAATATTAAACAAATTAGGAACTTCTACCACCTAGATTTCGTAAAAAACTAACGGTTTGTAGATTGTATGTTATATCAACTATTTATAAAAAAATAATCTATTACTCACCGCAGTAATGTTTACAGAATCGCAAAGAAACCTGCTGTTTGGAAGGGTTGTCAGCCGTACGGCGGGAAAAATAAGTCAAGTTAGAGAGTTATGTGGCTATATATTTATTTAATTACAGAGAATTTTAGTCACACATATCTTTGCGCCATTAATATTACAATATTTATTTCATACTTCTTACAGACGCTGAAATAAAAAAATAAAATTTGAATATGGCCTCCATCATGACTAGGGAACTATCTCGCTCAAACCACCTTAATATCACACGATACTGTAAGGCTATCATGCTAGCTAGCATCCTAGAACTTGCGCATGATCAAGTATCGTGTGACACGGACTTAACGATGATAACTCAAGAAGTAGGGTGAATGCAAATGTTGATTGGCCACCTTATTACTCATCGGGGTGGCGTGAACGGGGGAATAGGGAACCATCGCCCAATCGAACCCCTCCAGCAATAAATTTACTCGTAATCCCGACGAGCTTCGTACCCGGGGAGAGATAGATCAGGAAGGAAGGCAGAGGAGAAAAGACAAAAGAGGGCGGCACTGTCGCACGCATGCATTCACGTGTTCATGACGTCAGCGACGGGCGGCAATTTCGATGTTCCATCCGAGTGAAATTTCGGCCCTGCCGCGCATTTTGCGCCCGCGGACGAGCGTGGACCGCATGATTAAAAACGTGTGCACGGACGCGGAACGTTTAATGAGAGGGTGTGGGGAGGGACAAAAGGTTCTCCTATTTTAATTTATTTCCGTTTTGCCTCGACGCCGCATAAGGGATGGGTTGGGAAAACCGATACATAATATCCCTCCTCCGCGTAAGCACAAACACACAGACACAACGCCTCTCTCGGGAGCGTTGGGAACTACGCGCCCTACTGCGGTGACAATGTTCACTTAGGTGTCAGATTACAGCGGTGGCCATAAGTAGCCTTTCAGCGCGGAGGACCAAAGTTTGAATCCCGCTTATACGTTAGTCGTCTGTAATCCGACACAAAATTGGGCATAATGATTAGAGCACATCAAGAAACCCTATTTTTTGTTATCTACGCACGAAGGTTTTCAATACTATTTCGTCCACCCAATCCTCGATTGCCCTATCACAACCTGTCACATTTACTCCAATCACCATAGAAAGATAATTATTCCATTACTTCCCTTTATGCCATGTTGACTTTTGTTTACGCAGATGATAACGTTACTTTCTCATATTGCATTTTATTAAGTATTAATTTTCTTAAACCTTTTTATTTTTAATGACTCACAGTAAAGAAAAATTCTGACTGTTTTCGGATACTTGAAATATAAATAATAAATAAACGTGCAGTACTCTGTACGTCGAATGAGACGTTTAACCGTATTCCTAAATGATCTTTCGTCACAAGCAGGATATTACCGGCTGCGTACTCCTCTCATCCCTTTTGCCATACCTTCCATTTTAATCCTTATATCTTTCATGTCCGTATGAGAGGTGTTGGTTCGTGGGGAACAGACTTGAATTATAAGGTGACTAAAGCTCACATCACGTAAATTAAATCTAGCATAAAGTACGGCACGGGATTCTAGGGAGCAAAAGAAAAGAGGAGTGAAAGAAAGAGGTGAAAAAACTAGGTATGCGGGGGAGAGATGAAATTGGCACAGAGCTAGATAGGACGAGATGGATAAGGACGATAGATACGTCGGAGTGATACGCATATACTAGGTATTTTTTTCGCAAGGGTGCTTTGAAGGCGGGAAAAAATCCAAAGCTAAGAGCGGTGGAGGGTTAGGTATAGAATAGAGGCGTCCGGAGAACGCCTTCCGTAATCTGACCATTTATGCCGACGCATAATGCAATCCCTTTGAGTCAGCCGATGCTTCCACCCCCCATCCCCAAGATCCCTTTCCAAACAAAGGCAATGACAGTGAGGGAAGATAGCATCGACAAGGGCGGAGAGATACCCAGAAGGGAAATAAAATTACCATTTCATAGACCGCCGATGCGGAGTATCCTGGATTAGCGCAGATCTCATCTTCTGGCGCATATGAATCAGTCATGCGTGGAGGCAACACACGCCCCCTATCCTCCCCCCACATCCAGAGCACCCTGAGGAAAAGGCATCCAGGGTGAACGGAATGTGCAGACAATGCGTAGACCAACACGTGATTATCATCGTATTTATCTCCTCATCACATCATTTCTAAGTTAATATTTCCAAAAATGATTCCTAATTATTTGCCTCAATGCTGCCCACTTCAAAACGCGGTAGCAGATGTTTTATGAGATATAATATGAGCCGGCCCAGGCAAAGCTCGAAGGCAAACAATTAAGTCTCTGTCAATCTGTCTCTGTCATACAAGACTGTTGAGCGCACTCCATCTCTCCCGATTCTGGAGCATACATCGAGCCAATATTTTATGTATCTTTTACATTACAATGTATCTGACGATGCTTTAGTCCATTTCAGATCATATATACTTATTCAAAAGAGTAATTACTGGTTCACAAAAATGTTCCACAAAACGAATTCACGTCATCAAAACAATTAGAGGAAGTAATTGAAGAAGAAAAATTTTATTGAAACGACTATCGTTTGCAAGATGATCGCAGATGTGTAGATATGGAAAATGTAGGTGGGTGGCTACAATAGCTTGCTGCTTTCGTTAATGAAATACCAAGCAAGCGTAATGAAACTCATCGGAAAATTTACGTTGAGGAAATCTTCCACCTTCTGCCGTACAACTGATGCATGGGTTCTTCAACGCTAAACTGACTAACAAGTAAGTGCATTCTGTATCAACCCTGATTCAGCTCGCGTACTGGGGTGCTTACACCTCATATGACTGGCTTTTAGACGTCCTGATTGAATGTTAACCTTCTTTCGGGAGAAGACCAACTTGACCCAGTCGAGAATCGAACCCCCGACGGGCGAACTAAAAAGCCAAAACGAGTTCGCGTTCACAAGCCCGCAAATGAATTCCGGAACGGAAATGGAGCACTCGCTTCGCGCCGAACAAATGTACGGAATGTAAAACGCGAAGCGGGAACGCTGGCAAGGACCATGTCCCGAGGAAGAGGCTTGCTAAAGGGATAACCCCCTCCCCCTGGCCCCCCTGCCAGGCGCACGTGTAAGTACATACTGCTGCACTAGCCATTTCGGTTCCCCCTTGCACGAGCCGTCCCCCGCCCCCTAATTTCACCACCCCGCCCACCCACCCATCCCGAAAATCTCCCAGTCCCAATTCCCCTTCCCTCTCTCTCACAATATCCCGTGCACCCAACCCCCGTTGCACCCTTGCAGGGCATCTTTTTTTAATATGTATGTCTCTCCCACAGCGAGATAATATCCACTCGACGTACCAGCTGCTATTCAGACCAGTCCCGCACAGGGCGCTCCGGCCTTTTCCATCAACCCCCATGCAAGGTCCTAATTCCAGGCCCATCGCCACCCCAGTGGATAATAGGGGAACCCTTTTCCATGGCCTCTTACAACCCCCCTTCCATCCTAATCCCCAAGGTCCTTCTCTCTTCCTTTCCTAGTCTTCTCTCCAGAGCTCCTAGACACTCAATCCTCCCCGACCATCAGGGAAAAAAATCGTATAATAATACGCTCCCGATTCCAGGACCATTCGGCCAGGTCGGTATGGTATTCTCGGGCGTGTTGACCGTGGGGATATAGTCCTCTTTGCAGGCCTGCCTCCGCGGACGCCCTTTAGCTTTATATGGCGTTCCAAATCGCCGTTCGAACCCTTCCCTATACTTTGTACAAACGTGGTGACTCCAAAGAAATCGGGAAGGGTATTTTGGAGCTTAGAATTCCCCGGCTGTTGTGATGTGAGGCACGGGAAAACGGTTTTCTATGGTTTTCAATTATGTGCGGCAGCGATTAAGTGGGCTTAACACTTTTTTTTACACCTTCGAGAGTCACCGCAATAAGGTTCACGTCACTGGCGATCACATGTTTTGGGCCCTTTCAGCCATCGCATTATGGCCTTGAATGCATAGGATAGAATGCATCCTTTGAAATATGTTACCATGGGCTTTCTACATCAGCTTGATGCTGGACGCCTAGCCATAAACGTGGCTCGTTGCGAATCCTCAAGGAAATAGAAAAAATTGATTAAAGCAAAAACTTGAAATTTACTATTTTCATCGTAAGTTTTCTGCGAGCGTAACCGATATAATATAAAATTAATGCGGAGATATGTAACCTGACGGTAGTAAGCAATATGTTCCACTATAAGGGAAAAATAAATTAGAAGAAAAATACTAGTTAGTAGTGTCAATTTTGGGTATCACCGGGAGGTTAGAATGCCACAATGCGAAGGAAAACGTTTCATGCGACATTCTACATGTATTCAACGGTGTTCGGCGAGATGTTGTGGAACATATTGCAATGATAAATGAAAAGTGAAAAAACTTTGTGTATGTCCACAGTATTTATTATAGTACGACGCGTTTCAGCGAATCATCATCGCTATCATCAGGTACAAATGCAAGGTTTCCATCAAGAAGTCTTATATATATGCATGCGGAAAGGAGGGGGGGGGGTATGGTTATGAGTTGGCGGAAGTGGGAGAGGGGTTGGGGGGTAAAGGATGGGGGAAGGGAGTGGGGAGGCGGTTGGGATACGTAAGGAATTGGGGTTCGGTTGAAGGTTTTAGGGGGGGGGGGGAGGGCTAACAGCGGGGAATGACTCAGGAACTCAATGTCGTTGATAAGCTTTTCTTTGCGTTTCCTCCTCCTGGTGATCTCCCACTGCTCAAGTGCGTCGAGCCGACGTCCTTTTTCTTCGAAGGCCAATATTTTTGGGTTGAAATTGCACGAATGGCCCTCGTTGATGAGATGAGTGGCTAACTGGGACTTAGTGTCTTTCTTTTCATAACATCTTCTATGATCCGCTGCCCGTACTTTGAAATTTCGGCCTGTTTGACCTACATATGTTGAGTCACACGAGTCACAGCTGATTTAATAAATGCCGGATCTTAAAAGAGGGTCCAATTTATCTAACGATTTGTCAAATAATGTTTTAAGCTTGATGGAAACCTTGCATTTGTACCTGATGATAGCGATGATGATTCGCTGAAACGCGTCGTACTATAATAAATACTTTGGATATACACAAAGTTTTTTCACTTTTCATTTGACATTCTACATGCCTACCTGAGAGCAACAACCTACATTACAAGTACGGTCGTACTGGCACTCATAAACACCTCATCTATAACCCTAGAACATTGTTCTTTCAACGACCTCACCGCATGGAGGAGAACCAGGGAAAATCTATGCTGCCCGGGAAACACCGGAAATTGAACGGAACACAACGAGACGCCGCTATGCAAACACGCACGCTCGCCTTGCTTCACCCTTACAAGAGCAGGTCCCGGGCTCGAAACGCATCCAACATTCCCCGAGCCTAAATTTCTCAACGCTTCCCCGGCTTGCGTTGACGGACGCGTGAAATCCAGATGAGACGCCCCTTGAAATTACCTCGCACCTACCCTCACCCATCTTTTTCCGGACGGAAGAAATGTTTTGGCTCCCTTCTGGAAATATTCTTTTCCTCAGCTCACCTGCCTCGCTCCCTTGCACGGAATGACGAAAAAAGTACGTTTGTGTCAACCCTAATCCCCTCTCAGTCTCCCTTTCTAATCCCGTCGCCCTTCCTCATTTACTCGCTACCGAAAACACCTTCTCCTCCTTTCGCATTCCCTCATCAATATACGCTCCTTAATAAACCTCGATACATCAATGTCTGAGAAGGAGGATCCTCGACGTCCCCCAGGGCGTCCCGTGCCGAAAACATCTTTCTGCTTTACCCCTCCCGTACCATCATCTCTCCCTTCCTACAGCGGGCCCAATACCGCCACCAGCACCACATCTCGATCTCCTTTCCCTCCTCCACGAAGTTTTATCGAAGCTGGGGTCCCTGCGGCGGCGGATGGGTGCTGGGGAGCGACCGGGGTGGAGGAAGGGCCTCCTTCCCCGCAAGACGAACCCGAGGAAAAAAATCTCCGATACCGCATCGATCGGGGGGGGGGCTCCACACACAGCCCACCGCGGAATCCGAAGCCACCCGCCCCCTAGGCGGGGGGGGGAGGGTGGACGAGAGGAAGGAGAGGAGTGAAAGGTTCCTCCCAATCCCCCACCCCTTATGAACTCCATTCTGGGACCCAATTAATGACGCGAGACCAATGATTCGCGGATTACCCAACCCCCGGTCACGGTCTTTGGCGACCGAGGGATGTGGCCACCATCTTTCATTCTCGCAAGATTGACGAGGAATGGTCCCGATATTTGACGCTGAGAGTCGGAGGCACATAGCCGCGAAATTGTACCCTACCCTATGGGCGTTAACGTGATTTTCGGTTTCTCCACGGAGAGTGCGCATGAAAATGACTAAATTCATGCCGTGAAAACTACAGCTTGAGAGAGAGAGAGAGGAAAAACAGTTAAGACTTTGAGAGAATGACATTTCTCACGCATGAGGCGAAGAATGATGGCAAATTTTCCAGATTAGTAGTTTGTCAAAAATTTATGAAGGATTTAGAAGGTGCCTAAGCAACAATAAAACGGTTATGGGCTTCTAGAGCGCTTGTGCAAAGAAAACTTGATTTTCTATCTTCTAATGCATTTCCACGTATGTACTTATTACTATGATTTGTGCTCTCCAGCACTAAACTACTCTTCTTTCACCTCATCCATATGCTTAATATTTCATCATACTATCCACATTTTTCAGTATCTCCCAGTTTTCAAAATTTTCTTTCTAGTCCATGCGCTTTATCAATCTACTCCGGTATTCTCTCCCCTAAATATGTAAACAGTACTACTACGCCTGCCATCTTCTACATTGCGCGACAAAAGAGGTATATATTAATAAAACCTAAGAATCATTGCCAACTTCTTGGCAGTCACTTCGAGTGAATCACTCCAACGAGCCCAACAGTCGGTCACGCCCTCGGAATTTCGGGAACCTTCCGATCCTCACCAACTGCACCGACGGAACAGAATTTGATCCACGAGAGAACGGACATGGTAGGTCGATGGGTACGGAAAAGGAGGAGACAGGACAGAGGGAGGGGGTGTGAGGGGAGGGGATACACAAGAGGGAGAATGATTGAAGAGAAGGACGGGTAGGGGATGGAAGAAGGGGGTCGGTGGGGGAGGAGGAGTCAGATATGAAGGAGGAATAGGGCAGAAGGGGACGAAACGAAGAAATCTTTTGGAATCTGTCCTCAGGGCTCCTGGCAAAATGGGGGTTGGAGAGTTGGGTGGGGGGACGAATTATTTTTATTCTAGGAGATGCCAGGGGGTCGGTTGGCTCACCCAAGAGAGAGAAGTAGCGGTATAGAGAGGAGGACAGTTGGGGTGGAATCGTCGCTGGGATGGCTGAGGAACTCTTTACAGATCTTTCTACGTCTCCTTTGTTCGCAACCCTGCGTCTTCCGCTTTACCCCTTCCCGTATCAACCCTCCCAAGTTCCCTCCCACCTACGCCACCCTCTCCATCCCCTCCCCCACACCACCCGCAGCACTCCAAACCCTCAGCCCCCTTCCTCCACCACCGCCGTCTCAACCTTCGATTCCTAGCGGATGATGTTCCCCAAAATATTCTCATGTTTATTCATCCAACTCCCACTCTTTCTATCGCCCATTGCCTCGCTCTCTTCCCTTCCTGTCTTTCATCCCTAATGCAACCCCTTCAACTTCATCCCCGCGGCCACCCACGGCGCTGCCAACCATCCGTGAGATCTGCAGACGACTTGAGTAGCTAATATTGCACAGGTCATTCGGTATTTAAAAAGAAACGCTTGAAGTATAAACGATGAATATCGCAGAATCCTCTTGAGAAAGGAGCCTATATTATAGATGCAGTATCTATCACAAACTCCTTCATTGGATTCATTTGAATACCAGTTTCACTGCATATAGGGTTGCTCTATACTCTTCTAATAGTCAATCAGAACTAAAGTTACTGATTTATTTGAATACCAGTGTCACTTGAATCAGTTACTTGCGAAAATAAATAACGATTCATATTTGTACGACACCACAAGACAATTTATAGAAGGCTTTTTTTAATTTATTGGCGTATCTAGCCATAGTTACATTCTATTTTAAGTAAATTGGTAGTAAATTCATTCTATTTGAATGAATTCAATTCAATTTAATTTGAAGAAAAGGACTTTAGCGAGGCAAATGGAGTGGCAAAGGGATTTCCTTCAGTATAAGAGACTTTCGACTTCGGGAAATAAATATTCGAGAAAGGAAGTTATTCAAAGGAATATTAGGTTTTCGCTGAAATGTTTTCATGAAAAAGGAAAAGATGACTCTGAATATCAGTAAAACTGTTGACTCGTAGGAAAGCCATATTCAAATAACTATTTAAGTTGTTTCATAAAAGCACGAAGGTGCCTATATTTACATATCAGTCGTTTTCCGTGATTTTATACCCCCGACATAACCATCTCGGGGAGGTTGTCAAGCCTGATCCCCCCTACCATCCCCATATGAACCCCACCCAATTCCACCTCTCCCCCCTCTCCCTTCTCGCCACTCATCCCCCCTTGCCCCTCTTAGCGCCTGACACCGGCACAGCACAGGGGAATTCTCCAGGGCCACATTTGGGACCGTCTCCTCTGTCTTCTTCCTCGAGCCGAATGTTTGGATGAAAGGAGGCGGAAATGAAATAGGCAAATAAAACACTCCTGTAGGGGGGGGGAGGAGGGGGGAACCGGGGGAGGGGGAGAAGGAGATGGATTTCCTCGCAAGAGACTTTAAGTGTCTCCTTTCGCAGAGTCGCAACACTCGTTGACGTGAAAGCTCTTATGAGGGAGGGCACCCCCTGCCAATGCTCCCACACCCCCACCTCATCGAATGATCTAATGGAGGAGATCCAATTGAAATACAAGCCCGGTCTTAGAAGCAACCGAGAGAACAATTATCACGAGAAACAAGGTCAAGAAGTTACTGGAGTCCAATGGTCTTAGGGAATGATACCTGTTATCGAGGTTCACGATGATAGCATTTCAATATATATAATGACATTGGCAATTTTTCAGGACTTGACAATTTTATTTCCCCATAGTTTCCCGGGATTCCATCACTATCTAGCTCCAATGAGGCAACGTATCAGAATTAGAAGAATAAATTGAGGAATGTTGGACATAGTGGTGCAGAATATGTTACAAGAATGTCGGGTGGTACAGGATAGAGGATAATTTCAACAAGGTCGCATTCATTATTCTAAAAGTTCACCAAATTAGCTGAGGAATGAAGAATGATTCAAACTAATGTGACACGTCAGGGATTTAAACATTATTTTGAAAGTGACAGCAAAGGTTTTTCAGCGACGGATAGCGTTTATCATTAAAACAGAAGGTAAACAGTGGGCTTCGGGTTCAAGGACCTAAATTAAAATATAATTACTATCGACGGATCAAATAAACTCTCAAACATGAGACGATATCCGTTTGTCAATGCGACCAAGAATGTGAAACTTCTTTTTTAAAAACTTGGATACATAAATTAATAAAAGATCCCGCCCTTGAACGACTTAAGTTCACAAATTTCACTTTCACGCGTTATATGGCAAGAAACGCAAAAGGTTTTTAAGACTCGTGCAAATTTCAGCTCTCGGATGCGAGGAAGAGGTCGGTGAAAGGTGGAAATGATACGGCTCATATTTGGCGCGACCTCGGAATACATCAACCACTGTTGAGCGCGGCATCTAAGACCGCTGCGGAGGGAACGAGAAATTATTTTTTTCTCTCACAGCAAGCGGTGTCGTCTCGCCCACACTTTTTTGCCGAGTCAAAGTGCAGGACTTGGGCGGAGGATTAGAATGGACGGGTAAGGAATGGAAAGAGACCGGCGAAAAAAATGATGTTGCCCTGGCATCGATAAGGAGAGGAAAAGTGCGTCGTGTGTAATCACATTTCCTCGCGGGTACATGAATGTACACATAAAGATCTTCCACGTACAGCTCTTGTAAAAGCTGGTTGCAGACGGCCACGCAGACTGCTGTGCCACGGAGATAGTTATAAGAGCGTTCCAGATTTATGTGCTGACTTTATGGAGTCTTATGGAGGCTCATCTACATAATGTCCCGGAGGTGCAATGTTGCCCAGGGCATTAGGGAAATTTAAATAGTAACTCTTATTTAATGCGTGTATTGTTTAGCATGCTTAAACTTGAGCATACGTATTGCAATGCATTCTATATCATGTATTTTATTGTCACGTCGTCGGTAATAACTTATATTTGTATACATTTTAATCTATATTAATCAATAAAAACATGGCATTTTTGCACTTATGCACACTTGTGGGTGACTCCGTGAAGGTAATACCGGGTCTAGTTAACGTATTGTCAAAGTTTGCCAGAGCTTGTTCTAATATGCCATTGAAGGCTCGCTTGCTTGTTAACTGCAATGTACCCGCGACTTATAAGCCGGGTTGGATAATTTCTCGAAAAAGCGACAGGCTTCATCCTCACGAACCTAGACGTCATCTGTTCTCTAAATTTAAACGCAGCACTAAACAAATCAACGTAAATTGAGGAAGAAAGGCAAATTTTCGAGGAATCACCAGGCCTCCTCCCACTCACGCGAAAAAAACGGGCTGCCGCCATGTTGATGACGTCGACATCAGATCCCATTGCTATAGAGCGTTGATGACGTCGACATCAGATCCCATTGCTATAGAGCGTTCCGCATTTAGTTGGCAGTATGGTCGTTATGGAGAACAATGTTACCAAACCTACCTCTCACCTAACATCTCTAACTCTACTCATCTCACCTCTAGCCCACGCGAGCAACCATTTCTATAACCACGCTAAGTGTAAGTTTATTTAGGGGAATAATATTTTCATATCGGAAAGCTTATAGATGTACATCAGAACACTGAATAACACTGTGCTGATTTGTCCGCTGTTATTGGCAGAATCGAACCTCCGGCCTCCTAAAGATTTACGCAGGAAACGAACCTCTAAAGACCCCTCTATCAGTATCAGTATGTAGTTATCAATCCGAAGATTGGTTTTCAGCAGCTTTTCCCACAACTCTCCTCTCCACTAACCACGAAATTCCTACATAATGCTACACTGTATTGTCCATCATAATTTACTAGATGTATTCCATTCTTGGTCTTCCTCTGTAACTCTTCCCATTCCTTTCTCCTCCCAACATTGTCTTAAATATCCATTTTGAATAAAAAAACTTCGTACCTTTCCACACTTTACCACCTTTCAGCACATAAAGTGTGGAAAAGTACGAAGTTTTTAAATTCAAAATAGATATTCATCACTTCCAGTAAGTCAAGCCTGAAACAATCAAATTTATTAGTCTTAAATAGGCTGTTGAGCCGAAAAATATGCCTAATAAGTTCGGATTTCCATCATCGCAACATTTTATTGCACTTCTTTACTCTCCAACTCTTCGTCACACTGTGAAATGTATCTTGGACTCAGTGAAGTCAAGAGAGCGCGCCAACTCGCCTTGCCGAACACTCTCCCGCGGCGGACGTCGACGGAGGCTTCGGGTCGAGAGTGGACGCGTCGGAGCTCAGCGCGGCGGGGTGAGTGGGTGCTTGTGATTAAAAGAGAGGAGATTCTCAGGGGGGTTGGGAGGAGGGAGGACGACCAGGGGAATAGGACGAGTGAGGGGGGGGAGGAGAAAGAAAGATGTAAAAATCCCAAGCGGCACGGTCACGTGTTCGGCGGCTCTCGTTTCCAGTTTCCGTTTACAGGTCGCGGGGGGAGAAGGGGTCGTGGGTGGTGGGCGTGTGCTGGGATGGGGTGGACTGGGATTATGAGGAGTTGGAGGGAGGGGAGAGAAAGGAATTGGGAGAGAGTGAGAGAGAGGTGAGTTTGTGGGCGGAGGAAAGGGAGGCGGGTTGGAACCTGCGCCTCTGAAGGGGATGCTGCACAAAGGACCCGGGCCAAGGGAAAAGGAAACCGGGATAATGAGGCCAATTTTCAAGGGGAGGAGGACCCTAACCAACCACCTCTCCACAGCCATCCATCCATCCCCCTTCCTCTCTCCCGTGGGAATGAGAGGGAGGAAATTGGGAGGGATAGAGCACGGGAAAGGGTGCGCGGGAGGGGGATGTTCTTTCGGGTGCAGACGAGACAGGGATATGGCGTAGGATGAAAGATAAGGGTTAGAGGGGAGGGTGTGAAAATCGAGAAGGGCGGGGTGGCTGGGGAGGTAAGAAGGGGGTGGAAGGCGAGGGAGGATCCTCGGGAGGACGCTGGGGAGGTCGAAAAAGAGGGATTGAAGGGGGACCGGCCCCAGGATGGAACCTTGGGGAATAAGAGGATGGGATTTTAAGGTCGGGCTAAGGTCAAAGCGCTGCGTCAGTTACTGATTTGACATCGGGTGGGTGATCAATGCAAATGATTTTCTTCGAAAAGACTTCTCCCTTTCCTTCTATACGATAAAAGAAGAGTGACGAAGAAAAACGAAAGGCAGAGACGGAATGCGTAAGCGATCACGTGCGGGGAAAAATACGAAAAGCTCAAGCACTCTATGCGTGCGGATATTAAGCAGATCGGGAGCAGGATGAAAGATATAAATAAGGCAATGGGCGAATAAACATTTATTTCCGAGTTTTGGATAGAGAGGCGGATGTTTATAATTGACGAACAGCAATGCAGTAGGGAGGAAAAAATCCAGAGAAATGGAATGTCATAAAAAAGTATTTATACGACATTTATCGAACATCCGGGTATGTCGAAACATCTTAATGTATTTTACAATCCTGAGTATCTCTCAGACAGATTTGCGCATGTGGATCCATTGTTGTCTTCAGGTCTTCAGGTAGTTCCATCTAGTTTGATGTCGTTACTTCAATAAACATCTTGTTGAGGTTTTACCCAGCTCTAGCACTAGCTTAAATTACTTCAAAGCTCATAGTGTCGCGTATTTTGGAGGATAAAGATAAAGTACCGTAAAGTTTAGCGAAAAACAAATCCGAATGACTTCTTTAATCACTTTCCATTTTACAGAAGGTAAACAAAAAAAGATTCTAGAAAGAAAAAAATTAATTTGCAAAAATTCAAGTAGGCACGATATGAATTTCATTTGTTTGTGTAAATATAATTACATTGAAAGTTTGCATTATTTCTTTAATCAATTGCAGCACTCATTTTATTATAAAATACACTACGCATAACAAGAAAAAACAAAAAGATAATTAAGTGTAGATCACAAAAAAGCCAAGTTACACGAAATAATTTACATTACTTTCCAGCGCGTACGGCACTCATAAAAGAACTGAACAAGGGCTATGATGAATGGTGAAAATGAAACTAAATCAGCGGGTCCCGAAATACAACAACGCAACGGTTGGAAAATGGCGAGCAATTGAATGCGCAATTTAAAATGGCAAAACACGCAGCAGGCAACGAGAGAAGAAGTGGAAAGTCCCTCTCTGGTGATTATGAGAGGTTTTTAATTAATTAAACCGGATTGTCCCGATTATCAATTACAAAGATGGACTCTTGCGAAATGGAACATTTCAAAGTGGAAAACTCAACTCTAAAATAAAAGACCTCCTCCCATTCCCCTACCACTCACAGCTTTTCAGGAAGGCCCACTCCACAGAGTGGGGAGTTAGGATAAAAAGAAAAAAACAAAAAAATTAAAGGGGGAAACCTACATTGGGTGAAAAATAAAGGAGAGGAAATAAAGAAAAAGACACGGCCGAAGCCCTTTTATCATTGTCTACGTGTAAGGAACTTCTGCTTCCAACCGGTAGCTGGCACAGTGATAAAAAAATAAGTTTGCAGATTTCGCTCGGAGTGAGTGGGTGGATTTAGAAGGGAGAGGGTTGGAAGAGAAGGACTAAGGTAAAGGTAAGTGGGAGTCGGGGAGGGGATAAAGGGAGTTGAAATTCAAATATGTCCCCCAAAAACCGCCCGCTCCTGTTTTCCAAACAGCTTCTTTCGACACGGCCACTTTGACCGTGCCGGGTTTAAGGGCCGTCGCGTCGGTGACTAACACACGTATTATCCAACTCGCGGCCGAAGCAAAATGAAAAAAAACAAATAGGTGGCTGGAAGGACGCGCGGCCAACCTTCGCGACCGACAAAAGGCAAACTCTATCAATTCCCACGTCCTGAGAGGAGAAGCGGTTATGCTAGCCAAGCCCACGAGAGCTAGCGATTGCCCTTCATCTTTCCTCTGCCCATCCCAGTTTCATACATCACTCCCACGGACCGGAGGAGCTTATAAGCCATCCTATAAACATATACGATTCGTCAGAACCACGGAAACTCGTGATATGCTGCATCGGTGAAGAAAATTCATAATACGATTCCGATGAATAGTGTGACTTTCCTTATTCCGACGAAATGGGCGTCGGATGCTCGGGAAAGCTATTCATGAATTTTGTGAGTAGAACCACGGGATCCCTTTACTTTTCCATTCCTAGGAGGATAGAAACGATACTCCGTTAGGACCCAATCGAAAAAGTACGAATTCTATCTCGCCTTGCAACAATGAAAGGCCCTTGGACTTTTGGTGGCTCTACACTGATTATGTGAGTCAAGACACCTACTAAATTAACTATTTTTATTTATTTGGCTTTAAATAACATTCTTTCGTGAATGGAAAGGGTTATCTATTGAAAACCAAAATTAAGGTATAAAATATGGAGATTATTCCTGGAATATATTATTAATAGCCACATGTCCAGCCATAGGAGCCGACTGCAGCGCCATTTGTATGGAACTGCCTCATTTTGGCTTCATCTACGGCAGTAAATCGCTTATAACTTAAAGAAATAAGTGGTAACATTTCTATATTTTATTTTTATTTAATTTCCCTGGAATCTTCGCTTCTAAAACAATTTTAATTAAAAGATTTATGCCTTCTCGTTCAAATTGACGTTTTTCTGCTGTAACCTGAGCAATCTCCATAAGAGCCCATGGAATCTCCACTTTCAAGGAACTTACAGTAAAATTAGCCTGGAAACCCTATATTCTTCATCTCAGTTTATAAAAGAAGTTTGAATATAGATCTCGAGGATGTTATATTTATGTTTTTTAGAATTTCTGGAATAAGTGACCCTGAGGCCAGAGCCACCTTAAGGATAGGAAATAAAATCATGAAATCTTCATCGACAAGTGAATAGCAACTTGACATAAATTTCCGACAAAAGAGACGAGTTGCCGATTTTAAACCCTCGATTCAGATTTCGCAGAAAATATCAGCGCAGTCTAAATACAAAGCACTCCAAATGACTTCGACGCGTAAGGCTGATGACTTTACTCTCCGGAACGAACTCTTTCTTCTGACCTTTTTACAAAACATTACGTGTGCCAACATGCTTTCCGTTCCGCTCTTTTTGGATTAACTCCTCGCCAAAGAAGTCCGGAATTCCTTTAAGAGGTTTAGCGGAATAATTGACGCTAAAAGCCTCTTGGGCGCTTCAGACAGCTTATCCATGGTGCGCGCCGAGTCCCATACCTACTTCCTCTCGTAGGAACTGCGATTTCGTAGAGCTCGTCGGTACCCAGTCAAGTGCCGGCCCGTCCTATTTTTAATACGTTCACGAACAAATCGTGACCGAGCTCCGGCGCGAGCCATTTAGTCGCGCACTAAATCGTCCCTCGTATCTCCCCGGCAATTGATTACTACACTCCATTTAGGGCGAGGCAAAGATGGAAATATACATACACATACATTGAAACTGAAGAGCTCTTGGGTTTCTCACCTGGTCAGGTTCTCCATAAATTCTGACGTTTCGACAAGTTTCGACCCATCATCATCAGGGACCCAATGATCATTAGATTCTTGCATCATCATCAATCACTGGATTCTAGAATCCCTGAAGACGATGGGCGAAGCGCTCGTCGAAACGTCGGAAGTTATGGAGGACCTGGGGAGCTAGTCTGTATCTTCTCGGAATTTCCGAGACTCGAAAGTGACGAAAGTTTGACGTCACAGCCTCTAAAATTTCAAATAGGGCCATTAAAAAGTTGAGATTTGTCGGGGGAAGTGACGTCACATTCACGGATTTTCCGTGGTTCGACCATGTCGAGTCCTTACTGAATAAGGCCCCTGACCCGGTGTGAAACCCGAGAGCTCTTCATTCGGATTATTCACCGGAAAAGCCTACAGTCATGCATGCATTCACATTGTTTTCAAAGGCAGTGCGGAGCATACCAACTACGATCACAAATTTGACAACTTATGATTCTAAACTCCCTTAATGGAAGAAAAGTTTGTAACATATACTACAGCTTGTCTCATATTCTGCGAGTTTGAGATAAGTATTACATGGTGAGTCCCGTATTTTGAATGTCAAACTCTAAAAATACCCACAAAAACGGATTTCCACGTTTAAATCCCAAGCCGCTCATTCTTGGTCAAAATCGACGTTAATTACTCACTTGCGAAAAGGTTGTCTCGCTTTTCCACTCAATCTGCACAAATTAAAATAGTGATACATGACCATAAAACAATTTACGATTCACGTGTGTGAGCGGAGATAATTACGGACAATTGCGCCGTATGCCATATGCTTTCCACTTTTTTTTACGATGTTAAGTGAGGGGACGCAGGTGCGGCATTGTGGCTGGAAAGTGCGTCGCAGAGTGGCATGATGTAGAAGTGTGCCATAAAGGCAACAAAAAAAAGTGTTAACGCAACATTTCTTCTCGCTTCTGTATCTTCGCAGGTTGAAAACTCCGGAGAGGCACTACTGAGCTATTATTCATAAGCTAGTATTTCCTCTCATTCATTCAATTCACTCGTTATTGAGAATCCCTCCGGTTTTGTCGCAGAATTTTCCTCACCTCATTATGTAATCCTAACATTCATACCACTTACCTGAGATCTGTGCTATATTAGACGTAGAATATCAGTACAATATCAGGAAAACTTATTTTAACGAGCTGCAACCGAAAATGTAATTTGTCTGCCGCTTTCCGAAAGAGGCAACAGATCCAGGGACAAATTGGGAGACCACACAACCAATTTCAACGCGAGCCTGACGATGTTTGACCACAGTTGCCCCACGGAGACCGGCATTTCCTCCGCGTCAGACCATCGCCGGCTCACTGATCTCTCGCCGTGTTCTCCCAAGGATTCTGGCGGAAACATGAAACACGACGTTTAAGGTAGTTTGAGCGAGATAGTTCCCTAGTCATAATGGAGACCATATTCGAATTTTATTTTTCAATGTAAACGTCCGTAAGAAGTATGAAGTAAATACTGCAATATTTATGGCGCATAAATATAGTTAGGCATTACAAAAATTCTCAGTAGTTAAATAAATTTAACCAAATAAGTCTCTACCTTGACTCATTTCTTCACGCCGTACGGTGAACACGCCTTCACAATAGGTTTCTTTGCGATTCTGTAAAAAATACTGCGGTGAGTAATTGATAATTTTTTATAAATAGTTGAGAAAACATACAAACTACACACCGTTAGTTTTTTATAAATAAATCTAATCGTTAGATATTCCTAATTTTTTCAATATTCTCCCTCTGGAGCGCGCAACCGTAATCTATCCCATGTAAAACAGCTCATGTATTTTCAGACAAATTGCTCGAAAAGTAGTTCGGCAAGGGATTATAATCTTGATATCGTTGTAAAGATGGGAGTTGCAACTTTATAATGACGTCGAATTCATCAAATTCTAAGTGAATTGATTTATCTCTCAAACTATCTTAAGAATGAGAATCTCAACACCAACACCGTGAGCGACCCTGGTGCTCATCAGAAAGGGCCGTCTCGACAAGGGTTTTACGCTCGGCCCAGCCACCTCCACAAAATTCCTCCACCGCGCAACCGCGAACTCTATGAATGACGATGGGGACAATGAGGGACGGAGATAAAGCAGAAAGAATAAAAAACAAAAGAACGGAAGAGAGAGAGAGAGAGGAAAATTTCGTGCTGACAACTAACAAGGGAGGAGGGAGATGCAAATGAACAGCGGCTAAGCGAGGAGATACGGGCCGCTCCCAGACACATCCGTGAAGCACTGTTTCCATGGGATAACGATTATCGCAGCTCACATGGGGGAGAGGAGGAGGGGTTTTCCGTGGGGAAGGGGAAGGTGGGAGGGGGATTACGGGGGCCTTGGAAAGGGGAGGGAGGTGGGGACATCCCGCCATCATCTCTTGCTGTCAACATCTACACTCCCGCAGCCACGAAAGTGTTTCCGGTGAGACAAGATGGCAGGGAGCTTTTCCGTCAATCGCTGGACCGGAAGAGACGATTAGCCGTCTCACTCTGCACCACCACCAACGTCAGGGGGCACGGCAAGGGCAGCGGATAAAAGGGCGCGCAAGGGAGAGGATGGGACTCTATCTGAGAGGAAGGGAAGGAAAACATTTCTGCGCGGAATTGGACGGTGAAGTGGGACGGATAGCAAAAGATGGTAATCTGATTTTTCCCCTTGATTATTTTCACGGCGGTCCGAACCCTGGAAACTTCAGTGCATGGGTCACGGGTCACCGATGCATGGATTTGATGAAAAGCGGGAAAAAATGGTTGTAGCGAATCAAGAAGCCATCCACCTCGGGTCGAAAACCTAATATTTATCTACAACGATGACCATTTGAAATGGTTGGAGAAAGGTAGGACCAGCCATCATTTTCAGTGTTTTTAACAATATTAACGGAAAAAATTAAATACTCAAAATGCAACTTTTCTCACAACTGCCAAAATGCTGTTTAGCGTTTTCTTACCCCTATCCCTTCATTTATGGACGTCGCTATGACTTGAACCTTCATTGTCCGACACGAAAAAAAATCGTAACCCGATGGTTAACGCCTTAATGAGTTTCATGTGCACAGACGCATGCGCTAATGTGTATACATACAGAGTAAAAAATCCACAAGAAAAAAGAATGACGTGGTACATTTCAATTACATATTTTACGCGGCCATCGAGGTCAAATTTTAATTAAATTTGACACCCTCAATTTTTTCCCAAATTTCAATTAGCAGCAGTTCCTCATTGCTGAAGCCATATAAATATATTTTGAGAGGTATCAGCAGTACCTTTTCCTCATTTATTTTTAAATGACTGGCACCATTACAGTGAACAAGGCATAAAGAAAAATATTTCTGTATAAAAGAAAATTTATTAGTTTATCAACGTGCCCTTGATTGTACTTAAAATTACAGGGCTAAATACGAAATGAATATGATAAAATTGAAACAAAAATGGTAAATACACTTAATTATATAATTAGCTTTTTTCCAATGAAGAATTGCCAAGTATATGCAATTCAATTACTTCCAATACACATCACTGTCTGAACTTGACCTACGCCTGCATCCAATTGCATCAAGACTTGATACAAAAACTACGGAGTGATATCTGAAACTTTTACGATGTGGCAACGCTCTAAAATGAGAGGGAATCTCTTAGCTAAGAAATCCTAGAATTTCATAAGCGAAATGTATGGAGAACTTCTCTGTGGGAATAAGCCAGTTGCACTGACGGATGCAGATGATGGAACATTGAATGCAATGCAAAATGACATTTTCAGATGAATACTCCCGATTTCATGTATAGAGCGATTTACTAAATTTTAACAATGAGTAGAGGGAAAAAAAGATCGAGTAATGTACATCGAGGATAACTTATTTCAGAATACCCTTCAGGAGTGATTACTGTCCAGATGGCAGCAATACAAAAATGATGAAACAATGAGGAATATTGAAGTAAAATATTCACGCTTCGTACGTAATGAGAAATGCAAGCGGTAGGAGATGTGAAAATATGAAGAGGCCGTGAGGTGACTGAAAGAGTTTGCTACAAGCTAATCTTACGCTTGATAACTGCTGATGAAAAATGCTAATAACAGCCAAGTAACTTCTCACAAGATATCCTAGCGCATCGAGAGCCACCAGAAGGCAAGTCTTATCGCATACTTACTAAATCAGAAGGAGTTCCTAACCCGTCTCCCTTCTGAGAAAACATATTTCACTCTATTCCCTTACCACATTCTTCCAAGAATCAGATACGAGCCCCTTCCAAATTCTTACTCTACTTCCTGAAGCACGAGATAAGGCTCCCATTCATTTGACTACGTACCCTACCAGATATTCGGGATACTTCTAGCATTGAGGATCACAGGTTTTCATTCTTTAGTATCAATATATTTCATGGCTAGTTTACTATGCTTTTTTATTGCAGAAAGAAACCAAGTCAATTCGTACTCACGAAGGTAAGCGGGTAAAATATTCATAAAAAATAAAATTACGAATGTGAAGTCACTGAGAAGTTCCGTAAATATGTTAAATTTCCTGTTTTTTTAAATCCTCGTCTCTAAGATCTAGGTGCGCAGTTATAAGATAAAAATATCCCAGAATGAAAGTATTCGAGACCAAGATAATGATCGCGGAATGTATAAAAAAAGACAAGGAGGGCGACACATTTAGAAAAAGGAGCGTAAAAAAATGTTGTTTGGTAACAAGCGGCGGAGGTTAGATGCCCGCTGGCTCCGGGAGGCGGTGAATAGCTTCCTCAAATGAGTGGAGAGATGGGAACGGTTAACATTTTTTCTGGTCATCGAGCGTGGGACGGAGTTCCTTTTCTTTCCCGGAGTAGGCAAGCATTCTCTGCGGTAAACGACGGAACGCCGACAGGAGAAGAAAAAAAAACTCCGGAGGCCGAAATTATCGTTAAGATGGTGCTATAGCCAACGATTATCTTGTAAATCCATGTAGAGATTAAACAAAAATCAGAATCGGCAGAATAGAATGACATGTTTCATCAACAAAATTGTAACATAAATACGCAAAGAACATTTACAAGCAACGTTCAACACTATATTTCCGTTTCTATCTACATATTTGTTCAACATTTATGGTTTAAATTGTTTAATCACGTTTCTTGGCTTATTGACACACTTTGCAAGAGAGTTTTGGAGTTTTGTTGCTGAAATTACTATATAATACAACGGTAATAGGTCTTTGAATGTACTTAATGACTTAAGCTTAGATTAAGCCTTCCACTTCCAATAAACTTCAGAAGGAAGGTCCATACTCGAAATATTGGTCATTCGCTACATAACTAAGCTGAATACTTACTTACTCTGCTAGGAATTAGGGGTGTAACAGATGATCCAATCTTACCTGAAAAGAAAAGAGAAAGATAATTAACTAATTTTTCTTAACATTTATCAAAAGCTACTAAGTTATTTACATTATGACAATGCTAAAACATTTTGATGTGATAACTTTATTGAGAAACTCATTCATTAAAAGTTTAAAAAAATTTGTAGCAGATGATATGCAATCGTTACGTTCATTTCCGTCATTATGACTAGAATGTATTATTAAATGTTAACATCATAATCCTATTTCATGGCTTCGGCATCGCCAAAAGTTTGCCAAAATCATGTTTGGTGATTTTCAAATATTTGCGAAAGTACCAAGAACTTATCGAGATTTTATTACGCCATACGATAAATTTTGTTTTTTCCACAAACGAGATTGCTCTCTATCGGTTGCATGAGCATAAGCAAAAATCACCAAGTGAAATACGGCGGCGTCCAAAAAATTGATTTTCCAATTTTGTACTCTGCAAGAGATTCCGAAGGGTAAAAAAACCTTAGGAAGGGTCGGACCATTGCGGCTGACGAGGCCGGAGGTCTAACACCTAACGAAGAAAATAGAACGAGAAGGAACGGAGGGAGAACAAGAGACAGCAGATCTCCCACTGAATGCTAGCACGTCCGTGTGAACGGAAATTCCTGTAAGCAAAACCCCATACCACCCCGCAGCGCCTGTCCCGAGAGAGAAGATACACCAGAAATAAAAAAAACCGAGAGAGAAGAAGAAACTATACTGGGAAAAAGGAGGGACCGCGCCTCCCGCCTTTGCATTCCTCTTAATTCCCGCACTTTCCTTTGTCTCTCTCCTCGGCGACGAGAAGTACGCTTTGTTATCATCTTCTCGGGTGGCGCGCCGAAAAGGGAAATATCCCCTTACACAACAACCGCCACCCGCTGGGCGTCATCTTCATCAAGCGCCATTAGGAAAGCCGGAGTCGGAGGAGGAGGGAGTGGAGGAAAGACTGGGAATCTCCCTTTTTTTGAACAACTGGATCTTAGCTCCCATTCCCCAGCAGTCTGTTTAAAAGAATTGGCATACGATATTCCTCGTCGCGTGAAATTTTGTAGAACATCGCCTGATGACAAGGGAGAGAAGAACAGATTGGGTTTATTTGAGAGAATGGAAAGGAAGGTTGCGCGCTGGTGATATTTCCAAGGACTAGTAGAGAAAAATTAAACGCCGGTTTAGTCAACGAGTTTCTACGCTTGTCATCCGAAATACAAAAAAGAGAATGGAAGTAAATGATCAAATGTTTTGCAATCTCAAAATCATGACTAACAAAGCATTTGATAAATGAGCTGCTCTGCTATGATGGCCATCATGATACTGAATAGCGGAGCAGGAGTTTTTATGACAATAAAGTCTTGGAGGCTTGTCCCATTTTTATTTGAATTTGTGTGTGAAGGAGATGCTGTTTTGTTTTTAAATGAGGGATACAAAACGAAATTTTACACTTAAAACCTTAAAACACCTTAAATTAACATTGAACCATGTTTAATAAACAAAGGGGCATACTTACGAGAAGAAAATCATTTGATGCACAAAAGACGATACTCGTAATTAGAAGACTGTCAGAAATGCAGACAAAATGTTTAGCTTTTCACAAGAAAGCAGGTAGGAATGGTTGTGGAAGTATAAAATTCGTCTTCCCCGCCTGGTATGAATTTTTATCGTAGGACACAGAACGTGAACGCCCTACACTTTGCCAAACTCATTGAAATTAGGCATACACCTCTACCTCAACTCGGTCCTCGCAAGAATCCTCAACGCAACCTCAAGTATTTAAAACTCTTTTACAGCCGGCACATTCAAATCGTTCAAAAGAGCATTCATTACTGAGGCGAGTAAAAGAAGAGCATCGCTCCGCGACCATTGTCTTCCCGATAAACGACGAACGAAAAAAAAACTTCCGAAAATAATAGCCGGGTAGTGGACTTCACTGTTTTAGTTACTCGGGGCGAGCCGGGAATTCCTGCGGCGGTCCTATCTTGCGCGGCAAGGAGTATTAAAAAAAAGAGAATTGGAAGGGAGAGAGACGATATAGTCCCGCTTAAAAAAAAAAAAAATTGAACGAAAAATTTTCCCCGTAACGCACGCTCATTACAAGCCGCGGCGGAAAGAGAATTCCAACCAACTTCACAAGCGGAGGACATTTTTTTCCCGTAGAACATAAAAAAAAGTGCGATAGAACTTTTGGCTCTGTGTGTTGGAGGGGTAAAGTGGAGAGTGCGGTGGCTGATGGGAAGGTAAAGGGAGCTGGACAGACAAGGGGGGTGAGTGAGCCAGGAGAAAAAGACGCGTAATGGAAGCACTTGGGACAGGAGATAGTGCGGTCGACTCGGACAGGTAACGGCAAATATTGGCGCATGAAACCCAGTCTTCACTATAAAGCGAGGTGGACGAGGACACAGGACAAGCGCCTCCCCGCGGCGTTCACAAGTTACCGAAATATGCTTCAGGAGGCTTTTTTTTACTTTTTATTTTTTGTTACGGAATTTCGGAAAGGGCACAGAGTCAAACCAATGGGGTATGGGGGAAGGGAGCCATGCCAACGCTCTAAAGTCATCGCAATTGGACAGAGACGGACCATGGGGGAAGGGGTAAGGGAAAGCAGGGGGGGAAAGCAGGGGGGAACAGCGGAAGTGAGAAAGGGGAGATGGGTAATAGGAGGAAAGAGGAGGTGGAGTATGGGGTGACCGGAAGACCAACCAGAATGTTCCGACGGTCGCGTCCACCATTCGCTATACAGGGGGCGGTTGTACGTGGAGGACGCCCACCGAACATTTCGGACTTGGCGCAACCAGAATATCTCCCATCGGACGAAAAGGGACTAGCATCACGAAAATAAAAAGGTCGCAATGACTGTTTCGAAAAAAACTCCCACCCTACCCATGTTGCCTTTGCCAATTCCTTTCTTTTTTCCCGAATCTAAATATTACCCAGCAAGACGCAGACGAGGGCGTGTGGCAGGATATGCTCGCAATACAGCCACGGAAACATGGAAGAGGAGTGAGATGCAGGAAAGAAGAGCGACATGTGCTTTAGCATAAAAGTGCCTTCTGCCGATGACCGTGAAGGGTGAACGGAAAACGAAACCTTGAGCCCATCTGCTCGACCAACATACTCTTTCATTTTATTGGCAACTGCCTGTCCTTCAGAAGTAGCGCGAGCCCGTGCTGGTACACTCAGTATCAATAGATCATACGATTAAGTTAAATGAAATAATTTTGATTTTTTAAGTTTACGGAAGGGTTTTTAACTGGATTTTTTTAAAATTACTCCGCAATTGTGCGAAATTTGTAAGTATGTACTTGCTGCCAGTTTTTAAAAACTCTTTTCTCTGGATTTTCACTAAGTGAATGCAAATTTATGTATTTCAGAATCGGGAATCCAAACCATTACAATTTGGGGGTTGTACTAAGCATTGATATAATTTATTTTCCTTTTTTATCGCTCTTTTCCCACAAAACATCCCACGTTTTAAAAATCCCTTTCCGCAGCAAAGCAGCATTGGTACGATAGACCAACAGATTAGGGCACGGACCAGGGAACGTAACTTAACAAACCTACTTTACGCATTAGGTCTTCCTGTAATACTAAGCCCCATTTGATGGTAACAGCCGAAAATTTTACACTGTGACGGAGTTAGTACACATGGGGCATGAAGTGGGTTCTCTAGGTGGTTGAGTTTACTCACTCACTCGTTCAATTTGAAAAAGAGAGAAACGCAAGATTGTGTAGAGTGTAAAAGGGGTAGGAGCAGAAACATGAGAAGAGCTAACCTAACCTGTCCCGGACATTTCCCGCGGGGACTTATTTTTACATCCAAAGCGAACGCCTCCAGGAGAGATATAAAGGTTTAGTGGCGCGCATTTTCATCATTCTGCATAAAAGAATTCGGAAGATAAGCGCGAATGGGACCCCGTTTAGAACAAGTAGGCAGAGGATGCGGGCGCTCTGTTACCCTGCCTGAAGCACGGCGACATTTGAACTTCAATGGGATGAAAAGGGAGAAAAATAACGGAACAGTAGAAAAAAAATATAAAAAAAGAGATGAGAAAATGAAAGAAAATATTTTCAAGCCCCCCTCCCCCCAAAACCCTCTCTAACTCTCTTTCTCTCTCGCTATCATAAACTTTACGCCCGCCGCACTAAATTGATATCCGTACCCTCTATGCATAGCTTCCGTCGGCGAGGCAAAAGCAAAGCAAAAGAATTAATACATAAACAAAAGCGAACAACGGGAGCGCTGCTTTTTTTCTGGCCATGATACAGATCACCGAAGAAAATGCATGCGATTCGGTTACGGTCGAACGTTAATCGGGTGGGTCCGGCCGACGTCATTGGCCCACAATTCAACGCACGGACGCCATCGTAAAATAAACCTCTTTATATTTTTTTCGTGCGCAAATATCGTGCGCTTATAGGTGTGTACACAAAGAGTGCGCCATAGTCGCGAATCCCATGAAACTCAACTGGTGTTGTGTCCCACCCCCACTCCTCCTGCCCTGAAAATTTTGATCGTGAGCTGCGGGAAAAGCTCACAGATGTAACCGGCGACAAAAGTGCACGCTGGAAGATGCCCCGGAACTTGCAGGTGTCGTAAATACCGAAGTATTCAGGTGGCGTGGAAAAAATCCGTGGTCACCTCACGGTAGTGCGGAAGGCGGTATTGCTAGCAGTTTCCTGTAACATGGGAACTAGAGTTGACATTGGTAGAAAACCCTATATATTGTCTTCGCTCGTGGAATAGAAAAGAAGATCATTCGATCTTTCTTTCTGATGACAATTTTATTTAAGCTTCATATTATTTTCTCGTGTGGATTAGGCATGAAGTGAATAATTATGTGGAAATGAAGCTGTTGGCAGAGAGGAGAGTGAAGTGGAGAGCTGCTGCAAACAGATCGTCGAATTAATTACTACTGATGATGAAAATGCACTACGCTTATACCTCAACGAATTTGATGAAAATGGTCGCATTAAACAATTTACAACGATTTCTGCATACAAGATCTTTCGATATTATTAATATACATAACAGAACTTCTTCCCAGTTTTCATGCAATATACGGAATTTTTCCATGACCGTCATTTTAGATCATTTAAGATTTCACGGCATTCCACAACAGCGTAGCCAGAAAGTTTACGAGATATGGAAAATAAGGTGTAGATGGATAAGTGAGTGCACTGAATTCTGGAGACTGAACAATTCTTTTATTTCCCCTACGAGAGAAAATCACAACGATGCAATCGCGTGAATGCAATATTATAGAAACAAAATGTCCCGTATAGTGATTGAGAAGTAGGGTTTATATTTGTTTTTAAAATCTGTTGAAGCTAGAAACTCACAATTTGATCCCATGCATGTTTTTTTCCACATTTTACCAGCGTGAAGATAGAGAAACATTTTAAATCAAAACCGCCAGTATAAATTTTCAGAAGTGGCATTTTTATTGAATTGTATAAGCTCTAAGGTGGCTGGTTCGGTAATCGTGAGTCATTGAGAATTAGTGCTCATATAATTTCAATGGTACTAAAAAATTACTTAGACATGATTAAATGACACAACATTTTGACCGAATGTCTTAATTTTCAAGTCATAATGAAACATTGCCCAGTAGAATTTAAATATTGACATGAAACATAACATAAAGCTTGACTTGACTCTGTTTCTAGGGAACCAGAACGTTGTCACTGTTTACAAATCCTAAGCTTGGTTTTTATATTTGGATTGAAAAAGTATACAAGTTTGTGCTACGGGTATTCGTATATTTTGCAGTGACGAAATAATTGTGATTAAACGTTTAAACATCTTCACATTTGTTTAAACCATTTATTTAATCTCTCATTTTTACTCGACAACAACGCACATCCTGAAATTCGGCATGGATGTGCAGGCATTTGTTTGTGTGCTATGCTCATGGTAGTGTGATTTGTTGTGGTTTCTCGTGCGTTCGTTTTTCCAAGATTTTGGTGGGTTGCTCTTGGTGATTTAGTGTGAAATTTGGCAAAGAGTTGCTTTGGTCCTTTCGAAGCTCTGTCTTGAAAACATTACAAGATGTCTTCGGTTTTTAGGAGCAAAGGGAAGTTGGTTTCGAAGAAGGAGTTTAAAAGGAGGGCTAGTAAGCAATCCCTTTTAATGAAGAAGTTTGGCGCTGAAAATGAAGATACGGACAACGACTCTAGTTTACTGTTGTTTAATTAGAAGGTCGCAGAGTAGTTGATATCGCACTAATTGGCGAGGAAATGGATTGCAAGATTTTTAATGCAGCCTTGTCCTTCAAGGGCGTTGTTGATGAAATAAATTTTTGATTGGCGACTACTTTCTCTGTTCGGTTTCGATCCTGTCTCATGATAAAGGTGGTATCTACCAGCCGTAAATCGGAAATAAACGGACACAACGTGTTTGATGTAAATGCCAAAGCTACTACTACTGCTCTACTGTAGTATGTAACTTTTTGAGAAACTTTTGATAAAATTATAAAAGAAGCATATTTCATCGTTGACACATGGTTTATTATTGGATTTCACTTTTTTTGTTTGAGTAAGTGCAACATTTAAGGAATGCTTAAGATTATCCTGGAAGCTTTCTTCTAAATAATTTGTTTGGTGCATGCATGATCAAGTTTTGGACTCTGGCATGTTTTTGAATATCAGTTTATTTTGGCGTAAGTAAAGGTAATAACTTTATTTCTCCAATATGCGCATGAGTCAATTCTAACCCGTGATGATAAAGGGAGATGATCAAACATGCCACTTTTAAGCACCGTAGTTTATTCCCCAAAGCATTCAAGATTGAAAATTACATTATTAATTAGTGAGCTAGATGTCTGCGTTCTTATAGAAATAAATTTTGTTTCATTTGACTTGGAGGAATAAATTAAATCACTTAGATGAATTAATTTCACTTGCAACGGAAAAGTTTAAATCCAAGAGTTTTGATTCCTTACCCTTGATATATTTTAGCAATTGAAGTCACTTCTAGATAATTTTACTGCCTTTTCGGTAACTGCTCCAAAATTGTCGGTCATAGCGTAGTATTTTATACGAATTTACTCGCGAACATATATTCTAGATTTTATATTAGCATTAATACATGACCTGTTTGAATGCCAATCTGAATGACCCGATGAAAATAACAAATATTCTTTACTTTAAAATAATATTTACACATGATTCGCTTATGATGGGCTGTCTGCTGCGGAATCATGAATTACTATAATTCCCTTCGTCCGATTCGACGTTGCCAAATGCACCTCAAAACTTCGCGCGGAATATTTGAATATTTAAGGAATGTTTTATTTCTTTCGTATATACGGGGGAAATAAGTCGATAATACTGGTTTATTTTCTCAGAACGAAAAATGTAGACCAATATCCACATCATTTCAGTTTTTGGTGAAAATATGTACGGTAGAAACGTAAATAATACGTAAATGACCTTTACGAAGCGGGGTGCAACATAAGGCCCCATGTTAAAAAAAACCTGAAATATCTCAAAAACTACATGGAAAACCCCCAATTTTTTTCCCGTAGAATTTTAGAACATCATTAAAAGGAACAAACACTGTAATTATGAAGAAAATCTATACACTTCAAAATTTCGAACCAGCCACCTTAATTACTTTTAAAAATTCAATCCGGAACCATGTCCCTTTCTTCTGTTCATCTCATTATCACCTCCCTTCTTCACATCCATACCGAAAAAAGGTCTCCCCGTCTTCTCTCAACCTTGCTCCTCCATGGTTTTGAGGGAAGACTGGAGAGAAGAGGAAATGGAAGGTAGATGAGAGGTTAGGGGGAAGAGAGATAGAATAGGACGAGGATGAGATGGAAGGGAACATTTTTAAGCGGGCCCACAACGAGGCACCGCTCCGGACTAGTCCCGTGGGATCGTCTGGGAATGGCGCCGAATGATTTTCGCAGGCAAGTTCAAGTAGACGGTTTTCTGGGGTGGGGGAAGCCTGGGGGGGAAGGCACTAAAACGACGGGTTATGCAGCAACGGGGGTGTGGTGTAAGTCTTGTGTTGGGAGAGGGTGAGTTCCAGGAAAGTTGAAAGTGGTAAAGGGTGTATGGGGATTGGTTATGGTCCGGGAAAGGAAATTGGTGGGTGGCGAAATACACGGGGAAATGGCGGGGAGACGGATTCTTTATTGCGCCCAGCAGGAAGACCCTTAAGAGGAAGAGCAAACGGCATGAGCGAAGAGTTAATCAGCGCTAATTAAATCACGACGAATTGGAAAAGTCAAAGCGCGGAGCTAAAGAAATATATTTTCACGTGAAAAATAATAATTCATAAAATAACCTGGCAGACGCAGAACACAAAGAATTTCATATGAAAGCATAGAAGTACAAAAAAGGGACCATGAGGAATGTTCATTGGAATGTATTCTGACAAAGGTAATAATATAAAAGGTGTTTCGGAGCGTTATGAATGCGCTGGGGTTGGTGGATGAGGCAGAAATTAGGAGGGTAGGAGAGTAGAAAATGGAGAAAGCAGAGTGGAATGGACGCAGAAAGTTATGGAAAGGGCAGAGACATTTATTACCTCAAAAAATGGCAAAATTGAATTGAAAGAATCCCCACTGCGGTTTTTCTCAAAAGTAAGGAAGACGAATGAATTTGGGATTCAAGGTGTGATAGTAAAGGTAAAATGAGAGCAAGTTATGATTTGTAGAGGGTTTTATTTATTCGCATTTCAATCAAAAAAGCAGTCTCTCACAACCTGACGAAAATCTCAGGTACAATAGTTTATTTTTAACATTTAGGGGAGAGCTCTTAAAATCTTGGATTTTCTCTTTCCTCTCAGAAACTCTCATAAAGGATTAGGACTTCCATTAAAATCAAGAATGATACCAGAAACAAAAAACAGTAAAAAAACGGTCTCAGGGATTCACTTGTATCAGCTTTATAAATAAAAAATATATCATAAACTGGTATCCATTGGACCCGTTACGCAACGTTATATCACCTTTTTTACGCGCGATATCAGTCGTTTTACGGCGATCGAATCCTCACAGAAAGCGCAACGAACCATCAAGGATGGAATTGTTTTTTCTCCGAATGCCTTCGAGAAGGCGTTGGCTCGCAGGGTAACAATCTAAGGGGACGCCAATGGTTTCCCTCTTGAGACTGTTCGGAAAAAGGTAACCGACGCAGGATGAGCTGTACTCTTATGAGATGCAGCGGGGTGAAGCAAGATGCATCTGTGGGTAGGATTGAAGTTGGCTGGGAGGGGAGGGAAGTCCTCCGGGATGAAGAGTGGAGAAGATAGAAGACAGAGAGGAGGGAGCGAAGGCATGGGCGGCAATTTCGGGGTCATATTGTTCTCACACCCTCACCATTCCCAATTTGATCTCTCTTCCCTCCACGCCGCCGTAAAACCAGAAACGACCCCCACGTCCCCCTGTCCCCCTCCCCACCTCCCCCACCCCTCCACGCGGAGCCAACCCCCGACAATACGTGCCCCCCCCCGTCCCCGGTACCTCCCCCAAACACCCGGGCCGCCGCCGCTTGCACATGGAGGTGAAGCAGACGCACAATCATCCCCTGAACTCATAAATCGCGACCTAATTGCGCCCGCTTCGGGATGAGGGTGAGTGGCGGTGGATGCTTGGAAGCGGAGATCGTGGACCCTAGAGACCTCTATGGACGAATCATCCCTCCTCCCACAGCCTTTATCCCACCCACCCCCACCCTCTTCCGAGTCCTTTTCTCATTACCCTCGAAAAGGGAATGGGATGGTGAGGATGCTGGGGGTAGGGAAACATCGTATGAAGAAGGTGGAGAAAGAAAGAAATGGAAAGATGGATGGGCAAGAGGCGTCGACATTGCTATTGGGGAGGTTCACATTGGCCCGGCAACGCTTCTTTATCCTTTTCCATTAGATCTTCAAAAGGGTAGTAGATCTGGCACTCTATAAATGTCAGACTAGTCCCATTTGCTACTCAAACCGTTGAAAAATTCCTCGAGCCTGCATCTGCTGCTGACAATATCCACGAGAAAGGACAGTGGGTACAGTTGCACGCTACGTAGGCACGTGGCTATTGGGTGGGTTAATAGACAATTATTGTCCCAAAGAGAAAAGGCCTCCACCACTCAGCCCTCACCGATGTTTGCCCTGGGAGCGCTTCCTACTGAAAGCGACGCTTAGTCCCCTAGAAGTTTGGAACTATCACTGCTACACATTTATTTCATTGACTTGCCCGACAGAAACACTGTAACAGTTTGATGCGACCATCAAAACCTCTCCTTAACTGTTCATAATGAGGAGATGGCTACGACCGTTAGCGATCACATTTCTATCAATTCCTATTTTGATCTTCCGAGATAAAATAATAGAGAAGATTCTCGAGATGTGATTGGAGGAAGCAAGGCCTTTGTGTGGTATAAGAAAGATAGAGAAGAAGGCGGAATAAGGAATAAATTTAGACGAGAAGACGGCTGCAGAGAGTTTAGGGCAAAAAAACGCGGAAAGTTTGTTTGGGCCACGGAAACCTTTTGACGGATTCCAGGAAAATGAACATTTTCTATTGATTAACTACGGCTGGCTACAGATAAAACTGTTTTTTTCCACTAACTGATGATCTCAGGCCTGACCTCGTGGAAATTATGGATATCCATGATGATAAAACCACCTTTGTTATTTCCAAAAAATTTATTACGCTGGCACGACGCGCGTTTCGCCACATTGTGGCATAGTCATGTGCCAAAACACAAAATCCGCACATGAGTATGCCACAGTGTGCTGAACGCGCGTCGTGCCAGCGTAATAAAGTTTTGTGGAAATAACAAAGGTGGTTTTCTCATCATGGATGTTTTTTCCATTTCCTCTAGAGCGTACATATGTTCGAATACAGCGGCGACACATGGCACGCACACTGAGCAGGGATCGACGACACGAAACATATTCAACCACATATTAACCAGCATGAATAATTATTATTGTTCTTGATTTAAAATTAATCATCTGGTCACGTTAATCAAACGAAATTCCCATGGCCTCTCCAATGACAAATTTAGACCACAAATACGCCGTACTGTTACACGTGTAAAATTTGTTTTTATTATTTAAATGAATTTTACTTCAGCGGGCAGATTTTTAGTCGGGAGGATGATCGTCGGTTTGTGGCTCGCACCACCAAATTAAGCCCAGGGGTGAAAATAGATCAATGAATGGCATTTTTTGTTTGGGGAATGACAGAGGTCGGCAAAAAACATAATCAGCAAAAGAAACACGTAAACGACAGATGGTAAACGCTACGTCAGTTGAAAATCGTCAAAGAGAACTTAAAAAACATGGAAAGGCTACTAATAATAGACGGCATCGAGAATTTAAAAAATTAAACATTCTCAAGTCCACAAGCATGGGAAAGCCTACGGACACCTAAAAACTACGTCTGCCACTATAACCTGTGATATCTCTTTTTAAAATTCAGAGACATGCTTGGATACAGAAGAGTGCTCGGATGGTTAAATAGATTTATGTGTGTAATTCAAAGTGAAATATTAAAAAAAACACAGAATTAGACAATCAGGTAAAAACCACGTACGAAACAATTGAGAGATGATGGCCTAAGTAGCAAGGATGGTAACGCGCCGACCTGACATCCCAAAGATCGCTAAATTCAATCCCACCCGGAGCATGGATGTTTTGCTAGATTTGTGGTAAAGTTCAAAGGTTATGCCATGCAGTATATTCTCTGCTGTAGGAGCATCTAGAAACTACGTCTGCCACTATTATCTCTTTAAAACCCAGCAACGTGTTTGGACACACGACAGTGGTTGGATGATTGAGACAGACAACACAGTCCACTCACGATTACATGCCTGTGAAATAGCAAAAGCAGCATTCCCCACAAAACTCTGCAAAATGGGTAACTACGCGTTAATTTGTACGAAACGGGACGGAGTGAGAGAAAACCGAAGAGAGGAAGGGAAGAAGACGAGATGAAAGACAAGAAGGAAACGCATTGATGCCTATGGCGTGGAATGCACTACCTTGGCAACGCATTCATCGACACGTAGTCCTTTGCAGCGTAGAGGATTTAGGGGGAGTTTTAAAGGGCAAGAGAGGCGGAAGGGGAGAGGGTACAAAAGAGTGGCGGGGAGGGGTCGGGTGGCTGAGGATAAAAGGGCGAGATAAAAGAGGTGCAGGAGGGTGCGGGAAATAGAAACGCGTGCTCGAGGAAGCTGCTGCAGCCGCTGCATCAATTCAGGCACCTCCTCGCCTCGCGAGTACATCTCATCACTCCAACGTGGTAAAATATTTCTCTAAATTCCACGAATTTGGCAGCAGAGACGCTAATGTTACTAACAACACGAATGCGACTATGTTTTGACTTGAAAAACTTTGGCGCTTCTGCCTCCATCCAAGTTTGCCTTGTCCTTGTCAAGCCTTGTCCTAAAAAAAGCTGTAATGTTCAATATTACTGTCTCCATTCAACCACCTTATAGTTCCAGCCATGCTCACTTTGAGGATCGCGAAATACCATAGTGTAAGAGACTTAAGGATAGAAATTCCACGCAAACCACAAGGTACGCAGTTACTATATTTCTGGCGTATCAGTAAAACGTATTTGATGTTCAATCTCCGGGACAATAAACAAATATTAGACGCGAGACGTTATCCAAGTTTTCATTATTTACAGGAAACGTTCACCGTGTTTAAATCTTCCTCAAAGAGGTGATGCTAATCTAGGGGTGGGACTGCATGACACTGATGTTTGCGTTTAGAAGCCCTCCTTGCTCAGGGTTTCTTGTCAAAATTTCATTGTACCTCGGGGAGGAGGCTTAAACCGAGGAGGGTCATGACATATACCAGCCCATATCCGCGCAATATGGCCTGGCGCTCCATCCTCCTGCTACTGCTAGGAATGCGTCCTTTTCTGCCTTCCCGACCGGTCCCGCGTACGTAGGTACCTGGTATGTATGTATGTACTTGCCATGCGCCGCTGTCGGAGAGCGTTTCTCCGTGTTTCCTCCACGGCACGTGAATGCAAATGTACGCGATCGTCCTCCGCACCGCACGGGGATCCGTAAAGCTAAGCAGATGATAATCGCTGTTTATGCCCGTACGTGTGAGTCACTGTTACGCGAGGAAAACGAGATCTTCCCTTGTCCCAAACATTATACGAGCGGCGGAGAGGAGAAGCGCGTTGAAATGAAGTCGTGACGCCGCCAAAGTTTTTACGTCGAAAAAGATAAAATATGGCAGAGCTCTAGAAGCACCCGAGAGAAAACATGAAGGTCGTGTCACACCCTTATATAGGGGGGGAGGGAATCTAGGACAACAACATTTCGTCACCTGCCTCTCGCCTGGAGAAAGATAAGGTGGGGTGGATATAAAATGTTGCATGACATGGAATGGGACAGTTCAGCGAGGCGTTAAGGGTTGTAGAAAATTACACCTCCGCCCTTAAACGTAGCGGCTGAACATTCGAGGGATGATAGCATCGAATTACTCGCGTGCAGCATGTCAATGTATTGATCAAAAACGTTGCACGAGTTAAAATTGAAATCTCGAGTGCTTCGTAGTGTGATAGATGCTGTAGACGTGTGGTATGGAAGGATTGGTTGGTTGGTTTAGGTATACTGACAACTGAGGTCGCTTGCGCCACCAAGGTTAAGTGGCAGGAGCGTAAAAAAAGGCTCTTTGGGGGAATAGATTACGGGTGGAGAGAAACCTGGTGTCGGAAATAGCCTACTATCAACATAAATCACCGTGGGGACCGCAGTTTAACGTCCTCTCCGATGTACTGCTCCTGAAATTTTCACATTTTCGCACACATGTAGGGATCCCTCTGCAAAATCACTACCATAGCCATAAGTCTCAACTCAAACCCTCGGGATAGGAAGCCAAATCACTAGGCACAACACCAACCTTATCACTATTGGAATGGGATACAAAGGGGGTGATGGAGAAGGTAAACACCACAGAACATAATGCGAAATATTCGTGCAAAGTAGAATTGATAAAATGAGTCGAAGGGGATTTCCAAGTAGAGTTTATGGACATAATGAGATGTCCGGGACAGATGTGCCCGGACTATACCCCAGACCCCGGCCAGGACCGGACCGGAGCAGTGTCAGGAAAGTTAAAGTCCACAAAGTAGAGAATCAATTGTTCAATAAGTCAAGAAACTCATTCTTCCACGGTTACTGGTGCCCTAACATCAAATCCTTTCCCACAGCGTTGGTGCACTAACGGTGCCAATCATTTCATTCAGATATCGGCGGGTCCTGCAGGCCCTCCTGGTGAACTAGTGGCTGACCTAAGAAAGAATGAGTTGCATTTTTAGATGATGGGAGCTCTTTTAGATGCCAAAACATACCAAGCCGAGTCACTTTCGTCTGGAAGTGCTAAGCCGCTTCAAGTTGTACACAAAGATGCTCGTGAAGAGAGGCTATTGGCTGTCAGCGCCCGACTTCCGACGACCACTCACGGCCACACCAATTCCGGGCGTGAGAACGCACGCAAACGTAACTAGAGCCCGTCTCAACGAAAAACGTGAGCTCTTTTTGACACGACTCCCTCGTTCTCGCGGATGATTGCCTTCCCCCGAAAAACACCGTCATTTTAGAAAGGGGGGAAAGAGAGAGAATTTTCGTTATTTTTCACGAGTCAGCCACGCTTCCGCTAACATTTCCTTAGGGAGTAATTTCACGAACGGCTGGCCGGTTCAAAAAGCCATCGCATATACCCACGGTCATTAATTAACGTGATAAGAGGGGAGAGAGCCATGAACTTGAGACCATCTCGTGCGGTCACTCGATCCTCAACCAAATGGAAAGCTTAATGCGTGCTATCCAATGCGATGAAGTCACGACGGCTCACGTATCGTGTTTTAGATAGCGGCGTTGAAATCACTGCTTTTAGGCAGCGGGCACACAGGGAGCAAATACTTACTCACGAAGCTTACAGAAATTTTGGAGATAACCTGTTTTTATAATCACTGTTATTTAGATTCCACTTTTCCAGGCGCTGCTAATAATTTGAGCCGTGAATTCTGAATTTAAAAGCGAGGATTTGAATTTTAAGTACTTAGGAGTTTAAGCCTTGATTAAAATACTATGCAAAGGGTATAATCCATTTGATTTCAATTTAGTTTTTAAATCCAAAAGTTGGGCATTATGCTGAGGAAAGATAGTTCAAAGAGTCTCCAAAGAAGGCAATGACTAAGAGGCTTAAAACTCCACTTAATATGCTAACGCGTTCTACCTCACAAGTCTGCCGCCTTTAACTCTTCTAAAAAGTCTCCTTTCCTCTCATTAACCTATAATTTCACTATTTAATATTAAATACTGGCTATACAATTTACGTGTTGAGAGTTGATGAACAAAGGGACAACATGAGAGTTTTAAACGGTTGGAGTCGAGAGTTTTAGTATGCAAGGTGAAGGAATATTTTAGTTAAACACGACAAAGCCTCAAAGAATTCTTCTTCGTATGTATCCTGCTCAAACCGTAAGAGGTCAAGCACGTCATGGCATTTTTGTATTTTTACATTTAACGGACGTCGCAGTCATTTAACGCAGAATTTAAAGTTTCTTCAACAAAAGTTGTTTTGCAACACAATATTAATTCTTGAAACTTCTCATTTTACAAACAGAATTTGAAACTAAGACTGTTGAAGCATAATTAAAGATATTAAATGTGAAATTTTCCATAGCTTTTTGCTACAGACGATATACACAATGTGTTTCGATAAGATTCCAAATCATCATCAAGGTTCTGAGGGAGAACTGAGAGATCTCACGATGATGTGAGGCCCCATCGGCACACGTTATGAATATAGTCCATGATAAAAATCAGTGGAAAATTGCTATGTCATTTCGATAACATTTATGGATATCTAATTCCACAAAAAATTGTCTGACACTGTAAATTATACTGTTGAAATTATACTGCTGAAGTATCTAGCAAGTGTGATTTCTAACGTTTATAAGCAGTTAAATAATTTAATTAGGCTTTCCAATAAATATTATAATAAGTCAGATTTAAATTTACAATTATTTCCCGCTACGGGAAATCGCGTGGGTTGTTTTCGCCAAAGATCTTTAGACAGTGTTAGAAGTCTGGATTTAAGATTATTGTTAAATTTTCCTACAACTGGCATCGTGGAGATTGAAATCCATTGCAATAATATAAAATGATCATTCCTTGGGAATGAACGAAATCTCTAGCGAAAAAAAGTCGAGTTGATCTATTTTATCCTGGACTTTTACATCGTATTCCATTTCCATTAATCCGCCCCCAATCCCACCTCCAAACTGTGTGAGTTACTCCACGGATTAAAAAAAAAGAGTGCTCGACTGACTTGGAGAGATTTTGGACATAAAGAACGTGAAAGAAGTGTGAAAGACTTGAGTACTTCATCATCATCAGCACTCATTAATCTGAGGATTGGTTTGCAACACCTCTCCACTCCACTATCTAATATCAAATAAAGACGACATTATTATTATTATCATCCCACCATTCAACCGCTTCATTCCTACACAACTGTTTACTTTGACTTTATGTATAATTTGCCTGATGCACTTCATTCTTAGTCTTATCTATAGTTCTTTTTTTTTGCTGGACGATTCTGGAGGTCCGTATGCCCCTGCGATCCAGATAATCCATCGGCTTGTCTTCAGGTTTCTCAGGGGCCGAACCACCAGAACTTGACAGAAATACCCATGCTCTGGGCATGCGAAAAACCACCCAGTCGGGACTCGAACCCAAGACCCTCAGATTAGCTGGCGAGGACTTTACCCCTCCGCTACCGGGGCCGGCTATCCATCATAACTCTTTTACCTTCAACTCTCCGCGGTAGTTCTTCATTGGTGAGCCTCTCCGTCAATTTCGCATTCCTCATCCTCCGATAACACAAAGTTTCCATTGCTCCCAATCTCTTTTGCTATGCATCTGTAATTATCCAGGCTTCACACTGCCATATGAGAAAGTGCACCAAAGATATGTTTTAACATAGTGCTTCCTTACTTACAAACTTGTGTAACTTATCAAACTGCAATTTCTCCGAAAAGATAAGAGAAGTTCTCAAAAGAGAGCCTGGAGTGTTGTTCCGTCGGCAGTGATGATTCAATCATCAAAACACTCCCGACCCCAAAACGCGCGCCAGCGTTCGGGGTGGGACGGAGAATGTCATCCTTTTTAGTATTTTGATAATTCCGTCGCAAATGACACTCACAACCACTTCCCTGCAGTCACGTGGGGTGGGAGTGACCACTTCCCCACCTCTCTCGCCCCTCCCGGGATGCCTAGGGCACACGGCAGGTTTATTTTAGCCGCTGACCCCTCCCTCCCGCCCTGTCCTCGGGAGTTTACCCAACCCGACCACGCAATCCGTGGATAAACATGGCAGTCTGATTACAGTCGAAGCCGCGAGGTAGCCAGGGGAACGCACAACGGGGGGTGGGGTCGGGAAGCAGGGGGGAGGGGGGAAGGGGTCAAATGGAAGGGGTGAGGCGGCTTCCGCGACTGAGCGCACGGTCGCGCGTCATTTGTTGTCGCGCAACGTAGGTGCCTACGCGTTCGGCCGTGTGTGTTATGGTCCGCTCGCTGCCTCCGCACGTCTCACGCACGAGTCACCAAAACCACAGGAATAAATATATTTCACGCCGTCATCATCTGGTTGGTATATTTTTGGACAGTCCGTTTTAATTTCCACCAACTCGTCGTCATCCATAAACCCTCTCATTCAAATCTATGTACATACTTGACCTACTTCAAGTCTCTCTCAGGGTCTTTACGTCTCCTGTCTATCCTCATTCCGCTCTTAGTTTCTATTCTCTTCCAAATATTTTGAGCCTGGCATCACCCTCTTAATGCATTCTCTCACTACGATCTTCATATCCATCTTTGTTGCCTCCTAAGAATCATCGCCACCAGTACTTCCTTCCAACCACCTCTAAATTTCAATGAACGTCTCCCTCGCAACTCAGCAAGCCATCTCATTCCTTCTATTCTCCATCCTTCAGTTCAGCCCAGGTAATATTATTTCCCCAATAACCAACTTCATGAACCATAAGTGCGGAAAAATCATATGCCATTACCGGAACTCGAACCCGAACCCCTCGATATAGCGCCGAGTGATGTGGCCAATTAAGTTACACCATGAAATTTGGAAAAATTTAAGGGAACAAGATGCTCACGACTGCCGGACAAGAAATATCACGAATTAGTCTGAGTATAGGCCTAGCGCCACCGTCACTGAGGTCAAAACCAACCACTGAACACTGAGGTGTTCACTTGTTTTTGGTCAATTTTTGAGGATAACGCGAACTAGTCGCGGTATCCTCCTAAATTCATCATGAACCATCATGACGTTAGTTAGCTCCAAGTTAATATTTTAGCTCCTATAATCCTTACGTGGCAGCTCAGGGTCGTCATCCTTTGTTGATGATTCCTTATGCAATGAAATTCAACATTTCAATTACGGCAACAAAATAGGAGAAAAGCTAAGGTCAACGTGGAACAACGAAGTTCGCTCGACTGCGAGGAATGACTTTCCGATAATGCTCCAAGTCCAATCGTCCTGCGTCCAATCTTTGCGGCAATCTGCACATTTGAAAAAGTAATACGAGCCCATATGAACAATGCATCGGATTGGATTGTGCAGCAAGACCGGGGGTACACGAGGGAGTGAGATTTCATCCCCCGACAATTAGAGTCCAGTTCAGGCACCACTGGGCACCAATACCCACCCCACCCTCTCCGTACCTCCAGTTAAGCTGAGCTGTGGTACGCAGAGATGGCGAAGGGGGCCAGGTGATTTGATGAAAAAAGAAGAGACATGGTTTACAAGATGGCAACAACCCTGTCAAAAAATCAATGACAGAATGTTAAATCCCCTCATTGCAAATGAGTCCACCAACCAACGAGAGTGGAAAAATTATCGGGGAAATATTTTTTCACCCGATAACTGAATTGCGGTAGGGAAAATTATCGAGAAAATTGATCTAATTTGACGCAGTTGGCGAAAAAATGGAAAACCACGAAGAAAGAGAGATGCGAAATTGTATTTCAAAACTGCCTCCAGTAAAGAAATAGTTTTTAATGCTTCGCAAGGCAGTTTGGAGTAAAAAATATTAGTAAGATTTAATTTGAACTCTAATGAAAGAAGTTGGTATATTATTCCTGTTACTGCATTGTGGTGGTGGTCGAAAAATGTAGGCATTGATGAAAGAGGAGAGTTTCTTCAAAATAATGGTTATCGAAACTAATGTCCAAATCTTTTAAGTGCTCGATTTTTGCTTCCGTTCCAAACAGAGGCAGCCTTCAGTACAAAAGATAATTGATCGACCCTCAGGAAAAAACGCAAATACTCGCTGTCATTCGCATTTCTCGAAAACAGTTAAGGGTTTGCCTAACTTCAAACCCTTTCTTGGGATGAAGTACCCATATATTTCACGCTGTCCCATCTTGTTATACGTCTTTCACTTTTGTCACACTCGTGAAACCCACAAGCAAAAGATAATGTCACAAAATAGGCGATGATTAACGCGGATAATACGGAGACGAAAACTTAAAACATCCATTCAAACTTTAATTTTTCGTGTGTTTTCCCCGAGTTTACCACTGATACGTGAATTAATTCAGCACACTCCCAATGAATAGCCTCAAAAGGCTACTCCGAGGCCTTTTGAGTTTGACGTCAACACCGTCCCTGATTCAGATTTCCCTCTCACTTATTCCGGCAGCGCCGGACACGCCTCTGGAAAAGTGTACACTGTCGAGTCGCCGCCGCAAAAACTAGCCGCCACTCGGGTCCCCAGCGGAGGAACAAAGGCAAACCCCCGGCTCTCCCTTGAAAACAATGTGGGCGCAGAAATTTCGAGTATTTTAACGCATTAACAGCCCGTGAATACTCCTCCTCCTCTCGTCTACGGAAATCTATGGAACGCTAAAGGGAGAAGCGGGAAAACGGGCAAGGGTTTATCATCCCCAAATTACAAGTTTCAAGGGCCGGGTGATGAATGGAAGGGAACACCCCCCCGTGAGCGAGTCGAATAAGGGGACTAGCTAGCTAAGGCCCTTTTCACTTCAATCCCTACTCTTCTATCTCCACATCCCCAACGTCGATTCTCATCCCTCCCAAAAAGGTCGGCTACCTTCCCAAACCCAAACCATTCCCGCTGACTAAAATCCATCCACATACCCAAAGTCTGCGCTAATTGAAGCTCGAGTTTTTTTTCGGCACACAGCGTGGGACAAACAGGGAGGGGGGGGGTGTGAGGGTGGAGTTTTCCGAGGTTGGGGAAGGGAGGAGAGGGAGAGAGAGAACCACGATCATCTGGAAAACTGTATTAATTGGTGCTCTGGGGCGAGGAATTCGAACCTTCACCCCACCCTCCCCCAGAACATCCCTCCACCCCACACGTTAACGGCAATGCCCCTCCGCCCCCCACCCTCTCTGCCCCTCTGCGCTGCCCCCACGTCCCATGCCTCCCCCGGTACGACGCACTGGCCCCTTCCAGCCCCATGGTCCCTTTAAATCCGACCCCCCTGCTGGGCGCCCACGGGTTCCACCCCACCTATTACCTGTATCCCACAACCATATCTCTCCCCCCTCATCCCTTTGCCCGTATTCGACCCTCCTCCTCGACACCACCTATCTCCGCATGCGTGGATGCACGCTGTGGAGGAAGGAATGCCTTTTCGGACTGTGTGTGTTGGATGCCCAACTCGGATGCGTGTGTATATCTGAGGACGAGCTAGCGCTTGCCGATATCCTAGTTCCCTCTCTCGCCCTCCCCTACCCCTCGCGAGGGTCACGATAGAGGACACTTACCCACGCGTGCATAATGCCCGCCTTTGTGCGAGACCGCGATAATGTCCGATACACTCCTTCCGAACAACGCGTGCCATGAGCACGCGCGATTCTCCCGGCTAGTTGAATGCCATTTGCCATTCAAATCTGAGGCCAACTATGTACCTAAGCAACAAAACCTAAGCAACAAAATATGTACGAAAGGATGGAAACACGACCTCAACGTGGACTGCTTTTAAGAGAACAAAGTGAAATGCTTATTCACGCTGACATGATAAGTAAAAACCTAAATCGAAAAACAGTTTCGAGACGAATATTTTCCGCTCCATTTGGTAATGAAACTACGTGTTTACCACATTTGGGTTGAATCTGTCATAAAATTACAGTATCCATTTTTCAGATGTCAACAATGAGTCTAACAAATACCTGACGACGGCTCCGCAACAAATGGGAATAGGAAATTAATCATAAATATTCTTTATTTCAAAGATTTTCTTTAATTTTAAAATTTCATGAATTGTCCGTTCAATTTTCATTTCACTCGAATATAAGAACCATCGCACTGCACTTAGAATGACATAATCAATTACTACTTACAATCACTGAAGCGAGGGGAACTAATGCTTATAATCACAAGAAAATAAAGTTTCCACTTCCATGCATAGAAATGCAATGCTAAGAGAGAGCAAGCCATAGTTCCATATCGCTACTACTCTCCAACAGATAGTTAAACATTACACGTCGTGTTATCCTAATCTAGTCACTGAAAATTTGCTAAAATCGAGTCACGATGCTCTTCCACGTTATGAACAAACCGAACTTCACGCACTGCAGAGAGCACATATAGCGGCAATATTACTCAATCGCAAACATTCTTCACGCAAACATGGGGCACACGGGAACAATGGAGGTGACCAAAGGAGGCCAAAAATCAAACAAGACCCATCCAATGGTGTTACCTTTGCGTTTCAATCATGCATTATTGAAACATTCCCCCTCTCTCTCCTCCGGCCTCCAAAAACGAAACTGCGAGTGGATGTGAGGCATCAACCCCAGGTACGCTTAGGGTGCGTTCTTGATGCCCTCCCTCTCCCCCCATTGCCTTACACTTGGGCTGACGTACCTACGCGATCCGAGTATTTGGTCGCAGCGTGTTGAATGATTCATGCGATGTATCCTAAGCGGACAAAAAGGTGACCAACGAAACCCCTTCACACGAGCGTAGACCATTCTCTGTTCCATCGCGGAAAGTGGAAAGATCCCATCGACGTAATTGGTCGGTGAACGTGTCAAATCCGGGAAACTATACGAAAGTTTTCGTACTGTTTACCTTCTTCGCCGACTCGGGCCTAAACCGGGGACTCAACCAACTGCTTGTCCAAGCCCTCGGGAAAATTAAAAAACAGGTCGACCTTCATGCAAAGGTTCAATGCTCTATGAACTTGCACTTTCCTAGTTTAAGGCTTAGCCTTTTCTCCTGGCCAATTTTCGGGCCTCTTCTAAGCGTTCAAACCTTGGGTTGGGGTTCGAACTTGAAATAAGACGTATATTCCAAGCGTGTTATAGAATCACCCTCACACCTTGGAGGAGGCAAGAACTATCCGAAAATGTCCTCTGTAGACGTAGAAATATTAGTAAACTTGGATTTTTACCTGGTCCACTGCTGAGGTCCATCGCTAAGTCTAAGTTTTTTAAACGAAGTTGATTTTCGTCCATCGCTACGTCTAGGTTTTTAAACGAAGTTTATTTTCAACTATACAGAATAGGAGATCTTTTGCAAGAAACTGCGCGCTGTGGTGATGAACTGAAGCCTGAAGTTAAACCTACGAACGAGGTTAAGTCGATTACAGGCAAAGTGGATGAGACTTCCGGCAGGCCATATATATTTTCGCTGTACTACTAATGAAGATGACTCCCTCAGCTGAACAGAACATTTACCTGTGCCTTTTCTGACACTGCCAATGGAACAATAAAATTGAAGCTGAACTATTCTCAAAACGCTATGGAATCCAACGTCATGAATAGGCTTGGAGAAATATACATTAAGTTTTGAGAATGCGTGTCATTTTCCAGGTGTGAGATCATTATTCGATTGTGTTGTCCATCCTTACAAAAACAAATGGATTCTACTTCACGTGGCATGATACATAGCTGGTGTGCCATGAGATTTGATAATTAGTAGGAATACACTTCACTAGGTGGAGCAGACTGCCTACGAATGAAGGTAATTTCGCTGCCAAGCCGTAGGCAGGATTCAAGCCTGCGAGCTTTGGGTACCCAACCTGGCTACCAAGGTCGGTTCCACGCTTCGAGACTTAACACTCGGGCATCACGTTGGTGCCTCGAATGGCCCTCACTCCTCTCGGATCCCTGATAAACCCTGCGAGAGATAAAGGGATAAAAATCGAGAGAGAGGGGGAGACAAAGAAAATCCTCCGCTGACGACTATCGTGCCGTGGAGTCCCTCTCCCAGTCCTCTGGCGAGACTCAATATCGCTGTGTCCCTAGCCTCCCCCTCTTCTCTCTCAGCCCCCTCGCCGTCAATTACCTGCCATTACTATGGAAACGTTGCCCATGCTGGCCAAATTAGGCGGCCGGGGGAGAATTGAAGGGCGGGTGGTGGTGGATGGTGTGGGGGGGGGAGGCGTACGTGAGGAGGGGGGAGGGGAGGGAGTGAAGAGCGGATTGATTGAGAGTCCCCGAGGATGCATGACGTCATAGGGGATCCAACACATTTTCTCCTCTCCCCCCCCCACCCCCCACATCGTTGGTTCCGCCAGAATCCCCTCCCCACTCCACACATATTCCCAATTACACCCCCCCCACCTCAGCCTCCCCCTTTTTCTAATCCCAGCCAACCGTCTTCCCCTCGCTTATTCTCTGGGCCACCCACGTACCATCGCAAGGCTCCGGTGAGCACTCTTCCGCTGCTTGTGGAAGATCTCCTTGTTCTGCATTTGCTCTATCTAATTTTGGACAAGTACTGTAAATGGCGTCGAAGATTCCCATAAAATACGAGCGTAATACTTGTTACTCACAGTATAAATGCTTTCGTAAAATTGAGTGAAGTTAAATTTTTGTCAAAATGTTCAGTGAAATTTTTAGGTCAATCTTTTATGAAACGATGTCTTGGAAACTGAATCAGCACCACCGTGTAAATGTTTAAAACTAAGTTTCGCTGAAAGTGCTAATCGTGTTAAACAACATTTATATAAAACTGATTTGAAAATTTACGAAAACTTGACTGATTGCAACAAGCATTACTCTGGATATTAGACATATTGGGCTGTTCCCACTAGAAGTGGCTCTAAACTCAGACCCTAAAACATACCGCCACACAGAATTGCATTTGTTACCGCAAAAGTTATTTTCGTTTTAAACTGGGACCTGGGTAGAAAGTCGATGTTAAACTCGATAACTGAACCGTTATATTTCCGCCAAAACAATTAATTTCATTAGGTCTGATTCTTTCCTAATTCCCTTAAAACGTGCTAAAATTTCTTAACAACGTACATTAATTGTTCATCGTGCATTAAGAACTATTCCAACCCTAGATTCTGAAAAGTTCTCCAAAGAAAGCTGAAATTTAATTACGGTGCTAATCACAGTAAATAATTGTAATGTGTTTGAACAAGCTCGTGATATTAACGCAAAGACACGAATCAGAATAAAGGTCTATTACTGTAAACTGGAACGAACTCTGAACGAGGTAAAATACTCTATATAAACTAGGTCATTCCTACTGAAACATTTTTAATTGGCGGAATAAACCTTTCCCGAGTTTCCTAGAAACGGTCTAAAACAGTATCTGAGGGAGTGTCACTCCTCTGGTTAGTAACTGTTAGTTTAATTCATGATTCGAAAGGAAAACAAACGTCAGCTCTTACGTTTTGAGAATTAGATTGGAAAATTAAATCCCACTCTAGAACCGATTCGCATTTAATACCCATTCACTAGAGAGGTAGGTAGGTACGTTCTATTTATGCGTCCCGATTTCATTATACCGATTACGGAATCGAGATAAATAAATAGCTATGAGAAAAAAAGACTAGCCAGGCCGAGCTCCTAGACAACACAGAAAATCCACGGGTGTGTACAAACGAAGTCATCGGAGCACACACACGCTTGGAACAAAAACATCGAGCGCACTGATGGGCCCCTCAATCGATTCTCGACTACTAGTCTCACGTGCGTCCATCTCCAACTATCCCTGGGGCAGTTGAAAAAATATATAAATACATATCGAATGCAAGCCGTCGTTCCGAACGGTGGGCATTGTAATGTTAGCCTGTTTTTTTATTTTTACATTGTTTTTGTTCCTGCCGATGGAAACTGTTTCGGGATCCCATCCGGGGAGGGAAATATTTAATCTCCCACAGAATCCACGAGTTCGACAGGCGATAGGGAATACTGGGAAGCCGTAATGGAAGTGCTCGCTATGCGACGGTCCCGAGCAACTAATGGGACCTCCTCTGCCATGCCGTTCCGAGCTGTCGGTGATCCGGACGCTCCGAAAGCAAAACTCGCGTGGGTGAGCCGTTGCTAAACAGTTACTTACGCGGACGACTTTGGACCGTCAATTTATAAACCAAGTGCAAGTCTATGCTCACCAAATATAGGGCGTTCCACATCGAGAGGACCGTATGGACTCCAGTGATGATTCGGTTCACGATTAAATCTCCATTAGGCGGGAGGTACGATGCTTCGATTAGTATCAGGAGAGAAAACATAGTTCTAAGCAATATACCTACTAGGTGAATATCTAGGAGTCTCCAAATATTCAAATATCATTCCCTAAAGTAACTTTAATAAATTTAGCGGGGTGTTGTAAAGGGTTGCTTGCATCGCCTAGAAATGAGCAAACAAAGAGTCAGTTATCCATGAAGTCCATACGGTCAAGTAAATGCAAAACACTACACGATGCTATTCTTTCATTTGCTGTTCAACAGAATAAGGGCAAATAAATAGGATGAATACCGGAATGAAGCAGGTTGAATTTCTCATGATCAATTTTAAATTACGGCCTATTGAAGTGATTCAGGCTGAATTTCTTTAGATCATGTTGGAATTGTGGTCGCATAATACGTAGGACATTGGGAAATCTTGAAATTTCATCAGAACTTGAACACGACCTTGACTTATCCTATGCTTACAGTTGGATAGGGAGATAATGTTTGATAAAATTCATTATTGTAAACGTATTCTCAAGTTAATTTGCCCAACAATGCAAATGTACACCCGAGTTAGCCGATTTTACTATCAAATAATTGTTTTAAACGTTTACGAGAGTCATAATCTCCAAGAGCCTCGCGTTTTTCGAGAACATCTGCAGAAAGATTGCCTCATTTTAAAAAAGGTGAGTGATATTAAGCGCCTAAATATGCAAAGCTCTATACTGATGTAGAAAAAATGTCATAAACTGGAATTATCACTCGAAAAGTACCTAACAGAATCATATCAACTGGGTATGATAGCAAAAATCATGCGATCATCTGGTCAGAAAAATATCATCGCGTTTGATGCTTTCGGCGATATTTTATAGAGAACCTAAAGTCATTGGGTGTAGAAATGCAGACATGGATATGATTGAAAAGTGATGGCTGTATCTCTTTTTAACAAGCCACCAAAACCATTCCGAATTGACTGAAGGCACAACAGATAGAGGGCGCTGTATCGATAATGCCTCACTGTTACGAGCACCATTCAACCATTCTCACACTCAGGTCCATAGTACGGAGCAGTGTTCGGTAGGAGCAATTACGACCCCGAGCGTTCGACAAGCATTATGGATTCTGCGAGAACAAATACCACGGCTTCCGAAGCAAGGACGGTTGACTCTTTCCAGTTCTAATCTGAAAGCAATGGCCTCTAAAGGGCGTCCATTCCGAGAAACTCCCTTATCTAACGCGGATGTATAAATACTAGGAGCAGAGCTTTACCCCCCCCTCTCCACATTCCTTCCCATCATCCCTTTCTATCCTGCCCATTCATTTTTCTTTTGCCCGACCGAATTCGCTCCCGCATTTGCCATCAGAAGAGAGTCGCTTCGATTTCCCCACCGTAGCTCATCACACGGAAAAAAATAAACTACTAACCACCCTCTTGACGTCATCGCCTTTGTTCAAGCTCGCGAGACATCGATACCAATCCGAGAGTCCATTTAAAGCTCAGACTAACGCGGCGAAAACCAATCACGGCAATCCATTTTCGCTCCGATGGTCGCCCAACAAACATTAACCTCCCTTCCCCTCTCGTCCTCCGTCTCGCAAACATCTCAGCCTGTCTCCCTCACACCCCTTCTCCACGCCGCGACCAAAGCATTTTTATCCATTCCACACACACATCCTCCTTTCCTCCCTCAGCTCCGTAATTGCGCTATCCTCTGAACCATGTCAAAGTGTTGGGGAGGCACAAATTGCAGTGTGGGATCGAGTACGTTAAGTGCTTGTGAGTCAAGTGTTTGGCCAGACCACAAATTATATGTTTCAGTTCGGGGTTCTTCCCCGTGCGTTCATCAATAACTCAAAGATTCAGTCTTGATTTCGATTATTTTTTTCCGTTATTTATGACCCGTAAAAAGCATTGAAATCAATAAAAACAACATATTTTCACTCACTCTCCCGTTCGATCACCATGATTCTCTTTCGGAATTAATTATGGGTTTGCTCTCCGGATCGCTGGGTACTAGATCACACTCCCATGAGAACTAGAAGACGAAAATAAGAAAAAATAGTACGTAACGATACCTAATCACGTAATCTAAGTAACGATCTCGAGCCACATAATAATGGATAAATGCGACATATCACCTTTTTCTACAGGTCAGTTCAAACATGAGAAAAATATGCTTAAATTGTAACTGATTGAATGTAATTCATCCAGAATTTTGAAATTAGTCTCTAACAGAATTAATCGATGAAATGAATACGATGGTGCATATCAAACACCCCACTTCCTACGTCTTAAAACAAATGTGCTGAACCAATGCGATTTGGTTCACTACGTGCATAAAACCCAGCTTCCTGGAGTACAGCGATGAGATTCGAACACCTCAATGAATTTGAAATAAAACAAGCGGTTGAAACTGATAGGTATGATTTTTATGATAGTAATTTTCAAAGTGCGTGTGGATTTTTTATTCAGTGCGCAATAATAATAAGTGAGTTAGAGTCAATATGATGCTTCTGTTTACTTTTGTGCACCACCTCTAATTGAGTTTACCTGCAGTTCCCGTACGCAAAGATATATTCGACTCATTATTTTAGTTTGAATATAACAAACAATAGACTTTGGTGTAGTTTTTTTGTTGAAATATTATTCAAAGGGTAGGTGAATTTTTTTAAACGGTGCACGGGTTGGAGTCCTTTGGTGCGCCACTCCTACTTCAGGGTTATCTCCGATTCCCCGTCCTTTCTCCTCTCCGAATTTCCCGTGCATCTCGTGCAAAACACCCTTATATCCTCTCTCCCATCTCTCCCTAAGCCTTCATCCACCGAATCCATATTCTCACCCCCCTCGTCCACATACTACTCTTACTCGCCCATTACGAGGAAGCCAACCCACGTATGCACTATGGCCACCACTTTCAACTCCTAATTGCTGGGCCATTATACCTCTCTCTCCATCTCTCCAACTTACGCCGCTCCTACACTTGGCCCTGCACGTCTACTCCACCCTCTACCTAACCCTAAGCCACCTGATCCCCTTCCCGCGTACCGGGATGAGCGACCGAAGTTTTCGGCCAAATAAGAGTGAAGAGGTGTTACGGCTTCATATCCCAGTGAGGCCCCTTTTATTCAATTTCGGTCAAGAAACGAGGGTTACGGTGGCCTGCTCGACGCGGTGGATGCTTCCCCGTAACTGCCCCTCCCATCGGCTCACGTTTTATCACGGCCTCCCCCTTTTAGCCGATCAAGAGGGGCTTGACGCCGACCGTGGGGTGAAAGAGTAGCGCCCCCCCCCCTGCCTTGTGCCTCCACCACGTCTGCGGCCCCCACACATGGGAGCCTCTCGTAACGCCGGCGCGTGACGGCATGCGGTGGCACTGGCGCGGCCCCCGAGCCCGGGAACTGCGGAGTCGCCGGGAATGAATTCGGTCCCAGGGGCCGAGAGGCAGCTTAATGGGGGAGCATGCGGCAGGGACGAAGAGGGCTGTATCGGTGGGGGTATGGAGCCGACGGAAATAATCTACTGTGGCTGTAAAAGTGAATGGGATGTTATGGCGTCGTTAACATATCGCCGGTAAAGTACAAAGACATGCACAGCACAGGTCCGAGTCGGATGCTGGGTAGGATGGTAAAGAAATCATAGCCCCTAAGACATAATTTCAATAATACAACTTTGTATGTACTTTTCAACACTGTATAAATGTCTGTGACCGGTTTCACCTTTGATAAGTCATCTTAAGCTTCTAAGCTAAGTCTAAAACTTCGATCACTCCGTAAATTCTTATAGGGATTTTTTAAAAAAGTATGGGGATAGTTTTACGAGGAAGGAGATATATTGTAAAAGATAAGGGATTTCTTTTCCCCACCTCAAACCACCCCCGCTTTTGAACAAATTCCTGTCTGTGTAGTGTAGTAGTATCGGAAATACGGAGTGGTCGAAGTTTTAGAACCTGATAGAAAGATGACTTATGAAGCTGAAACCGGTCGCAGATATTAATACATTGCGCAAAAATAGCACGTTGCGTTATTAAAAGGGAATTCAGTCATTTACACGAAGTCACGCGTGAAACCATCGCATTTTACCTATCCAAGACTCTTTTCGGGTCACATAAGTTGACTTGTCAAACGAGTAGAGACGCTCTGCATCAACGAACAATTGCTGAGCAATCTAAACAATTTGGATAGGTTTTTAAAAAAAAAGTACTGAACCGTTTACCTAAATTCAGCTCTAATTAAAAATTTTTCGCGCTATGATTGATAATGAATTAACCTCAGATGCACTTTGTAGATTTCCCACTGCCACACCCGGATTCAAATTCTTATATCCCCTCATTTAAAAATTAAAACTCCACTTTTCACTCAACGAGGTGTTACCTAATGCGAAGATGGATTTGAGCATTGTCACTGATGAGGATTTTATCCCGCATGAGGAAGTCCTGTTTCAATAATTCCAAAAAGTTCTCATTTTTAATCACACTGAATAAGAGATAATTAATTAAATACGTGGGATAAATTAGCTCGAAAGTGAAGGGTGAATGTAATTTGTGTAAAACAACGCATAGTCGGAAATACCTTACAAAAAGAGGGCGAGAACAAATTTTGAATCCAACCGATGGATTCAGAGAATCTAAACTAAAGCTATGGGCATTAATTTTTATGACAAGAGATGAGTCATCTCCGACATAAGGTAGTCAGAGTCAGAGACGGAGTAGGTGATCCGGATATATTAGGTCTGTGCTTATTATCGATGGATCAAATACCATCAGCGTTATGTGAGTGTTGCGAATTGGACAGATTAGAGGATAAAATGAAAGGTTTTAAAGCAGGAGCGGATCCCGAAAACAAATTGTTAGGGCAATTAAAAGTATATATACTATAATATGTTAAACTCTAAAACACCATCAACTATAATATATTAATTTTCCCCATAATATTGTCAAATATATGTTTTCCCTCTATAAACTTCGTAAATTTAATGAAACTTGATTATTATTATTTATATTTTGATGTATATACTTAATTTAATGCCTCTATAAACTTCGTTTAATGAAAAATAAGCTTAATATACTCCAGGAGGGGTAGTTTGTTTTTCACCACGCCAAATGATACGTTTTTCCAACCCACAATACTCTCCCTGATGAACGTAAAATTCCATTGGTTTCATAGAATGCTGACATTTTTGGCATATTTCATTATTTTCAAAAATAAAACTATTGTATGACCTTACAAAACCCATACCCACATGCCACAAAAAATTAGTTCTCCTTTTCTATATTGGTAAATGATGACCCAATCACGATGGACAAAAAAGTAAAAGGTACCTTATTAAAAAAACTTTTATGAAAAATAGTGTGAAATATCCTGTAAGCTTAAATAGAGTCTATTGACGTAAGATGCATTCTTCCATAGTTTTTTAATCACGTTAATTGACGGGACTCGCTGCGATTGTGTTTATACATTGGTAACTGAAATCGTTAACAAGAGCAAGAGGTATTTAATGGAAGAATGCTGGTAAACACTGGGCAGGGAGATAATGGCATGTTCAAGGATAGAAAGGAGTCGTGTTAGCGTGTGTACGAGCGTGGGAGAGCAAGCGAGGGAATAGTAAATCCTTGGCCTGTGCGTTTGAGCATGTCCGATCGGGGGGGGGGGGGGGGGGGGGGGGGGCTGAAAAGTTTCCCTCTGCTTGCCGCGTCCGATTTTATGAAGAGCGGCACGCGGGTTATGGAGTGGTCAAAGTGGCGGGGAGGAAGGGCGGGATGCGTGACTTATTGGGGGCCCTTCTATCTCTTCGTCGTCATCGAAGGGATTAAGGGTGCGTGAGCGGAGAGCACGGGAGAGAGGTGGGCGGCGAGGCAGCGGCGGTGAGGCACGGGAGGAGGCGGTGAGGCACACGACTCGCCCGACAAAGCACCACACGGACACACGATTGGTGGGGGAGGGAGAATGTGGAAACGGCAAAGTGGAGGGCATTGCGGCGGAATTAGACGAATTAGAAGCGTCAAGAGGGATAGAATCATCCAGCGACGACACGGCGATGGAATAGGGGGAAGGGGAGAGATGAAATGGACGGGGCTGCTAAAAGATTAACTCAAATCTTCTCACCTATAAACATGAGAATTGACTGAATCACCTGAAGTGAGGGTTTCGAATATAGTCCAAGTTTCACTGCGAACGTCAAATGAAATCGAACAATAAAATAAAAGATTTAACAAAGGAAACGGTTGTAGGCTTAACTTTGTGGAAGTTATCCATTTATATCCACCTGAAGATGACACTAAGTGTCGAAACCTAGGTCGTGATAGTAAATCATACAAGTGGAATTAACTAAGGCATTTTAATTCTTCTGTAAAAGATTTAACCTCAAGTTCTCTCCAGGGAATTCAAAGCATTGAAACTTCAATGGAAGTCACCAGCTCGCAGGAGATGCATGAACGTGGGATATTCAAAATAAAAAAAAATAATTTGAATCCAGCCGAATATTTTTTTTCATAGTGAATTTCGAACACTCGTGTACTTTCCATCATACTATTAACAAACGTGTACTATTGACTTGAACCACAATTTCCTTCTCACGTCATCTCAAAACATTAATGTCAGTTTAATAAGTCATGAAAAATCGTTAATATTATATAAGATGCTATTTAAAAAATAATGACTTCTTGTGATAATAGCAAGGCAGGCAAAAATTATATTGATAACTCTGGCCCAAAATTTGTTAATTAAATGTATAAATTAAACGTTTATTTAAAAATGACAATGTTGGATCAAATTATATGAATGTTCGCTCGAAACATCAAATGAACATAAATAACAACGGGAATTTATAAAATGCGTTTTTATTGCAATCTATGGTGATTGAAATGAGAATGAATACACAATGGTGCAAAATGAATTCAATTAAAGTCCGCGTTAATTGATAGAACTCATTACAAATGTAATAAGTGGAGAGTTTATTTTTTGTTTATAAGGAAAAAAATATCTTTGCAATGATGAAAGATATGCAGTCACTCTATTAATTACTTGAATAATAACATCAATGCTATCAATCATTTTTGCCAGTACGCCCAAATTTTCTCATTAAACCCCCACAAGACGGATGAAGAGAAAGAGGTTGCTTGGAGATCGAATCTGTCCACCCCCTAACCATGTGCTAATCTCGTACCACGCATCAGCCGGGAAAGTATTTGGAGTGCAACACGCACAGAGTAAAATTCGCATTCTTCAAACGAGGTAAACCTTAATTCCATCGACGAATGAGACTCACCACGCAACAAGATGGGCGTGCAGCACGATGAGATAAGCACGTAATCATGTTCACGCCTTGATCGAATAATGAAAGCAGACCATCTCGGACTAGCCTGGTAGTTGGTACAAAACCTGAGAAATTTTCAATGACCGCTCGCATAAAAAAATGGGAGTATATTTGAGCTGGTATTAATAGAGAGCTGAATTTATCTACAAATTCGAAGCACGCTGACGAATATAAAGGCTGGAACAGAGGGGAGACAGCAAACTACTAGGAGGAAAGAGTGAAAGGGGAGACGTACTTTCAACCTGCGAATCACCGTAAGGGAGTTTGGCAAGGTGTGATGGGATATCAGACATGATAAGGAATAGATAGATGAATTAGCCTCTATTTTTGGGCGAGATGGATACTTTAAAATATTTTCAACCTAGCCCCTTCTCTCAATTATAAAACCATAAAAAAGGTAGTAATATACTGTAGTACTCCATATGATCTCGATAGTTGGGTCATTTTCTATGAAGAAGGTATTCAATGTATCAAAAAAACTGTTGCATGAATATACAAATATTTTACCATAAGTATACAATATGATCTGCTGCCCAAGTGTTAGGCCATTGTAATAATTATATTAAAATATAAAATATAGCTTACTAAAAGAAAGGTTCAAGGGAGAGAATAGGAAAAGCGGAATTGGGAGATATAATAGATATGAAATAATAAAACCGAAAGGAGAACGGAGAGAAGAGCAGCAGTAAAGTAATATTCAGTTGCTGATGAGAGAATAAGGGCGCAAAGTAGTTTTCGGAGAATTGGTTTCTGGATCCGTTGGCGATGTTGTCGCGAATGATGTGCAGGCAGAAAGAACTTTCAGTCTTATCTGTTTGGCAGTGTATCTGTCTTCTTAAGCCATTTTTGTCTGACCTACAGGTGTAGTGTAAGGTGAAATAATACCGTGTCTAAATGAAACTCGCGCGATCTGAAATTTCCTGGGAACCTTAGCCGTATGTGTAACTAACCCGCATCAAGCTGCACCCGGCACAAACTTTCCAGTGGGTACGTCAATTTTTGTTGTGCTATTGCTTTTTTTTAAAGGTTATTCAACGTTTAATGCGCAGCTTACTTCTGTTTTTCACTTAGTTTGAGGCTAAAATCTTTCGGTACTGAGTTTACTAAGGCTTGTGGCAGTCGGTGATCACGAATGTTACAGGGATCACGAATTAATATCCCCAAATGGTGAGTTAGGGGGAGAGGCAAGGGTTGGGGTGTCGCAACAGAGAGTGAGTACCTGCTACCTGAACTCACGCAGAACGCACACGAACCCTGACCGTGAACACCCAGGCCCAACCCATCACCAAAACCTCCCACGCCCCTGCTCTATGTATCCCGATTACGGTCGAGGGGTGTAATTGGATTTGGCCGATGCTAATGTCCGCCATGGCTGCGGCGACGCGACGCGACGTGAGGAGGGTCCGATACGGGGCGTAGAGCAGAGGAACAGGCGGAAACGACCGCCGCGGATTGAGAAGTGGGGAGTATTCTGCGCATTCTGCGAGCGAAGCAAATCTTTTTTCCAAGGCTGACAACGAAAACGAGGATTGGGTACACCTACGTCAAGTTGAGAGAGAGAGAGAGGAAGAAGGACACGGGCTGTCCGAAGTTAAGGCCTCGCGGACTTGAGCGTGACCTCCCGAAGCTTTGGTGCGTCAGTCCCATGCCACTGTTGTGGATGCGTTTCTTGTAAGAGCTGTATCCTCACACGAGGAATTTAATTTAGACTTTGCAATGATAAATGCGAAAAGGTAAAGCATTTCGCGTAAAACAATCAGTTTGAAATGGCACTAAAAAATTAGCACGTAAATTTACCCAACATTTAATATCAAAAGGATAATTTTCTGCGATTGGCGAATGTCCAAATAATCAGTTCCAAAGTACAAAAACAAATGTGACGCTCAAGAAAATGGTCGTCAGGTCTCCAGAACTGAAATTTTATTGAGTTGAAACTGGCTAGTCACTTCATAAAACTTTATCACTCCAGTGTGAAGGAGGTGGGGGGGAGTAAACATAAAAGTCACTTATGGAAACGATGGATAAAAGTGACCGCATGACTCATGTGGAGTGCCAACTGAGGTAACGACCTCGAATGGAAATGGATTATTGATTTGTCTTCTTTCTTCCCGAGTTTTAGTTATTCTTCGACTTATTTGATCTCCCTTTAACATATGAGCAACCGAAACATGATTTCAAATATACATTACAAAATATTTTCTTTCACGATTCCAAATAGACGTTACAAAATATTTTTAAAAATATAAAGCGGAGATTCCCATTCTTTGCTGATTTTTGTAAACCTATATCAATTATTTACCAAAAAGGTTAACCTCTCATATCAGATGAATGTATACCTATTATTCACGATTTTATTGCTATTTCAAGCTTCTATCTGCCATTGATGGAGTGTTTTCGCGTACCCCTAAACGACCGTACCTTGTGTGTTACTCGTACTACAGGTATGGAACCACTAATCTAAAGCAACTAATCACTTTCCTAGGTAATTGCAGTGAAGAAACTTTGTGACTTCCACTGTTTATTAGGAAAAGAACTGTAAGCTCTGGTTAGGTTATTTTTCTTAAAACTGTGGAAGTCAAAAAGTTTATTCATTGCAATTATGGAGTCCTTCCACCACGTCATAGCTTCTAATTTCGATTTACTTTCCTAGGATAAAAATTCATTTATTGCGACTACTCCACAAAAAACCCCAAAAATTTTCATGAATGTTAATTTTCAGCGACATTTCTAAAATAGACAATGCATTACACACCACAGTAAGGTGAGCCAACTTGGAAGTTGTTATCAACCTGATTCAAATTTTATGATGGCGTATTTATGGCAGCTATCCGATCCTTCCAAAAATGGAACCTTCTTTCAGAAAAACTGCAATTGTTGCGCTTTCAAGTCAGGAAGCACATCATGGTTTCCTCATTTAAGCTTAAGAATGCAAATTACTATATTATCTCGCATTTCCGTGACCGAATAATTTCCCCGTCATGGTTCAACTCAGTCGATTTATTTTTGGAACAGAAAACGTAGCGTGTAGGTATATGTATTTGTGTTTGTAACTAAGTCACTCTGTTGAAATCATTTCTCAAGTTTTTATACCCTTACAATCTTTATCAGGAGTAGGTTATTTATTCACGAGGGGCGGAGTGCGAAAGGTAACGGCATCACTTGTGAAAACGCGTGCTGCGGGTGCAAATTCGCACACCGCAAGACCTTCTGCAGACGTGAGTGTTCGTCGGGGGCAAAGGGGGGTAGACTCGGAGGCGTCAAGAGGCGTCGGTGCGACTCGGGTGGCACATACATAAGTGTGACGGCACAGGTGGTAGGTACATACCGTACATACACACAGCACGGCGCTCTGTCGGAGAACCGACGTGCGGTGTCGACCGCTCCGACGGCGGAATGTTTGAGTGGGAATTGGGCCGCTCGTCTAGCCGTGCTCGGGCGAGGATAAAAGTCGGACACGAGGCTGGAGGGAGCCCGGAGGGAAATCACGCCGGTATGACGCGCGTAATTCGCGGCTGTCGCGTGACGAGTGTCGAGTTTTGGTCTCTCGAATTACCACCGCACGGCACGAGGGGTGTTGAAATGTGTCCGATTGTGGAAAGATTTAAAGCGAATCTGACGTTGAAATTATAAAGATAAGAAAACATTCAAATAGTAAGGGAGCGAGGATAAATTTAACATATATTGGGTCTAAAATACGCACCCAGGATCGGTATTAACTTGATACTAACGGAATCTCATAGCACAAACTTCTCTTAACGCGACGAGTTTGAGGATAATAATGAAGAACATTAAAAAACTTTCCCGGGTGAAATATGCAACTAATGAAGGACCTTGGCCTTTATCGGAAACCTGAAAATATTGAAATATCATGAGTTTCCCCCGGCATTCCTATTTCAATCTGCATTCAGAACTGAAATTGGAGTTGAGAATAACGAGAAAGGCCTTCTTTTAGAGAAAGTAGTTCCATCACTTCTACCGAAAATTCAAACAGTTCATTATTAATGAATAGTCCGGATCTCCGTAGAGAATACCCATTTAAGAAAGTGAATAACCTTTCAGGGAAGGATTTTGGATATTAGGTATAGAACAGAAAAACTGAAAAACCTAGTTTACACCTACATCAGTAAATATAAGGGACGTATAACATCGCTGACTTATAAACCACAAATTGCTTTTCAAGTTCAAATCAATTTAAAGTTATACAAAAATACGAATTACGCAATATCTACGCAAAATAGAAGAACCAAAATATATGAACGAAATTTAACACGGGAAAACGGCAATACCATGACCTTGATGTTCACTTACTTTGAATATGATCGTTTAAAAACTCTCTCGGGAACTTACCTGTAATTAAAAAGAAAGCCAAATCAGAAAACATGAAGTGATGTGAATAAAAATGAATCAAACTTCACAAGTACACAAATATTTGTTGGCAATAAATACTTTTTAAAGATAATACACATGCACACTAGGGGGTACTTTGGTTTCTGCTGCTTCCGGAAAAAGTTTCTATATAAGTTTGTATAAAATGTAATCTGATGAGGAGGAGATTTGAAGCATTGGGAGTTTACAGTGACCACCGAGCGGAACGAAAGAGAAGGGTTAATGCTATCTTCAATCACGCTCGGAGTTACTGTCTCAAAAAAGCATCGGGCTGGAAAACAAAGAAACGATTTTTTTTCAATGAGCAAGCACAAATTCAGATTTAACTTTCAAGGTGGCAGGGTTGGAACATTCATATTACATTAGTGCTTTCGCAACAGAGAGAAACCGCAATTGTGGAACCTCGGTTCCCTCGGTTCTCAGTAGATTTGGTAAAAAATTATGACACAGTATCACCTTACAAATTGAATGTATAACTTCAATTAAAATTTTTCCTCAGTTTTATGGGCTCATCAGAACTTGAGAGAGGTATAGAAGGAGTACAAAGACTTTGCAAAAGTACCAAAACTTTGGCAGGAGTTACTTGTAAAATATTAATGTCCCCTCAATTTTACACATTTGTGAGGACAGGAATGTTTATTTCCCCCTTCCCACCGAGTTAGAATTTTCTCTTACTCATTCTCATCTTCCTATATATTGAATAACACCTCTTCTGTCGCATTTCTCTCTGTTTGCCATATGTTCTCCATATTTTCCAAACTTAAAATCAATGACTCCAAATTTCATCATGCCATTATGAATGGAAAAAAGAAATAGGTACAATTTCTCACGAATACGAACAACTTTAGTTAAGAACCAGGTTACGCTGTACTACATCATCAACATCGCGGAACCCGGGTGGTAATTTAAGTTATTCTCATTTGTGGGAAATAATTTAGCAATTTATCCATTCATAATGCTCGAATTGAACGCAATATCGTCCGAATATTCTGAATTCCTTCGTCATTTTTTTCCGACAGAAAAAGGAAATATGGAACTAGTTCGGCTTCATCCAATAATATTAAAATGTTTCACCTGTCATTTCCAGCTCCTTTACCAAGTGGCGATTTTTACTCTACCTTCACCGTGAAGATAACTACGCACTTCGTCCTAAAAGTTCAAGCGAGGACTCACGACCAAACGTTGATCACCTCCATCTTGCCCAAGGGTTCGAAGTCTCCACCTGGACTTGAGCTCTATATTTGTCTCCAATAGTGCAGCGGATTTACAAGGGCTAGCCACTCGGATAAGACCATTTCTTCCGCTGTTTTTCGGTTTCCTACTCAGGCTCCCTCCTTACTTATATTTTTTTACACTTCTTTTAACCCCCACCACCTTGCCGCCCCCCTCAACTGCCAGAAATCCGGCCACCCCTTTTAAACCCTCCATCCACGCCCCCGCTCTCCATCCCAACAATGAGAGGTCCCGCCCCCATCCGTTGCGTGACAATCTAACGTCTTTCCATTATTGCACGCCCCTCCTCCCTTTCGCCCTTCGGTTCCTCGACGGGCAACAGCTGCACCGAGCATAATTTCCTTCAAGGCTCACGGCCGGGTCGCCCCGACGCACAGGAATAGTGCCCGGTCTCTCTAGGATTACACGTGCCCCCCCGCACGAAAGGAAACGGGACGTTTTGTAATCCGATTTGGACATTTCGGTCCCTTTCAAGAGATTATGTTAATGGCAATGACACGGTTCCTTCTTCGGGAGAAACTTTTCTTTCCGGAGCTAACTAGAGCAAAACTCCCCGCTTGGTAAACTTCGCAAACAACCCACTTAAGTTCGGCAAGGAATTCAGGCGGCTTCCGAAAAACGTCTCTGTAGAGCTTACCGGAGTCCCCGGGGTGGAATATAAAAGTCTCAACTTACAACATTTAGTTTGTCAATCTTAAAAAGTGCCGGGTGCCGAAGTGCAGTATTCACGATAATACGGCGCTTCAAGACGCGGTCCATAAAATACTAACCAAACACAAAATTCTGCTTATTTCCCTCCGGAAAAATACGCACGATGACGACCTAACGACAGATAGATAGATTGTTTTTAGGGGAGCCCTCGACAGGAGCCCGGGCACTTAGACCTTTCTTGGTCCATTGTGACAACCCCATGCCTGTCTGCTACACATAGAGTTATTAAGGTATTGAACTATATACTCTAAGCTGCTACATGCAGACAGGGGACAAAAGCGCCACGGTGAAGGTATGTACGAGTATGGTCACCCATCCAACCCCCGGTCCGGGCCCAACATTGCTCAACTTCGGTGATCTTACGGGAACGGGTGTGTCAATGTGGCTGGGCCCTTGCCCTACCTAATGACAGAAGTGGAAGGTCGCTAATGAATGAGTTCGCTCAAACGGTAGATCAGTGTAAAGATTGTTTAATGTACCTGGGCAGAGATTACATCACCTCCAAAAGCAACAATGGGTTAAGCCATTTTTTGCTGTAAGGGATACATTCTTTACGGTTCCCCGAATTTGTAGAGTGCCATCTAAGTCATTCAACAACTTAAGTTCACTTGCACTCTACTCACAAATATCACTCGTATAGAACCCAAAAGCTCACCGATACAAATGTGAGTGCTCACTAATTACTACCTGGCTTTAGCAGTAAATGAGAAATATGTCAAAAACAATTCATTTGGTATTTAAAAAAGTCAAGACAAAAAATGTGTAGGTAAGCATTGGAAATACTATTCATTGACTAGCGCCTTATCTCAGGTTGCATCCGGCAACTACACGCCTATCATTATTAATAAAGAACGGTCAACAACTCGCTTATCCAGGAAAGAGATCAAAATACAAAGAGTTGGATATATCAGCGTTATCTCCGGTACTTCGCTCTTTTTTTTTTTTAGAGAAAAATCTTTCACCAGATTTCTCCCAATATTCCCGCAGAGAAAAGGCAATATCTCACTCCAATCCAGTACCATACACATTTATCCTTTACCTTCCTTCACAATGCTCGTCCTTTAAAGCAGCTTGTAAAAGCTCCTGAAAATGTGCCAAGTTCCCAGTACAAATATTAAACACACTCTAACACAGTCACCAAAACATCCACCATTCGATAATCCAATAGAGTTGAAACTTCACTCGCTTTAACTAAGCTAGGCATTTGTCAACTATTTATGACCAGAAAATTCTTGTATGATTTCCATTAAAATAAAACTGAAAAATTCTGGTAAAAGGGAAACCTCAATAACAAATTTATCAGTAGGTATTACGACGGAAAAATGTGTTGTATTTGTGTAACTGTTGTAGAACGATAAGCACCTGTAATGCCTGCCAATTTAAATTGTTCTACATACTTTAATATTTTAGAACCAGTGATATATAGCTCACTGGTGGCCTTTCCGATTCATGCAGTGTATGAATGCTACCATTGCAACATCCAACATGTTATAAATCTTTTGTCTCAGTCCAAAGAGTTACCCTTTCTCTTTTCATGAATCCATCAATTTCCTTTGACTTCGGGGCATGTCCCTACTAAGAGTCACCAGTTCCGTCCATTTTGTTTCAATCACCCACTACAAAAACTAAACACAGTTATCCTTCGCCAAGGTGAAAAATGACAGGGCAATTTTATCACCATGTCAACCCTGACTAATCTTCTTCAGTTACACTGCCAGCATTAGTACCTCAAACAAAGAAACTTGGGAGTTCAAGCAATTGGCTCTATTGCTATTTTTCATTACTTTCATTTTTCATGACATGCTACGTTGGACTTCCAGCCACTGCTTCCCCTATAATGGCACTCGTCAGAAACGTCCACAAGTGTGCGTGAGGCACACTTTTGCTGAATGCTCGCAGCAGCACTAAAGGACGTAGAACATGAGGATTCCCAGCAATTTTATTTTCCCTTGGAATTCATCTCGATATAATATTCGCAATCTCCATAAAAATAAGAAATGTAGGTATTTGGGAGACTTTAAATAGAGCACAGAATTTATAAAAAAATAAAGCAGTAGAGCAATATCTACATTTGAGTTAATTTTGTATTATTAAAGCATGCACCACGGAAGGTACAAAACACAAGGCCTTCTCTTCTCAGAGCTTTCAAATCTGCCCAGTTCCCTCACTGACAAAAAATACAAGGAGAGATAGAACTCCATGAAAAATGGTTCTCCCGCAATTGTCATCCGAGTCGACCGTGTGATAATCACTCTCTTGACCGCTGGTTGAAGCCGACAGTCCCCAAACCACCACTCCCTGTGATACCCGTAAACATCTTCCAACCAACCCCTTCCCAACCAACCCCCCAAAACATACACTTCCGGATTTCGCCTCGCTCCTGCCAACCAGACTCCCGAAAACCCCTTTCCACTCCACCAAACCCCTAATCCATTGTCGCTGAGCCGGAGATGGACAGCGGAACCTGCACATGAGTATTTTTTTCCATTCTCTCCGGGCTTTAACTCCGCCAACCCTGAAACTCACCCAGGGTCCTCCACCCCCCCTTCCCGGGCCCTCGCTATGTGCACCGCCGGCACTGCCCCACGGAAATGTCGTCCGCCGCCTCTTCCCCACCGCCCCCCGCTCTCGTACATCGCTTCCTGGACCGAAAAACCGCCCCTCCGGACAACGGGGCAGGGCTCTTGTCCCGCATACCGAGCAGGGTGCACATGAGCGTATGTTTGTATTGACGTACATACATATATGTATTAAAACACACATAGGTACATGGAATGCTTGTATCGCATGTCACTCGGAGGAGAGAAGAACCAAGAGCTCCAGTGAAGTCAACTAGGGCTGACGCGAAGGATTATTACATTAGTATCTGAAAATGAACGACTTAGGGATATGATAAATGAGGAGCCTAAAGTACGAGGTAATTTTCAATATAGCTACAGCACAGACAATTATTTTTACGAAAAAATGATGAATATATTGTTATATTTATTCACTCACTTAAGAGTAGACTCCCCAACAGACATCTAAGGTCGATAGCTGATTATTTTTTTCAACATTCTATAACCCATGACCAGTGACCACCACCCATATTTGGAAAAATGTAGCATTCCTTCATTTAACTGTTGAATAAAGAGGAGGAATAAAATAAGCCATGCATGAAAAATTGCGGTTTCAGGGTGTATTACGTGAAATTTTTCCATGTTAGGAATGATAAAAATTATGCGAATTTCACAATAGATAGTTTATTCACGACCCGGGTTTCAACACATTATGTTATCTTCAGGTAAAAATACAAAGTTTTACTTAAGAGCATGAATGACGATAGCTAAACATTATAAGTTAAAATCAAAGAGTCGTGTAAAATGATGTCCAATCAAGCATCTGGAAAAAAGTGGACTAAACTGTTTCCTAAGTCAGCCAAAGTGGTAAATTTTGTATTTAATACAATTTAAACGGTAGTTAATTCTAAAACATTTTTGAGTGTTTAAAAAGTTTTTAAGGGTTATGATTTGCCTTAAATTGTCCACAAAATAAAAACAGCAGAATGTTCTCCGTCGTTGGCGAGGAGATGGGAAATCCCTTGAATTGAATCATTCTTAAGAACGCGTAAAGAAATTAACCCAAGCGTGCAGCAACAAATAGTAAAAATATGCCCTCACGGTTATTAAACTCAGCCAAGGGAAGTACATGGGGATCACTAGAGGTCTCCTTTAACATTTTATATCACATTTCTACGTTACCCTCAATCAACTCAAAGGAACATTTTGCTTTGACATTGGTGTGAGGTTCAAGTTTCATTCCTGCGCTCAATACAGATATTAAATACACATACCTGCCTGAATAAGGAAAATCAGATCCTTACCTCTCAAATTATTGGACCGAGCACCAAATATCAATAAAATTAGATAGCCCTGAGCAAATATAAGGCCATATGAAAACGAATTTTTAAGAATTATCCTCTTTGAGATGGCTTACAAAGCGCGAGAGTCTATTTGGACCAAAGAAATGTTTTTCCTTTGGAGACGACAGAAGTTGTACTTCCAGCTCCCAAAGCTCTGAAAAATATTTCCTCCGTCTCCTCAGGGTACGTTCAAAAGAGGAAAATTCGGAGCGCAAAAAAGGGGAAGAAAAAGTTGGATGGTAAATAAATTCAAAAGAAAAGTAAAGATTGGCTCTCGGATAAAAGCAAAAACGCTCCAACACAGGCGAAATTGATGAGACCAAATGATCTCCATCCTGCTTTTACCCTGGGCATTTATCTAAGACGCTTTTATCTGGATGACTCAACCAAAAGTGCATTGGCTTCGAATGTGCAGATCGATATTTTTATAGCGAACAATGCTTATTACTCCAGAAGATGGATAGTGGAAAAATGTAAATCGGAATACTACATTATATTCCTATAAATTTGCTGTGGATCGACCACAATGAGCACTGTGTAATGAAAGGAGTGTTCACTGAGTGGAACAGGATTTCACCACTGAAGGAGGAAGTAAATGTTCCAATTACTGGCAGAAAAAGTTAAGTTTTGCGCAAAAACTCTCATTTTTTATTTTGGAATACCATACACGCAGTTGTCATTTTACCATGTAATGAGTAAAAGGTTTCTTACCTTTTTGTCAATAAAAACGTTTTTATACAAGTTATCCATGTGTCGATACTGATACTAGCAGTCTTCATATCAAAGCACTTTTATCATAAAAAGTTTTAAGAGTACTGATTGATAATTTTTATCCTCGCCCACATATATTTACATAATCAAGGCTCCCTCATCTTCTTGACAGGAAGTTAATCTTATTATATTGTTGCATTATTTCAATTGACTGTTCTTCCAATAAGGGGTCAGTATGAATTATGAATCTGATGAGAAATACAGGCTATCAGTAAAACAGTTCTGTCTGAGGATAGAAATAAGGGCGAATAAAATAAACCAGGCAGTAATGGAAGGAGAAATGAGAGAAAAGAACTACCATAGAAGACAATGAGTGATGGAATACGTCAGGCTAATAATGATGGACGTTAAAATGAATAATTATGAATAAATTAAGTGGTTAGGTGAAAGGAGAGGGGAATGGGGAGCTGTAGCGAACCAATCTTCGGATTGATGACAGGTGATAATGATGAGGTGTTGAGCTCATTAATATAAGCTGTATTTATAACCGGATACCAGCCGAGAGTTCACTACCAAAAGAGGCTGACTAGCAAATGTGAATATTCCCGAGTGGGTATAGTAAAATTCCAGGGTTTCAACGCGTCGAGAAAGTTTTCAACATTTCAAACCGGAATTAACGGCCGTCAATCCCGGCACCAATCGTACATGGCAGGAGAATGCCGCACGGACTTCACCGGAGGAGAGATTTAATGAAAATTCTCCTTGGGTTTGGGTGATAAAAGAGAACAAAAAAACCATCCGACCATGATTAATAAAGTTTCAACGCACGAATTATCTGGATTCATAAATTTGATTCCAAGTATGAATGCAACACTGTGTATTTGCTGCTCACACTCAAGAATTTTTTTTTTTTTTTCAAAAAACAAATTCTCATTCTCGTGACTTATTTAACTGCCCGAAGGGAACGGACAGACAATTGCAATCACGCAAAGGTCAGCGCCGTTTCTCAGGTACGAACTCAATTATTAGCCCGCGCGTTAAAAATACGGCTTCCGACACGCACGTGGCACTGAATTTTACATAACAATGGGAAATCCAAGCAAAAGAGGAACAATGAACGAGCTCGCTTTGAAAAAAACTGCAATCCACGAATCACGCGAAAGGGACGTGATTAAAAGATTTTTATTTCCCTGTTTGTCGACAGAAGTGGCGCGGGGCTATCTCGGAATTAAAATGGAAACACTTTTTCCACTCTGTTCCTCTCGCTCTCTCCGCAGAGAACAGTTACGAACGTTGGGAAATCAATTGTTTTTATAAACATTTTTCCTTCGGAAAATATTCATCACGAATTGGGACGCGGTTTCAAAGATTCTGCTGTATTTATACATATATTCCGCCATTCTGATTGACATTTTTAGCATGCTAATAAAATTTGCGGACGGAGAAATATGTTTTGAAGTCTCCAACCGACGGGCTGTCGAAACGCAGAAACAAAAAACTTCAACCCCGAGTTCGGAGAGTAGGTACGAATTCAATGCCTTCAATTTTTTTGTTAAAATCCTACCTTTTTTCTTTATACATACCTTTATACATTAAAATAAAACAAAGAGACTTCTTTATTTTCCGGACCGTAATCAGAATCGTCTCGCTCTCTGGCTGATATTTACGTAACCGTAAAAACTTTTTCCCGAACAATTTTAATAATCCGCAGAGCAGATAGGCATCAGATTCCGGGGCCCAGAATAAAACAAAAAGAAGATATGAGATTCGTCGGCACGGATCGCATGACATTATCTCATTCCCCTCCGCAGAGATATCCCTTTGGCCGGCGGCGACGAATTTTAATGTGTATTTCCAGGGAGGGGGAAGGAGGAGAGAGAGAGGAGCGACAAAAATCCTCACCCAAACCTGCTCTCCGCTTCCCCCAGAAATCAAACCGAGAATCGGGAACCGCGTCGCATTCTCCCCGTAATCCTCCCGATTTCACAGTTGGGTGGGGGTTGAGAGAGGGCGAGGGGGGGGGGGGGGTAGGCGTAACCACCACAGCGACACAGCCGAGTTTATGGATTCGGATCTACGATTACACAAATATAAATATCCTTTTTAGGAAAATACATACAAAAATTTCACGCAATTGTGTGACCATCAATGGGTGACTCCGAGTTCCGCAGTTCTATGAATTCAAAAATTAATTTGCGGAGTCTGTCCTCTAACCTACAAAGGTGGACCCTACCGATATGCTCAAAGATAACAAACGCACAAAGCCACTTACACCGGTAAAATATCGGTGTCGTTTTTAAAAATAAATCCATTTCAATGCAAAGAGAAGCAAATCCTAATATTATTCACGAAAATGAATCTTAAAATACATTTTAACATGATATTTGCACAAGTGAAAATCAATTGTTTTAAGGCCGTTTTACTCGAGGCACTTAAGTGCGCAATTTGATGGACAGAAATTGCTCAAACGCGGGCACGGAATTAGAGCGGGGGCTATTTTCCCATCGGTCGTGGATGCATTTACGCATGCATTCTAGCAATTCCTCGCTTTACATGACGTAATTTTCAAAGCACATCGGTACATAAATCAGATTACGCAGTATAGCGTCTCGTGTAAAACGGCCTTCGGGCTAAAATAAAGAAAAAATGATAGAATTCTAGGAAACCAAGGTTTGGAGAAGAGAAGGGTACATAATATATAAAGTAAGAAAAATGGAAGTCTTGCTTGCTAACGGAAAAACAGAAGATTCCGGGGAAAACTCGAATGACTTTGAACAAGTAGGAGGAAGAAATGGGATGAGGAAAGCCGATAGAGAAAGCAAAATTGTAGAAAAAAAAGAAGAGGACGAAAGCGTAGTATTTGCACCTAAGGTGGGGAATAAAATGTGGTAAAAAGTATGCAGAGCTGAGGAATGAAAGTGCGAATAAAAAGATGATTTCGTGGGCAACGGCACGTTTACTAACTGCTCACGTCCATCCAAGCCTACTTTATACGTCTGGTATGATACTCATTCAAATAAATACACTTACATAAGGAAAAATACGTCACATAGCGGTACGAAAAGGTTAACTTCATCCAATAAACAAATCGAAGCAAATTCAAACGACGAAAAGAAGAGAAAAGGAGAGAGAAGAGTTTGCGGCGGTGGAATGGAAAAATCATTCCCTTATTTCACGCTCTGCCTAAGAGCATTACTGCCGCGGCCATGATGACGATTAAACATGCAACTCAGATCACCTAAAAGCCTCCATTCACTGTTGAACACAATGGCAGACGTTGGGTATCGCTCGTTAAAGAAATAGACGAATGGTAACAGAGCGAAAGTGTAGCGAGACAAAAAAAACAGGCGGTATGAATCTTTCAAGTTTACCCACACAAACATTTTCGCAGACGGCGAGTTTCCACCAGTTGCCGCATTCCACTCAGGGCGTATTTGCTCGCGATTGAGTCGAGGAATTCTTACGAGGACACCCGGAGAGCACACGGTTCCCAAGGCGACGAGAGGGAGATGTGCGGAGGCAGCGTGCATAAAATCCCGGGCATAAGGCAGCGAGCGGGAGGGAAGAACCCGACCCGAGTGCCTGTCTACATCGGCGCTGACGGCAGAGAAAAAAAATGACGAAGAACACGCGTTACACTTAAGGGAAGGGAGCGGGATGCGGGGAAGACGATGTTACAAGGTAGCTGAGCCCGCAGAATAAAAGGTTGTTTTGAGGAAAAAATATTGGCGCGAAAGAAGTTGTGGCATTGTCGTTTTCGCGGTTACCTCCACCTCCTTCTTCTTCCCACTCCGCTTTCTCCCTCTTCTCACTGTCCTCCCTCCCGTTCCTTCAACTTTAAACCTCTACTCCACGGACGTATTTCATCTTTAGACATCCTCCTTAAAACTCCGGAAAGTATTTTTCCATTCTCATGTAGGTACTAAGGAACACACGCAGAGTACTTCATTTTAATCCGCAATCTGGATACATTTCTTAAGATAACTCTGACGGTATTATGTAAAATTATTGATGGACAAGTCATTGGCCAAGACTGAGATTCAAACCCAGTTACCCTGGTTTCGTGCTGGGTATTTTAAAAATTCAGCTACGGTGAGGTATTGCAATGAACGAAATGTTAAAAGAAGTGAGAAAGGTGTGTAAGGATAGGGCGTTATGGAGGAAACTATAAAAAGAGCCAGTTCAGTAGGCTGAACCGCAATAACTAAGTTTTTGACTTTGTCTATCTCGAAAGGGAATGGCGTGGTGTATGCAAATTGTCAAAATGTTTTTTTCTAGGATAATTTATACACGTTACACTCCATTTAATGAATACATATTTGAAGAGAATGAGATATTAGTATTAAATGTCATTTGGAAAATTCGGAAATTCTAAGTGATACCTAAGTCAGTACCTACAGGTTGTTACAGATTGGTTTCGCTGGGTGATAGTACAATATTCTCTAGATTTATAGCCCATTTCTTACATGTCTCCACATTTCTTACACATCATTAAAGATGCCAGGCTTTCCCGGTGAATAAATCTGGTAAATTCTTCTAGGGCTTCCCACCAGATAAATGTTTCCACGATTGCCGACGTTTCAACGAAAGACTTTCTCATCATACTCAGGACCGCATGTACAGCCCTGGGTAGTCCGAAAAGAATTCAACAGTATCTTACATATCATCATACATCTTCACCACTAAATGACCCGTCTTTCTCCCATAAACTATCTGCCACGCTCTTCTTCACCTGTCGTCTTCTCGTTCACGGCACGACTTCCCCATTCTGGCATGACTCGCGATGGCACTTGGCGGATGACTGCGGGACATTCGCGCACCCATGAGCAGGCCCACCCCCGCTTCTTTCTCCCACGACCAGGTTACTCACCCTCCGCGGCGAGTGACCAGCGGTACCCCGGCATTCCCACCCCAACCCCCCCGACCAATATCCCACACATCTCTCCGACTTCGGATCCTTTCCCCATGACGGCCAAGATGCAGGAACTTGAGCCGATGCAGTTTGAGTTACAACGAGGTTGAACAACTCCTCTGGGCTATTCGCGTGTTCATCTCGTCGGATTACACTCATGCGATTTCCTTCTAGGAACTATAATAAGTTATGGCTCAGTGGATACGAGTCACCACTCGAATGCAAACTTGGGTAGGGTGCGCAAACAATGCATTATTGAGCACTAATTTCCTGCCAATTCCACGTAAGGCTGAGGTAAATTTCACTATATGCTCTTCTGAAACACACGATTTGGCCCACGCCGTACGAAAAACGTCTGGCTCTACATCAATACTAAATACATGCGTAACCTTAGATTGTATTGGACCAACATATTTGCTAATAAAGTACCTATTAGATAGGCTACACCTTCTTTTCGCTATTAAACAATGCATCTAGGAGTGAAAATGGAGAAAAACGCTTCCTTCAGCAAGTTAATTGTACTAAATGGTCAAGACTATCCTGGTTATCTATCGCGTTGATCCATGTTCTCCGAGGACAGTTTCGTCCGCATTCCGGCTAACATGTTCAGGTGTGAAGTGGCTGTTGAAACTGTCGTCGAAGGACAAAGATCAACGCAGAACACATTCCGGAAAACCTCCACCACCTGGACGTCTCCGCGAAAACTTACACTCCAAGGTAATTATACTAAATATACGCTTTAAAACATTTCCCTGTATTCCATAATTTCAAAACCACTGCTTCTCTTCACTGTTCCTTTGGTGGTGAGCATCTTCATTGCCTTCAATAGTGATGTTCAACCGTTGACGATGACAAATTTCTGCCGCAGTAGGGGACTTCTCCCACAAAATGTAGCAATGCAGTCTCCGCCTCATTTTCATACATATCCAATCTTCTGCCCCTCCTTTTCTGTTCCTCTTCCCCGTCTTCCTTCCCCTTGTCCCGCTTTCACTTCAACCTCCCATATTCCTCCTCTTCTCCCGGAGTAAGTACATATAAATCTCCACGCTCAAAATTTCTCCCTATATCTCCCGTTTATAAATTTTCCCTCTCGTCCCAAACCCCTTTCCCCCCTCCTTCAATTCCATCTCTTCTTCTCCCTGCAATCCACTCCCTCTTCACTCTCCCTGCCTCTCCACCCCTACCCCCTCCACCAATCTTCCCCAACCACCCCATTCCGGCCCCAAGCCCATCCCCTTCCCTCCTCTAGCCCGTCCCCTTTTCCCCGCTAAGCTCCAGTCGTTGTCAGTCGAAAACACGCTTCGTTAAACTACGGAGAACGTATTCGGGAGACAAGGATGGCCGGGCGACTAGGGAGGGGGGTGGTAGGTGGAGGGTGCAGGGTAAAGAAGGGGGAAGAGATGCTGGCTCGGGAGGGTTTTTAGGACGAAGAGGGTTTTTGGACGGGAAAGGAGGGTGGTGGGTGGACTGGGGAGTCAGTTTTGGGAATAAAGTGAGAAGGCAGCAAGCGAATTCTCAAAATCCTTCGAAGGGAACTAGTGGTCTACATCCGTCGTTTCAATGGCACTCAGATCACGTATCTTGTGTCTTTTTTTTCTTCCGCTCCCTCTCATTCTCTTTTTTCCTCTCATCCCATGCCACTACCCCCAGTCTCGGAGACACTGCTGGAAGGCGAAAACACGGGGTTTGGTAGAGGGGGATTCCCGTGGAGAAAAAAATTGTGGACGTCCCTTCCCCGGACATCTCGCAATAGGGGGATCTCACTTCTATCGTTGCAAACAAGGGGACCGCCGCCTCACGTGTTTTTTGTAACTTCCTCTCCCACTTTCCTACGATATAATTGAATCCAGATTCGAAAAGGAGTAATAGTAACAGGATTGCACTCCTACCTTCCTTCCCCCAGGGCGGTGTGAGCGTACTTGTCAAGGTTAGCTCTAATGCAATGTATCAAAGCCTCGAAAAAAAAACACGTATCATCGTCCCAGGATGTGCAATCGCCACTTGGAGAGCTGCACTTCTTTTACGGGCACCTGCGATCGATACATATCGCGCGATATGCCGCCCAATGTTGACAAATTAGTCCCATTAACAATAATCCCCGATTCAGAGTCAATTTTGTTGCGAAACGTTACAACAGTGGATCTCATGTCACTCGATACCTACGATGGCTAAGTTCCGCAACAGGTATAATTAGAACTTTCCCAATCAACGCTGCAGTAACTAAGGCCCGTTCCAATTCGAATGAATTGTCGATCAGCCGTCTCAATTTTATTAATATTTTGTAAACAAGTACGCAAACTAATTTACGTTTGGGAGATAATGACAGGCCCTTTAGAATATGTACATAAAATGACAAAATTTTATCATTACAAATAATATGAGACCTACAAAGACTTATGAGTATATTATAAAGCATTCCTTGGATACGCATTCCATTATCGCAAGTTAATGATTAAATATTGAAACCGGGACATCTATCGATTCCCCTTTTGAAGATAAAATAGACTCTAAACAATTGAAGGGACGAGCTTCTTCCGCTGTAAATTTCAGTTCATTCCACGTGAGTTTCATTGAATTCCTCACGCTTTAGCACCCCAAAACTCAAATTCGGCGAACGGATGAGGTGCCCAATTTTCCATTAGTGTTATTAGAATGCTCGGCCGTGGTCCTTTGACGGATGGCCTTTTCGGAAATTCATATTTTGCACTTATACATCGAAACGCTTCGGTAAAGAAAAGACACGCTTCGTTTGAATTTTTGTGAACGGAGGGTGCGGAAAGCGTAACGGACGGAGAGACGCTGTTTTGATTCACCACCCTTTCATCTTTTTCTCCAACTCGATTCCGGCACGGAGAAGTAGTTGGTGAAAGAAAAAACCTCACATCGGATCTGTATATGAAACACTGAAGCTAAATTTATTCGAAGAGCGATGTATTCAACTTATATTGCCTTTTTTGAGATACGGAGCAGACTACGCAGGTACATAGCGAATGGAATTTGAAAAAATCCAAGCACCCATAGTTCTCAAAAGAATTATAATAGAACGGAACGCCCCTATTTTTCGGAAGACAATAATTTAGGTGACGTACACTCACCTACCTTGCAGGAACACACATCAGTACCCTCACACTTAGAGCCTTATGCATGCTCCTACGCACTTGGGTAATAAAAAGAGGAAACGCGGCTGCAGATTACACTACGGGCTCGCTTATTATTACGCTCGAGAGGCGACGAGTAGAAAAAATAAACGATAGCTGAGGAAAATGGAGGAAGCCAAGCGAGAACAAGAGAATGCTAGGGACTCGTTATTATTAAAAAATATAGGTAGATAGGTGCGTAGGAGGTTGATAAAAGAGAAGAAAAAGAGATATGGGATATGCGAGAGGTAAATATGGGACATAATCGCATCAAGCAAAACGGGTGCGGGTGGAAGGAGCAAAGGGAAGTGTATATATTTTTTAAATATGGAGCCGGTCAACTACTTAACGCTGATCAAAATTTTATGAGATACTTCAAAATGCCGATGGATCTGAGCGAGTGGGAGGGGGGGCGGATTGGGAGGGACCTGAAGGGGGAGGGATATGCATTAAAGGATTATCACCACTCGATGGGCTCAAGTTGAAGTGGGGAAGGAAACAAACAAAGGATGGCGGGCGCGGGAACAGAGTTTTACGGCGCAAAGGAAGGAATAAAGGGATTGGCTGAATTTCGGCCGAATATCCCCCTCACCTGCCACCCACCCCGCTTCCCTCGTCCCTGAAAGCGTGGGACCAAATTTCGGCCAATCAGTAGGCATCTAAAAAGAATTTCCACGCGACATCCAAAGGGAGTAGGCAGTCGGGGTAATCAGGTAGTGTGCCTTTTGAGGAGAGAAAGAGGAGGATCCGACGCTGAAGGATTGGCGGAGGTAATTGGTTAAGGGAGTACCTTATTTCCTCTACTCCTCCCCTTCTCCCCCTTTTTCTCTTATTACCAATCTAGCTCCGCATCGTTAGTCCCGTATGTAATTACAAAGAAGAGGCGAAAGTTGAGAATTCGATGAGAAGTCCGTCGAACAACAGCAGACATGGTGCAGGGTAAGTCACATTTACAATACGAAGACACTGTGCGTGAGGTGCGACTATAACGCAGATGTGACTGAAACGATAATATATCCTGAATAGAATATACACAAATGAATCCCACTAAAAAGATAGTTATAACAAAAAAAACTTCTTTAAAAAAAAATAAAAAAAAAGTAAAAAAAAATAAAATGTTGACTCTTACATTCGGCTTACAGCTCTAAGCTCAGCCCTACAGGAAGGGGAAAACATAAAATTATCAAGTGACTATTATTAGGATATTCTACAGGTGAAGGCAGGTGTAAATGAATGAATGTATAAATCCTCTAGGCTTTTACAGGCACAGTCCACTATTTCCTTTCGCAATGTTTTTCTTCATCTCATCATACGTCCTACCCTACCCAACAACCTCCCCTCTATCACGGCCTTCAGCATCCCTTCGCACCTCATTACATGTTACAATCACCTTCTGAGAAAATATAATTCACGCTCTACAAATGAAATCTTACTCTAGTAAAATTTTTCTGTCCTACTACCTACTCTAGTACACGTTTTCCGGTTACGGCGATTAACATTATCAATTTGAAAAATGTCGTTAAGCGAAATGGTCAATAAGGAAACTGGAACGATCAGCTTTCAGTACGCGACCATAAAATTTGAATGATTTAACTTCATAGACTTAGCGAACCATTTGGCAGTAAAAACCTTAGAAAGATATATTGCCGGCATAAACCTCGGGTCTCCGGAGAGTAACGTTCGCATCGAGAATTTATACACGACAGAGTACTGATGACTGCTCTTGAGCGGAGGTGAGAAGGCGCAAGAGGTTGAGCGGAACCGATCACCGGGTTCTCCATAAAAATAAAAAGCATCGGCGATCGCCCTTTTCCCCTGAAGGAGGCGCTTCAGTCAGACGCGAATCTCCTCCGATGAGAGGAGAGGCGAAAGCTATATCAAGAGGGAGAGGGAAAAAGATCCGGAAGAGGAGAAATAAAATCAAACGAACGGATAATAAAGCAAAATGGTGATCCGGGACTTTTCCTCTCACATCACGCCACTGAGGCGCTCTTTTCATTGCCGGCCGGGGGTTGGGAGATGGCGGAGGAGTGGGGCGTGGGCGTAGGAGGCGGAGAGCTCACGTAGTGGCCATTCATTCATTGACCGAAGAGAAATAAAAGGTTATAAGCTGGGTGGAGAGGAGATGAGAGAAGAGCAGCGGTGTGGAGGAAGGCTCATCCTATTGAGGATGGGGTGGGACTAGAGACCATTGGCACGTTGGCAAACACCATACATTCAAAGCGCTTGAAAAAAATTTTTTTTTCGTTTGACCAGCAAAAAGTGGAAAAAGATTTTTTATTACATTGATATATGATGCTCACAGTGGTGACACATGTACTTTATTTTTTTGTTATTAGACGGCTGAGGTCTTTTGCACTTACTATATGCCAATTTCAGACAGGGAATGCAGCACCTGGATCGGATTGGACGATCCAAACTATAGAACGCTTATCATCACTTACAAACTTCGACTATCGAGCGGACCCCGTTGTTCAGGTGGCTACTTGCCCTAGGGCGTTCGCCCTCTGCTCAGTAATCATCATGGTAATTTTCTCTCATAGTATAGCACTAATAACCACTTCGTCGAGCTGTACACAAAAACTTTTACTTAAAATATTCTTCCCAAATGCCATTCTGGTAGTGAACATTTGCAGCACTTCCCCATATCATGCATTACAACAGGTCCTCATGAGTTCAAAAATTAACCACTTGATAATGAAAGTATTTTAACTATAATGATGATGTTATAGCATCGAAACCGGTCTTTAAATTAACATACTTTGGATTATTACCAATTGGAAAAATCCTTTAATATGTCGTCATTCCACAAAATTACTTCCTCCACTGTCACATTAAGATACTCAAGAGGACAGCGGCCAGGCTAATATATAGCAACGGTAATAATTGCGTTATTGTCGTTTTATGTAAATCTTTTGAGGCATTGGTAAATTTTGCAGAAAAGAGTAGAGTAAATACCGAAAGAAAAAATTCAAGGAAAACAGTAAATAATAAAAACAGGTTTTATGATGTTTTAAAACTTCTCACTTGAAGGAAGGCTTTTATTTTTTCATCACTTGGTGGGGCGGATTTGAAGGAGTAAAGACGGTAGGTGGAAAACTAATACTTAAAATAATAGAATGAAATAAAATAAGAATGAAGGGGGGTGGGGAAGAGGAGGTGTGTGGCATGAGGTGCGTGGGTGGGTGGATGCGATGGGGAAGATTTCCGAGTAAGAAAACGCAAGAGAGAGAAGCGAAGGAAATTGCTCGGAATAGCGAGGAGGAAATAAGCAGCCGGCAGAAGGGAAAGACCTGCGAGCGTAAATGTGCATGAAAGAGGGAGAGGGAGGGAGGCCGAGAGAGAGAGGACAAGAGGGTGTTGAGAGAAGCGAGAAAGGGAAAATAGTCGCCCGCGGATCCGGGCGGGAAGACGATGCGAAAACGTTTGAAAAATCTTGGGAGGATGGAAAGAGAAAAAGATGGAAGCTTGGTGCGTGCGGGGGGGAGGGAGGCGCGTTGTTAAGAGTAAATGGGGTTACACAGGCCGATAGCGCGCTAAAGGCTGGAGCCAATCAACTGGAGAAGACACTCCCAAAACCTCCCCTCTGCTCTCCTGGCGTGAGAAATAAGGCGCCCGGATGGGACGGGGGATTCCGGGGATTCTACGTAGGGTTGAGGGGAGGACGCGAAGAGGGTTCAAGCCGAGGGATGAGGGAGAGAGGGAAAGTTAAAAAAAAAGATGCGGGGAGAGCGACTCGTGAGTAGAGAGACAGTCAAAAAGGTGAGTGCTACGACGCCTACGCGGTTTCCCTTGAAGAAGCTGCCGTGGATTGAGGAGAAAAAAATATAAAAGGAGACGAAAATGAAGACCATTGTGAGGTAGGATCAGTCAAAGCTCGAATTAAATATTTAGTGATCGGCATTTTCCTTTGACGGTTGTCTTTCTGCTTGCTTCAAAATGATTTTAAAAAATATTCCAGGTCTGATAACTACAGAGCTCATAGGTAAGTGTCCAAAAGAAATGTTTACTCTATTCACAATCAGCAAAACACTCAAACCCAAAGCAGCTTAAATACTTCTGAAAGAATGACCATTACCGAATAAGAATTTTACTCATAAATAAATCATTCGTCATTGGCTAGGGATTATAGCATGGAAGGGTAATCATTATGATTTATACACAATTATTACCGCCTAAATTTTAAATGAAATGAACTTATCAGGTATTACGATAAGTAATTAATCTATCAAGGAGGTAACGAGGTAAATGAGCTAAAACTATGTACATTCCTCTAATTTTTTGCTTATGACTACCTAGATTTCAACACCTTGTGCCACATAATTTTTTAAAATAAACAAAAAGTTAAGTTTTATCATCATAGTTGGTGTTAATTTCTCACTCTCATTATTTATTTCCTTCTGAAACTACCTTGTTTGCATTCTATCAACAACAAAATTCGTAGAGATAGAGCATCTTCACAAGTTGTAGCCATAACATATTATCATTAACTAATCTTTCGTTAAATAGATTAAATCACTCCGATACGAACAATAAACTGGTTAAGCCAATGACCTAGTTTCTTGTTTCATCCACGTTGAACCAATTACGGCCCGAAGCAAACGGCTGCTTGAGCTCTGAAAGGACTTAGAAATTGAAACTTCGGAATGAAGGTTTTTCTCGGAAATTAAAATAGTTGAAATCTTATGATGCTCATTTCGAGGCACGACTAGAAAACTTCATCTGCGTGACACTTTAAACTCCCACGAATAGTCCCAAAAGAATTGATCCGATCTAAGTTTCCATCCCTCCAGATTGATATCCAACTTCGAAGGAAATTCGCCTCGGCACGACTAGCTAGCTAGGACGGGAATGAAAGTCTCAACCCAGCGGAAACTGGCTGGGAGGGCGAAGACGGCATCATTTCCCCCTTAAGTTCGTATTTAGCGAGCAAAATAAACGGGCGTATTAAAGAGGCCTCCTGCGATCTTTGCGACGGGTAATGGCGTCGCATATTGTTAGCCCCGAGTTCCAAATCGGCCCATCATCCCTTGCGAGGGTTTTCGGGCTCTGTGTATCTCTCGTCCCCCCGCCACACCCGGGGGTGGTGTTGGGGTCCCCTTAAAACCCCCACGCCACCACCCCTTATCTCCTTTCGCCACGCCTTCCTCTTCCCGCCTCGCCTCCTCCGCCCACCACCGCTGCCACCACCCGGCCACACATCAAATTAATTAGATCGAACGAAGGCGACGTTCCTCCGCGCACTAAACACGCATTCATTCGGCCGCCAACTCCGTCCGACCGTAATATTCCCCAAACTCACCCTCTCCACCTTTTTACAACTCGTGTTTTAACGCGAAATAGTGCTTGCGTCAGCGCGTTTGTGAGCAAACATCGAGTACTAAACAATAAAACTGGCGGAAAGGCAGCTAGTACAAAATATAATCAAGCCGAGTGAATGAGCAAAGCTGCATGCAAGGATTTTCCGGCCAGGTTTGCCTGTTAGAAATTCCAGCATGCTAAGGTGCCTTAAGGTCAGGGATATGTGAGCATCCTGACAACGTTACCAGTTTTGGATCGATTCCGGAGTGATTTAAATACATTTCTCGGAATGCTTGCTCGTGTGCAAGCTGATCACCAACGGATGAAGAAAGACTCAAGAATAACATGTTTTCCATTAAAAAAACCCCGTATTGTACAGTAATCTGAACCTAGTTGTACCAGACCAGAACAGAGAGGTGTTTGCTCAAGGTAAAAGGTGCAGGTAGGGGCAGCAAAGGACAGTTTGATAAATAATACTGAAGCATTTAAAAATGAGGCTATTGTCACTCATCTTGAGAAGCAGAATTCTATAGGGTGACATCACACCATTAAACTTATCACCTTAATCCGAAAACTAGCTCAACATCCACGCCGTAGCGAGATTTGATCCCCTTTGTGCAGTCAGGCACGCACGTTATCAACCTGTCTACCGAGATCGGCCCTATTCACCTATTCTAAACCTATAAACAGCATTACTTAACCGTGCTATAAGCGCCATAGTGCCTCTTTTAAGAGAAGTCCAGGTCAAGTAAATTTTTCCGACGCGAATCTGCATCAGTACATGCAATCTCCCTCGGTTCTCTTTTCCATTTGCAAATGAGGTGCGTCGAAGGTCGTGAGTTGGCAGGCACAGAAGTGTCTGGCGCGTAATTTTTTATCCGTCTCGCCCAACATTTTCGCATCATTCAATGAATGCCTCTGCCGTCGTTACTCTTCCCCGGAAAAATGCTCGGGGTCACAGACAGCGACTTCTCTCAGTCGCGCGCGGTGCAAGATTGGGGTGACGAGCGCGAGGGAAAAAATCGACCCGATGCGTGCTTAACGAGTCTTCACCACGACTGTGTGAGTAAATACAAAAACTGAATTCCGCCTTTTCGTTTTTATTACATAAAAAATACCATTTTCACTGGTTAAAATGCCTCGGCTATTGTGAAACAAAATTAAAGACAAATGTTTGCAGGTTACTCGGCGAAAATATTTTTTAATTAACACGTTTTCCACGCAAAAGAAGCCGGCCAAAGCGTCATTTCCACCTAATTAGCACATTTTGACTTCAATTATACAGTGGTTTGCTAAAAACTCAAGAACTAAGACTTATAGGGGCCGAAATTTTTAAAACCATTCATCCTCTGGGAGGATTCTCTTCCTGTAAACAGTTTTATTTGCGAACATTTCTTGTGTATTAGGCAGAAAAATATTAATTTTTCCCATCTTCCATTCATTCTTTCATTGAACACCAATCAATTTAAAGTTTATTTTGGTAAATATTGTGTGGAAAGGTATGATTTTGTTGCTTAAAATGAACAAAGGACACGTTTTTCTTTGAGCAATCAGTTTATGAAAAAAATTACACTTTCGAAATTTTCCGGTGGAATCACCTAAAGAACTGCTCGCTTTCGGGTCGGTGGTGGGGCGAGGGCAACGCCGCGTGTCGAAGTGAGGTCAGAGAGGAGTAGAAAGGTGGGACGGGAGGTAGGGAGGGAGAAGAAGAGGAGAGCGTTGAAAGGCCGGCTCGCTCGCGCGCGATGCGGGGGCTGAGGTGCTGCCATTGCGCGAGGGAGAGAAAAAGCAGACTAAAGCGTGTTCCAATCTGAAGTGGCGAATTGAAAAAGTTTCATGTCGCTCTCGTGTCGCGGGTGATAGGGGAGAGAGAAAGACAGAAAATGGCGGAGAGTGTGGAAGTGGAAAGTGGGGGGGCGCGAAAAAGTTATGCGGGGGTCTGCGTGGGAAAAAGTTTTCCAAGGGGACAATCGAGTGGAATGAAAACGCGGCAGAAAAACGATGGGCGAGGGGTTTTCGGGGTGAAGAGGGCAGGGTGGAGAAACAGAGAACGCTAAAACTACAAGGGCCGAGGGAGAGGGGCTTCGGTGATGTATGCAAGGGTGGCAGTATGGTACAATATTTTTTTCGTATTTCGTACCACCAAAGAATCATCGCACCGCACTGATTAGCAGTTAACTGCAATGTAATGGTGTGAAAATTATCGCATCGAAATTTCGAATCTCAGTATCTAAGAGGGGAAAATCTTTTTCGTATTTCGTACCACCAAAGAATCATCGCACCGCACTGATTAGCAGCTAACCACACCCTAATGGTGCGAAAATTTTCGCATCGAAATTTCGAATCTCATTACCTAAGACATAATATCTCCCCGTAAAGAAGCACAAACTTATAGATAGCACTTTATTGGAATGCAAAAATATTGAAATACTAGCCAATCCAAATGAATAATTGCAAACGTTGCAATAATCGTACTTTTTGCTAAACTGTTGCTTTGTAGATTGTCGTCAACGGCCCGTCTAAAACGAAACTGATTGCTGATTGGTCTCCAGACAGCCACGTGGAGCTCGGCTATCTGGCTGAAACGGTGAATATAACTTCGGCACTTGCAGCACCTAAAAACTCATAAGTCTCCCGAGGAAATTGAAGGCAATATTCGTCGGGACTAAATTTGGCGTTTGGAAAGGAAAATGGGCACAAATACCAAAATGAAGTGTCTCCATAAGTGGATTTTATATTGAATCTCGTAGTGGAATTGAAAAAAATTGTGGAAATAATAATGGGTTTCATGTTTTAATTCAACGAGAACTTACAAGAATCCGAATCCACCAGTTTCTATATCATAAATATCTTGGTGATTCTGGCAAATTCCACACTTTTTCATGGAAAAGAAATTAAAGCTAGTTTAAACAGACAGACTGGTTACCCGCCTGAGTTAAGACCCAAAGGTCGCGGACTCGAACCCTGTCTCGGGCATGGATTTTATGCTTGCCTAAAGATTAAAGTCATAGGTATGGTGGTGGGTATAACTTCAGCACTTGCAGCACCTAAAAATTCAAATAGTCTCTCGAGGAAACTGAAGGCAATATTTGTCGGGACTAAATTTGGCGTTTGGAAAGGCAAATGTAAATTAATACCCCTATCCCCTTAGAAAATCTTATCCTCTTCCTTCAGGAAGATCTTTCCCACGCCAGCAAAAACTGAAATGATGACCCCCATAGGGTCGCGGATGAAAGAAGGCAAGAAGGGAAATAAGGGAACATGAGGGATCCAAGGGTCGCGCATATTAACATCGGGTCGAAAGTGGCGGAGGAGGGTCTCCTCCCATGCTCTTGTGCATGGGAGGTGATTCCCCTCCACCAGTAGATATTTCTCAATTTCGCCTCTACCTCCGGTCCCCCATTCGCTTGCTACATCTCCTCCGCTTCACCTGCGAGACGCCCGTCCTGCCCCTCATCCTCCCAATTTGCGACTTTTAAGAGCGGAAACTTCTTAAGGGAGCAAAGCTTATGGGGGCCGCGCGGAAATTAATCTCGATTCACGGGTTTTTGCGATGGTAGTAGAGTGAGGTGTTTTCAAGACACCCCCCCGCCTCGCCCAACGAAAGACAGACCCCCATTTACCCCTTTTCACGTATAAGACGCCGGAGCACATCCACCTCGTCAGCCGGTACTGCTTTCATGCGAGCGATCAAGCGTGTACCCCGAGACACTCGAAATCACTGCGATATTGAATCGACGACGCCATGTCAAAGTCGTCCCAAGGACTTCCCCAAAACTCCCCAAGACTCGAGTTGCCGACGCCAAGTTGGTAAAAAGCACTTTTGAAAGTCTCGGGAGTGCCATTACCGAGCATCAATTCTCGATCCGCCGGAGATCAAGAGGAGGCAAATGGCACCAGGCATGGTTTGATTTTTACGTAACTTGTACGGCGAAGATCTGAAGATGCGGTTCCATAAAGGAGAGATTTATTAATATTGTTCTCGACGGTGAAGAAGCTCCTTCTTCAGACTCGATGGACTCGCGATCATTTCAATATCCGGAGACATTCTTGAAGTCGATGACCATTACGAGTTTTCTCAGGGCACACACAGTGTGCAAATGGATTCTTCCCTATTAAATTCTCTTCAAAGGGGAAGTCCTTGACGTATTTTACGGTATTGCATGCCTATACTACTCACACTTAGTTCAGCTTCCTCTTGGGTTATGGTGGAGGCCCAGTAAAGATAAAGTTTAGATATATTTCCCAACAGGGGAATCCATTTGAACTAGCGATATAAATAGTTTAAAAAGGTGGATAAATACATTTCACACAATACTCTTACGGCAGAAAAACTTTAAGGCGCATGGAGGCATCGCGCAATACTAAAAGAAAATAACTAGCGCCACAAGATAATACACATTATCTTTTCCAAAGGGGAAAGTATACCCATGACATCACGAATTTTGGAACATTGATTTCATTAATATACATTTTTAGCCTGCAAAAATTCTATCCTATATTCACACATTCTAGTTTGAAACGGTGGAAAGTAAATTAGTAGCTATCCTTACATTCATCTAGAGAATTTATAGATTGTAAGAATAGTCTTGTATGGATATCTTCTGGAACAGGAAAGAAATGCTATCAAAATCATTAATACACTCGATAATTTTCTCCAGCGGAATGATATTTTTAAAGAATGTGAATTTCGGAACAATAAACTTGAAGCGGCGGAGAGAAAAATTCCCAAATTCATTCAACATTTTAATATCCGTCTCATGTATGCTTTGTCGTGATCTTCTACAAAATATTTAAGGAATGCATCCCCATTCTGTCACTAATGGAGCCATATTACCCTGCCCAATAACAATCACCGAACGAAGGAGACTAAGAAATTGGCCTTTTCTCACTGCTTTGCATAAATTACAAAAATCCCGAATAGCTGCAGGAAATATGCAAATCCATAACTACAAAAAATATACGATTAAACCAAAAAAGGCGTGGAAACCATCTCCTGGTAGGAGGGAGCGAGAGAGAAAAAGAGTGTAATATACCTACGAGGACGACGAAAGAAATGAAACTCTATTCTTTTTTTTTATTTTGACGACCAAAAACCTTTTTCGTCTCCCTCTTTACCCGCTCCACCGCCCCGCACTAAATAAAATATTCTCTCCCCTTTTTCTTTCTCTCTCCCTCTCTCCACTATCCAATTAAATTAACTGCGAATTCCCTCTCCGCCTACCTGCACACCCTCTCTCCCTCCTCCCTCGCAATCTCTCCTCCCAACTCCCCTCTGCCCCACCCGCGAAACTCTCTATCACCGACTTCGCCCATTCGCCCACCGCCCTTCTTCTCTTTTTCTCGTTCCGCCATCATCCGCAACCTCCACCGTGGCGCTGCCTGCATCAAAACCCCCACTTTTATACGGGATCTCTCTCTCCCTCTCCTCCCTCCCTCTCACTCACTCCCAAAACTCTACACCTTCCAAACTAAACGTTTTCACCCCATCCACTCCCTCGCGAAATTTGCATTTATTCAGACGCAATTTAATCTTCATTTCCCGGCCTTTCTTCCCCCCACCACCTTCTTTCCACTCCCACCCTCAACCACCCTCCCACGCCCTCTGAAACCCCCCCTTTTCCTTCCTTCAACCCCCATCATCCACCTCACTCCACCTCCTTCCCTCAGACTCCTGAAAATCGCCAGTTGAAGCGGGAAATAAAGCCCTTTCCCATGGGCCGTTGGTAAGGTTAACGAAGGATGCATGCTGGAAGGGTTTACGGGAGGTGGAGGAGAGGAGGACGGCGAGAGGAGGTGGGAGGTATGGAAGGAAAAGGAGGCAGTCGAGGAGAAATGGAGAGAAGACGAGAAAGGCGAGGGTGTGACGGAGGAGGACTGCCGAGTCTTCCGTCGGGGGGCGCTCCAGGAGAGAAGTGCCATTATCCTTGAAATTGTTCGGGGGCCAGGTAGGCTTTTCAACGAGCTTCCTCCTCCTCAACCCACCCTCCTCCCACTCGAAAGCCACTCCTTCTTCTTCTCCTCAAGAAAAAAAAACTCCTCCTCCAAACTCCCATTCCACTCACGAAACTAATTCGGGGGGAGTATTGATCAAGATAGGCGAAAAGAAGGAGGAACGAGAGTTTCTACGAATGCCGGGTGGGAAGGCCGGATGGATAAGCCGGGACGCGGGATAAATAGATTTCCTAAGCAACCCGCGAGCCGAGAGCCGAAGAGCGATGATCCACGAGTTTATTTTTGCCTCTAATTAAATCTATTAGTTACGGAAAATGGGAAACTGAGGGATGGAAAAAATGAACAAACGGATTGATAAAAAAAATTGGTCTCTACGCCTCTGATTGGTTCTGCACAGTCACCTCGTTGCAACTGTGTTTCTGGAAGGATGTGCATTCAACGAAAGAAAGTTGGAGTGAAAAATATCGAAAAACCCTAAGATTTTACGTATTACGCTCGTTGACGCTGTGAAAGGTTCCGCAAATCATTCAGAAAAATCAATTTCCAACCTCCCAATGTCAGAAAGAGTGGCGGTTACAAATGAATCATGATTAAAACCTCCCTGGTTACCTGGTTACTAAGTATTTGATGGATGAGAGCAGGTACAAAATCACTTGTAACAGTAATAAAACAATAATTGTCGTAGTGTTGTTGACCATATTTGGGTATGGTGTAGGGCATGCTGGTGAATACTTAGCCCCTGATATTTTCATAATAATACAGGGTTTCATGCAATTTGGCAAAAGATTTTATAAGCTTCAGGAAAATATGACGAGGAAGAATAGGTTTTAGACTCTTGGAAAAACCCTGCCTGTGTGAAAAGGAATATTCTTTAGATTACGGGCTCAATGCTGTTTCTTAAACAAATCCATTTACAAAGCATTCCTCTGAATTATGTGCTTTGTGCACATTTTATTGCCGTATGTTTTTCCATTGCCCACACGTTTGCATCAGGTGATCTTATGCATTGGTACGTGTTCATCAAGCCGTGAACCGCACGACTTCCGAGGTCCAGGAGAGCTTAAAGAAACCTTGACCTGCGAAAAATGTAAAAAAAATTAGGAGGTGTATCTCCCGATCCATTTCACACGCGCTACACCAGCGCTGCGGGCCTTAATAAAAACGACAGTGACGTCTCTCTTCCCATCCCCGGGCCCTATTTTCAATCTTTCTAGGACATTCCCGAGCAGGAGGGAAACGCTTGTTAATTCCCGAATAATGGCCCGAAAAGAAACGACTCCGCGCGACGCCCAACCTATATTTTTTCTCCTCGCTCGCAAGGCTAACAGTGTTAGGAAGTTAATGGAGGCAAAATCCAGGGAGGAGGGAGGGGGGAAGGGAGGAGAGGACAGGAGAACAGGTGGGGTGGGGAGAATAAAGCGGGGAAGAGTGAGGAGAATGAAAATTCGAGGCAGAGAGTGGAGAAAAAAGAAAGGAGGAAAGGAGAAGTGAATGATGGGAGAGAGAATTGCGACGAGAAATAATAATCGGAAATACGCCGTTGTGTCCTAGTCACAATTCAAAATGTCGCTTAATATCACAAAGATAAATTTATCTATCAATTTATTTTCAGTTTTTCCCGAAAACAGCCTACAGGGCCTCCTTTTACATGAAGTACTACAACATGAACGAACACAGAGCATATCCTGGATGGAGAAAAATCCAGTCATGCGGGCTCGAACTCACGTCCCCTGGTGTAGCAGGCGAGGATTGAGAAGTGAGTTATCTTAACCCCGCGGCCGTCAGTAATCAATAAAACGCAGCATTGAAAAATGAAAAAAGAAAAGTTTGCAATTTTCCATACTGTTTCACATCCACCATCATTTCAGACGCTTTCATGGCAAACTCCAAAAATATAAACGTCTCGTTGAACTACACAGAATAAATTTGGTGAGTTGAAACCATGTAATGATTTCAAACTGTCGAACATTACAAATTCGCTCGATTCCTCCTTTTTAACATTACCAATACCAGGGTATTTCGTCTACTATCGTAGCTTGGAACATTTCAGTATGGCACTTTTTAACTCACTCGAGTTTAAATTGTACCCACTTGTAAATTCTAAGTCACTAAAAATAACCCTCACTCTAAATGTGTTTTCTTCCAGTTTTAGGTTGGCATAGCCGTATTGCATCGCATCGCAGATGTCTATCGGGCCATCGTATCCTCGACCAACCCTAACCGGATGGAGAGAGGGAAATAAATTCCGTGGTAACTGATGGAAGAGGTGAGTGTTTGCAGGACAAGAGGCTTTTGGACTTGGAGGAAGGGTAGGATAATAATATCCTTAACAGAGCAATCGGCCCAAAGAGGAGAGATTGGAGAAAGCGAATTGAGGAGAACGAAACTCTAATTTTCCATTGCTATCGCGTTCCCAAACACGAAACTAGCCCCAGATAAGTTTCTATATTGAGCTAAGATAATAAGCGTAATTTTGTACGTATTATCGACGACGTCCGGAAAACAATCGGGTTCTATTCAAATCAGAGAAGAATGAGACATTACGGGGGCCGGGAAAGCCAAAAGCACGTTCAAAGTTCTAAATCGGGAGATTGAGATTAAATTACGTCAGCTTATACTTAAAATATAGATTTAACGATTATGAAGACAGATTTTATAAAAATTCAACGTGGACGAGCAAGTCTATGCGTTATACGAAGGTTAACCACTGAATAACCACCTTTACTTGGCTTATCTAATGGCATTTCTGACTCTTATCAATGACAAAGGTACTTTCCTAATTTTCCTTCAGCGATCACAATAAAATATAGGAGTAATATAATAACTAGAATATTCAATATTACCAAAAAAACATTCTTGGAATACTTGTGATTAAATCGTTCCCAGTCGTAAGGCTATGTCGCGAGCGTTGATGACACTTGCCATAGAGTAAGCATATTACTCTGTGCACATGCCCACTTTTCAAATGGATAATCACGGAAATTGTAGAGCGATCCAATCGTTTAGCATAACGATTTCATCAAATAAAACACCAGCCTTAATTTCTCACAGAATTGCCATCATGAAAAGGCATTCCTTCGGTAGGTACGTCGCATTGAAAAGGCATGTTTTAAGAGGAACTCATTTTACTACCAAAGGGATGATTCTACCGAATGGATTCATGGAAGTACCCACTCATCCTAAGAGTTTCTTTTGAAAGTGTTTCCTCCGCCCATCTCCAGTCGAGAGAGCAGTCAGTAATATCCGCAGAGGGTTGCCCGAATTCGCATGAGGCTATCTGAGGAAACACACGCAGACAACAATATCACTAAGACAATCGGAGAGAAAACACGAGATATAAATGAACTTTTTCGGAACCCATTACGGCGAAGAAGTTGAAATGCAAATGTCGGCGTTTATTAAATGGAACTAATTTACAAATAGATAAGATGCGTAACTACGTTAAGAACGTTTTCATTTCTCGCGAATGCATTGAAAAATGCAGGACGGAAGTTGCCAGAATAATTAGAATGGCTGGATATGATTACACGTACGATGCGATGCATTCAACTGTACAAACTCGAGAGGAGGTATAACTTTAGCTTTGAAAAACAAAGTTCCATCGAAACAATCCCACTTCATAAAGAGAGTTTTACGAAGAAATTTAGTGGCTCCGAAAATGAAATGGCTTTCAGAAAAATGGGCGATTTGCAAATGAATACCATACTTTCACAGAGAAAAATACCTTAGGTTAAGACGAATAAGCTTTTGTTAATCCATGGAGCCTTTGTATTAATATAGATTGAAATATTTTCTCTAATAGGTTATAATATGAAATGAAATAATACCTGGTAGCTAAAGACTCTAAAGAGGTGCTAAATCCTACATGAAGCGTTGGAACTATAATTCAACCCTCTTTATATAATAATAATAATGCAGCTTGTAACATAACGATGAGTTCGCCATGTTTGAGTATGATCTCCCCACGTGGTTTAAGAACAACAATAGAAGTCAGCCATGTTTGTCACTCCTTCACTTAGAATTTCCGGGGGATGGGGTGAACAATTTCCGATATAAACATTGCGGTCGCTATGAAACAAGAAAGCCAATAGAGAGGCGACGTAAAATCACATGACATGGAGGAGGGAGGAAAAAGGACGCCGACTAACAATTAAAATAGGGTAACGAGAGGGGAGTTCTCACACAGACACCAAGGAGTAAGGACGTGGGGAGTGCTCGCCCAGATTACGTAGCCAGTATCGATACCACTAACGCAAATAGAAGCATCTACAAGTGAATGCGGGTAGAAAACAAGCAGCTGTGTAGCAGATCCGACACTACCAGGCGGCCCCAAAGACCAACTGACGTAAATAGCAGAGGACAACGTCCATTGGAATCGAGAGTCGAGGGGATAACGGCTTTCCTGTACGAACCTGATCCGACCTGTGACGTTCTGTTTTTGGTGTATCGTAAATATGTCATTTTGGTTATTATTCTTGTTATGTGGTGATATAAGGTTAGAGTGAGTAAGAATAAGACCTCACGACCATCATTCATATATTGGCTATTGTACCTGTGGCTAAGTTAATCTTAAAGAACTGGGCTGAAGTGTGGAATTTGACTTGCATAAACTTTTGATAGAAGGAAGAAGAAAATATTCAATGCTGAATATATGTGCTAACTTTATGTAAAGGCAAACGAGTTAAAGACACTGATTTCCATGGCCACATTAATTGAGAGCAAGATATTGAAATTGTTATAATTTATAAAGTAAATAATTTGGATTGATGTGTATGGTTGATTTTAAAGGTTGTTATGCACTATTAAATTTAAATCCATGCTAATGGTCTCATGTTCTGATTTGCTGAACTAGCCGTGCAGAATTAGAACGACGATAAAGGTAAGGAATACAAGTTAAGTGAGGGGGATATGTTACAAATGGCTCTCAAAAGAGAGGCAATAATTAAATAGATAATTCTCATCATATCGAGACGTTACAAGCTTTATTTGGGCGACATAGAGACTGGGGCAGTCCCTTCTTCAATCTAACCCTTTTATATAATACTGATTGAATCAGTGGAAAATTTAATGTAATTAATTCTACTCCTATTACCTGGGAAACTTACTGGGCAGCAGGACGAGCTGCTGATCCGATTAAAACCGATCTGTCATGCACAAAGTTAAAATATATGAGTGGAGGTGCATAATTTGTTTTGATGGGCACAACAGATTTTAGGTCTCGAAAAAAAACTGATTGTCACTATAATATAAAAATTATTATTTTACAAAATAATAAATAGCTATTTGCATCACAATAGATTAATTTTAGCGTTCCCTAGTGTATATGGTGGCGAGGCTTGACTGTCGTTCGCAAATAGGACATCACTGGGAAGAGAATCGATAGAGCACGAATAATGAGTAGGGAACGGCCCTTGGCTGTTATTTTGACGTTCCATAATGACTGAGACACTAAAATCGAATTTCTAACTTCTTGTATTATTTCACATTAGCAAAGTGAACGGTGGCTACTTACCATCGCACATAACAGCACAAGCTACAATAGTGAGAAATGACATAACAATGACTTCAACTTTGGGTTGCGCATCTGTAAAAAGAACTTTCCAAATTTCGTTAACAATAAAAACCAAATTCTCAATGCAAATAATTTATTCTTCTCTCAAGATCAAATTCCTCTTTTATTGATGCAATTGTGCCTTTCATTTTACTTTTTGGCTTTTACGGCGTGCGTGTATTGCACGGTATCCAACGCATAGAGTCCACAACACGCAAATGCCTTGAATTCTTGGCATGAATAAAAAACCTTTTAGTGTAAATGAGGTGTTTTTAATATTGCCAAAATGAAATATATTTTCAATGCATAAAAATAATTTGCAGCAGAAAGATTACTCGCGCGAATAGAAGTTTCCTTGATCGAAGCCCCCATTTGTTAAGATGCGAAAAATAGCATTAATAAGATAACAGAATAAGAGTCTTCCGAGAAACTAGCCATTTTTCCATCAAACTCCGCTGTTTCAGGCCCAACTCTGAGAAAATCCATGGCTACCAAATAGTCATGATCCTGTTGATGTCTCCGAAGCGAGCCAAATATCAAATTAATCTTGTGAAAATATCCATTTAAATTTTAATGAGCGAGAAATATTTTTTTCTCCGGCCTCGATGATTTCCCGACACCTATGGCCGCATCGGTGACGGTCAGACCCAAAGAGCCGTTCCAACATCGAAGGCTAGCTCCTTTTATCTCTACCATTCCGAATTTTTTTCCTATCGCCACTCGGCAGGCAGGCACTGCACTTCAGGAAGGGGACACCCAATCCACCAACTCACCCGCACCGCCAACGCCGCTTCGCCTTCACCTATTACTACGACCGATGCCCCGAGATTACCATCTCTCCCACTCACCCTGCACCACTCGAACCGCCCACGCAAGCAAAGGGCGCTCCCTCCAACCCTCCTCCTTCACCCCAATTCCTCCTCCTCGCGTCCTTCCCATCGCATCGCCGACGCTCTATTCACGCGATCCCCGGCTCGTGAAGGGGATTCATCCGGGTTTCCCAACCAACCAACCCACCCACCCTCACACCCGGCCCATCTCTCCGACGTGGTCCTTTTGAAAACACCGACACTGACGCTGCTCCCGGGGCAGCGATTACTTTCTGCCCGGAGAGCGCGGTGTGCAAAAAGGATGTCCGAAAATAAAAAAAAGACACGACGGAGGACCTCCCTAACGCCACCTGCGCCGCCATAGCTCAGACGGCGGAGATGCAAACCGAAGACAAGTTCCTGCCGACGCGGCGGAAATGGATGTACGAGCTACGCCGCACGACGTTCATGTGTCCAAATGTGAAGAGGGAATGGAGTGGATGTGAAGGACGACTGTTTCCTATTTGGGCACGAATCGAGAATGAAGTGAAGGAGATTATAAAGCACTAAAATAAAATTATGGAATAATATTTTCCACAGAAAAAATTATGCCAGCCATGGTTTCAGCAAACAAACTGGTCACTTCATATTCTTAGAAAGACTTTGAGAGGTGATAACTACGAACGATCCTAATTCTAAGCGTATAAAGAAAGAAGAACATCATTATGATGAATTGAGCGTGTCGAGCAAAAGAACAATGTGAACAATTGATGCAATTTAAGGGAATTAAAGGAACATCATTATTTTAGAAAAATAGTGATGACTAGGTCTGAGTAAAACTAAGATTGTTCCTCCAAAATATGGATGTGCGGGAAATATTTCAAATAAAATATGTATGGATAAGAGTGTTCAAATATATTTAGTTCTTAAATGCTAATTTTTACATCTAAATTTTTCTCATTATTTAGGTTTAAGGCAATCTGGTTTCCATCTCCAATTCGAAATCAGAACACAGAAAACTCCTTTTTCAATCTCCAATCACTGAAAATGTTCCCTCCAACTGGTGACACGCTGCAAGAGGTTAACCGCTATCGTCTACCATCCTCGAACTAATCAAGAAAAGCGATCTTATTCGTGTCTGACGCTGTGTCCTTTCTGGAATGGTGACAGGCACAGCATTCAACACGCTAAGGAGAACGGTCAACACGAGTGGAATAGGTTTAAAAAAGATTCATGGGGTAGCAGATGAGCAGTTCATGTATACATGTATAAAAATTTAGGTAATGTACAATGAACTCTGCACAGGACTGAGCTTTCAACTCTAAAGGTGCCTATACTCACAATAAATAAATCTATCACATATAATAATATACATATTTATTTTAAACAGAACGAAAAAGTATTTATAAAACATAACATTTCTTAACTTCCAATTGAAATGGTGCGTTTCTCCTAATTCAATCAAAAACCTGATGACCTAAAATTGTAAAATGAAGCATCGGAAATCTCCAGTGAAAATAAACTCTCACGAGAGTTTGAAGATTGGAGGATGAAATTTTCGTCTTTGGCAATATCCTATCTGCACCATTAGATAACGAAACAATGCCCTATAACTTAAATAAAGGAGCAGAAGTTTTATTATTCGTGAGTCACGAAAGGATCCTACCACCTTTAAAGACGTTGAGCGAAGGTTGTGTGAATCGCTCAGCCCCTCAACGCTCTCGACTTGAGAATTCCGGGGGCGGGAAATGCGTAGGCCCGACTTCTCTGATAGGGTTATCAAATATGAGAACGTGAAAGAGAACAATCCAAGGAGTAATCATGGAGGAGGAGGTGGGCGGGGAGGACGGAAGGATGCGGGGATAGGTGGCTTGAATAGGGAAGGCGTATGAAGAGGGGCAAGAGGGAGTGAGGATAGGTCGGTCGTGCGGGGATAATAAGAGAGAAAGGGAGAGAGGAATTCAGGAAAGGCGGAGGAAGAAGGGGAGGAAGAAGAGGAGGAGGAAAAGGCATGCAGAGAGGAGGAAGGAAGGAGTGGATGAGTAGGGGGGGGCGGAAAGGGGGGAATTTGGAAGGAATAGTGGCAGGGGTTGCGAGGAGGAGGGTGTAGGAAGGCCGGGGGTGGTTTTTCGGAGACCTTTTAAAGGGATGGAGAGAAAGCGAGAAGGGGTGGGTGAGATGGAGGGGGGGAGGAATGGGAAAAGGGAGGCACGTGGTGGGAGATGGAGGAGACGGGAGAGAGGAACTCTAGCGGAGGAGGCCAGCCATTTGAGAAGAGTATATTCAATGAAGGAATGGGGGGAGGGAGGAAGAGAAACATGCGTAAAAGGTCCATCTTTTGCATTCTGCGCCAACGTCTCTCTAAATAAACATGGGCGTAGAGCTTGCCTATCTGCGCGATTGACTTTTACAGAACGCGCTACGAAAACATAGGAGAGGGAAAAAGAAACCTCCGTCAAATGATGCTGTAACAGTCTCGGCTATGACTAAACATCAGGAAAATTCCGTTAGCATATTTTTCAATATTATTTTTATTGTAATATTATAACAAAACATACAAAAACTGTACGGTGATGGAAAAAGTATTCACTATCCTCTTCCTGGGATCTCTAAGATGACTTATTTTGTGGTCACGGTAGAGTTCAAGATGATCGATGCAAGAAAATAGGAATTTAAACGCAATATTATCAAGGCTGAGGCTAGGCTATCAAGACCTAAACACAGTAAACTTATAATACTGAATTTTTAAACAAGCTATGAGTTCTTCTAAGCTAATTCAACCATCGTGTATTTCCTCTCCAATGGCAAATCTCTTCATTAAGAGTACTACAAGGGGAAAATGAAAGTCCTGAAAATATAAGCGATGTGAATGAGTATGATGGTAACTGGAAACGAGGCATTAAAAAATAACAATAATGGGAATTTTTGAAAACATTTAAAATAAAAATTTAACCTCTGATCAGTTTCGTGTGATTGGGCCTGATACAAGAGATTGCATTTTCGCTGGCCATTATAGAAAATGGAATACTAGGTAGTCTAAAACGATCCCAGCCTTTTTGAGTTCACAGTGTGAAGCAGACTTTAACGCCACCTGCCGGAATCAAAAGTGGATGGATACTGAAAATAAAAATAGAAGAATGAAAAGAACAGCGCGACGGTATCAGTGAGACTCGAGATATCGCAACTCTGGAAACGCTCTCCACGTGACCTTAAAGCCTCGCATCGGGAACGGCGTGGGGGAAATTGGAGCCTGTGAGTAGCACTTTTTCGCGCAGAAGACTGAAGCGCAGCCGTGTTCCACGGGGGGTAGGGGGTTAACGTCAGTGCGTAGATGATGAGCAGGTACTGTGTGACTGCGGATGGGAAGCGAAAGCCGGACATCTCGAGTGATGGGACCGATAACCCACTCTCCTACCGTCCCTTCGCACGCACACATCCCATATTCCCGAAATTGACTCTCCTATCGCAAATTGGCCGTGTACGTATAACGCGTATGCATGTACCTACCACGGAAGCCGAACGAGAAACACCAATGGGGGGAGAGGGGAATGGGGGAGGAAGAGAAGGTCGCAGAGGCGGCAGGATGTCATTAACTTATTGCCGCCATCCCTCGAACCCACCGCCATCCCCTTGACAACACAGACTCACACACACAGACAACGAGACCGCCCGACGTCGGGAGGAACTCGAGTGGTCCGTTCGAAACGGATGAGAGTGAGTGGTCCATCGAATTGGAGGCTGGAGGAGAATGCAGGAGACGGAGGACGGAGGCGGTGAAGAGCGAAGAGGAGCAACGAGGACCCCACTCAAGAGACGGCTTGGAACATGAGCCAGACCAGACGCATGTATACCTATGAGGCGTTCCACATTTGGTGGACGCTATGTGCTCTTACGGAGATTGCTATAATGCATAAATCTCCACAATGCCGGAGATGCGATGTTGCCGATAGAATCCGAAAAATTGACATCGTGCTACGCAGAATTATTAACGAAGCATCCAGGTCTCTACTAATACGCAAATATTAATGCCTGAAATAATTTACTTGAATGTAGCGTGAATTTGGACATGGTTGCCACTGTGAACTTGAAATGAGAAAATATAGCGTAAATTTGGCAACAGCGTCCTTCGTAAGGTCCGTGGTGTCAACGTAATGTGGGACGCTCTATAGTACAATTCTTTAGTTCAGTGGTTGCTGGAGATGAAAGATTTGGCGCTTTTCCGGAGAATGATTCTGGTAACTTCTTCTAGGGTTTCCCATCACGTTAATGGCTCCATGCTGGCCAACGTTTTGACGTCCGACTTGGACATCGTCTTTAGGGAAGCTCAGTTGATGAGGAGGTTGAAGACGACGTCCGAATAGGATGTCGACACGTTGGGCAGCATGAAGTGTTTTACCCGGTGGCTAACCCGAGAACAGTTCCTGCATCTGATTCGCCGGGGAAGTAGCAGATCTAATTCATTGTAACTTTGCGTTCCAGTAAGAAATAAAAATAATTTTTTTTCTAAACTGGTATTTTATTTATTATTCACGTCCAAAAATAGCTCAAGGCCAATTACAATGGACAAATAACAACAATTGGTTTCCATTGCATGACCAACAGTTCGACATTTTCTGTTGCTCAACAAGCCTTACTGGTTCTGAGGGTTTGGAACTACCGATAATGAACTGCATTGTCATAACGACGAAATACGGAAAAACCTCTCTCCACCAATTAAAAAATCCAAAGCGCTCGGCTTCTTAAAATTCGGGTTAACCTGAACCACAGATGACCGGGTGGGACGTCGATTATTACGAAAAAAGTAAACCTCTCACGATCCCCAACAAGGCATCATTTCTTCAGACGAATGCCTACTTGAAAGGAATGAGCACAAATGAACGAACGAATGAATGAAACCTACATCCAGCAACTAGCAGTGGCGTCGAGGGCCGAGAAGTATTCCCCTTTTCTCTCCGTTTCACATGTGGGGTTGGGTCTTCTGTGCCGTGGGCCGACCGACCGAGGAAAGGAGGACACGACATGGAAATGGAGAGAAAGAAAGAAGGTAATGGGACGCGAGAGAGAAAGTGAAAGGAGGAGAATGGAAGGGACAAGGAAGGAAACGCAAATTTGAGGAAAAGAAGAGAGGAGTGGGAAAGGTAGAGAGAGAGAGAGAGGAGGAAGGAAAGAGAAGAATTGGAGTACGGTAGCGTTTACTTATTTAGTTAGAGCATAGATACTGATTTAAAAATTTACTTTGGATATTTAATTAAGCGAAGCTCTTTTGAATGGTTTTGCCAGTTGAGCGAGTATTCTCTGATGTTATGATAATTTTTGTGACCGGGCGTCCCTGTTAAATGATGGTGCCCTAAACACAGGCTAGTCTTATGGGGGTACCTAAAGCTCCAGGATCTATTGTTCATGTTAGTTTTAAGTTGTTCCATTTAAAATGCATCAATATTCTAGAACTAACGAAACGGTGAAATTGTGATAGTTTTGATTATGAAACATTAATTCTTGTAATAAATAACTTGGAGAAATAAATAATTCATTCATTCATTCCCAAACCACGTTCCGCGGCACACTGGTGAGCCACGACAGAATTGGAGGTGTGTCGAGAAAAAATAATTAACCACAAAGTTTTGGATGGAGTGATAGTACTTTCAAGGTACGATACGTACGCAATTTTCACAGTAAGTTCGTTGTGCGTATTCAACTTTTGTCCTTTCACATAAAAATTATATTAGATAGGTTTTGTAAACATTTAAAAATAATTTCTCTCAATTGGAAGTGGCAATGATTTTCATATTTTTAATAAACAAAACTCTCTCCAATATCACTCATTGGGGATGTGTGGGTCAAGTGTTTTCTATCCTTCTGAGTTTAATTTATAAATGCGACCGCATAATAAAACTTAATACGAAATGAGTGTCTAGTTGGCGTGTTTATAATTACTTTTTTGGAAAAATATTTGAATGGAAAGTTTCAATTGAACCTCCAGTATAAAAAAAATAATTTAATCGTATTAATATATAAATGATCCTTCAGAGTGCCGTGAAAATATTGATGATTGCTAAGTGTGCCGTGACGTGCAAAAGGTTGGAAAGTATTGGGAGTAAGGGATGACGAGGATAGGGGATGTGAGGACGGAAAGGGGGGGATTGGTAAAGGGAAATGATACAGGGAAGAGGAGAAAGGGACTTTGAAAGGAACGGAGGAAGGACAAGGGCTGGAGGAGTACGAGAGGCCGTATGGAGAGGAAGGAAGGGAGAAAGGGAGAGAGGGAAGTAGCAGTGGAAGGGAAAGGACAATCTCGTTAGGTCGTGGGTCTTATCGTGGGACCACTCCACAAGGCTTTCAATTCCGATTCTATTCGGGCCGAGGGGAGGGAGGGGAGGTGGTCTCAGGGGTGGGTGTGGGAGCGGGGTGTGGGAGGGGTTGGAAAGAGCATCCCTGGGTCGGTAGGGGAGGTAAGAGAGGACTGACGAGAGGGAAGGGTGTGGGGGTGTCCTCCTGGGTGATTGGTCCAGGGTAAGAGGGAGGGGAGGAAAACCGTGGCGGAGATAGGGACATGGAGAAGGGGAAAGTAGAAATGTAAGAGGAGAGGAGAGAGGAGGTGGAATAGAGAGGGGGAACGGTGAAAACAAAAGGAGGGCGAAAGTCGAGGGGACGGACGAATGACGTCACTCGGACGAAGGAATCGAGTCCCTTCCGACACTTAACCTCCGCGGACGTCGGGAACCCGCTTTCAATGAAAAGGAGAAAAGGTGGACGTTTGTGAGACGTAACATGCTATCCGAGGAGCTGAAGAAAGAAGGAAAACTTTGACACAGGTTGTTGCGTCGAGCTGACAAATCACCCAGGATCTCCTTTTTTCAAGCATGGAAAAATAACGGAAATTTCCTCCCCATCCTACCCTTAAGTGAGTGTGCATGTCGCTTGACGTTTGTAAAATAGTTTGTACCCGAGGATGACGCCTGTGCGTTGAAATTGGTAGTGCCAAATGAGAATTTCTGTGAATATTATTCATGTTTTGCACATAATCGTTCTAAAAAGGTGTTCTCAAATGTGGTTGGCAAGAAGGATGGGTAGAGGAGTTAGATGGATAGGAAAATAAATGAGAAAGTGTTTTATATGGTACGGGAGGACGGGAGAAGGATGGGTAGAGGAGTTAGATGGATAGTAAAATAAATGAGAAAGTGTTTGACATGGTACGGGAGGATTGGATGCTGATGGGAGAAATTCCAAAATGGTAGAAAATTAATCGTAGTAAAAGTGAAGAAATTAAACGTTAAATAAGGTTATAGTTTGTAAAATGTAGGGTTATCTAGGAGATAGAGGATTATCATAAGAACATGGGACAATATGAAGTTAGAAAAAGTTGCGGAGAATTTAAAGAAATTACACATTAGAAAAATAGTGACCTGAAAGAAAAGTTAATGAAAACTCCCAATGCGATAAGAGGATATTGTCGGTAGGATTTTTGAAGGATCAGCTATTTATTAGAACGAAAATCTATCAAAAGTATTGAACGGGATACGCTAGATATTCCTAGTTGGCGATATATGCAATATGTAAATGAAATGAAATGAAAGTATGTTTTTCCGAAGCTTGAGAGTTAAATGTTTTACGAAATATTTCAAAATCACCCTCTGCATGGAAGAGATTCTCATGCTTCTCAGGATGAAATGAGAATTAGCTGTCGTATACCACCCTGTAAAAAGCTTCGCGCGAAAAATTAATCCTCTGAGTCGATAAAGACCTAGCGGTTAATGGGAGAGGAAACTTAAGTCAGAAAAGGCGTTGTCACACCGATGCGGTTCATATCGCAAAGGTTGCATAGTAGCAGATAAAAATATCCTGTTTTCATCATTCTATACTTTAATGATGAAGTAATGAGGCAAATATTTGCTATTAAAGTTGATGCATAACATGTTGGAAAACAATTGTAAACTTTATTAAAAATGTACCGCTTTCGACGGGACAGTACTCAGTGATGTGTCAGGATATGAAAACTAGCTAACGTATGTGTCAAGCAGTGATTATTCACCTTTGAGGTAAATCATTTTACAATAATGTAAATTTCATAGAATTTTTAATATCGTGATAAGAGGGGATGATGTCACACGCCTTTCTCGACGGGTTTCCGCGCTGGGAGCACCATTTTCCCGCCAGGAGCACGCAGTCCGCCAAAATAGCCTGCCTCCACTCCCACTACACCGCCCCACCAATGCTCGTTTGCAAAATCCTTTTGCATTTTGGCGAATTTCCATTCGCATTTTCGAAAAGTATCCATCTCCCTTAAGGGTTTACTTGGTAGTAAGCATATGACACTGGACGGACAAAGCGATATCCCCGTACCAATAACGGACTGAGATGCCACTCCCCGTACGCATGGTGCCGGGAGGGAGTGCGGAGTAAACTGTGGTGAAGATGCAAGTTGCAAGCACCCGAGTCCTTCGGATCAGTGAGAGGCGAATAATTATCTCAAGTACAACGATAGTCTAGTTAAATAGAACTGTTGGCCAACTAGTCTAAACTCGGCGCAACTGTTTCCATGAAGCGGGTGGTATGGGATGAGTATCGGACGAAATTCCAGTAATATCCTTCCCACTACATCCAAACCCTACATGGAAGAGCGAGGCCACCGTAAACTAGCTGCGAGTGTGAGCAATCCATTATAGAAGAGACGAGCAGAAATGAAAGGGAGCAGCCGAACAAATGTATTTACGAATCCAATTAAAAGTTGCGAAGTGCGACAAAGAGCGGGGAGTCAGATTTAGAATTTGCTTGATTAGCAGGTATGCAAACTCATCTTTACTTCCTATAGTTCTCAAGCATCTTTAGCTCATATTTAGCAAAGCAATCCGTTAATCCAAATTTTATGTTGAACTCATGATGCCTTCAAGCTATGTCCCTCAGAAAGCTTTGAAAATAGTAATAATTTACTTTTTTATATCTAGGAAAGTCCCATAAAATTGAAGTAGTGACTTTTTTCCCAGCCCCGTCCCACTTACAGAACCCAATTTCCACCATATTTTAACACCGTTTTTCTCTCTCACAAGATTTAGAATTTGCTTGATTAGCAGGTATTCATCAAGTCAACTCATCTTTATTTCCTATAGTTCACAAGAATATTTAGCTCATAACTAGAAAAGAAATCCCATAAACCAATCTTTATATTGCACTCACGATGCCTTCAAGTTATATCCCTGAGAAAGCTCTGAATAGTATAGATTTATTTCACTTTTTTATATCAACGAAAGTTCGCAGGATTTGAAGTAGGGACATATTTTCCAGCCCCGTCAGACTTCCAGAACTCAATTTCCACCACATTTTAACTCTTTCTTTCTCTCTCACACAACATTTGAAATGAAATCCACAATTGTGCCAGCACTTGTAAACGGAATGACGCCAGAGAAGCTGGAGACGAGCAAGAGAAGTGGAGAGAATATCGAGAGAAGGGATGGACTTTTTGGAGTATCAAGAACGTAAGAAAGGAGGAAGATGGACGCAAGCACCATCGTCGAGAGGAATGGAAGACGGTGACGAAATGAGAGGAGGTTCTGGGGAGGGAGGACAGGGTTTGCAAACGGGAGGGGGTGGTGCTGGTGGAGTAAGCAAACGGGAGGGGGATGGCTGATGGAGGGGTGGTTTTGCGTGGGGGTGGTGTTAAGGTTTGAAGGGTTGCTCTGAAGAAGACGGAGTGAAGGTGTACCATGGGGTGAGCGCGAAGCGGCGAGCAAGAGAGGGGACGTAGAAAGGAGATTCGCTTGATTCATCAGTCATGCCGTCGCCCTGCTGCGGGGGAGAGGAGAGGACGTGTGAAGGGGCGGCAAAGAGGATTCGATTCCATTGATGAGAATGGATCGAACAGAGTAAAGCCTAGATTGCGCCTTCTCGCTCTCCCCCCCCCCTCCCCGTCTCATTCTCCCCCCCTTCACAAAACCCTCCCCCTCCCGTGGCATCGACGCTCTATTTGTTTCCTCGGCGTCCCCTCGTTATACGTGCGAGAGGACGAAATATCCATCAAGTCTCCACACGGCTACACGAGTAATCTTCTCATTAAGAGGAATCGCCCCGCTCAAACGGGACGAAACAGATTAAAAGTAGTATTTCACCCGCCCAATAGGACGTGCGAGGTTAAACGCACCGAGTAGTAGCATTACGTCCGCTCTCCCGTTTCGGCGAGGCAAATTTAAAAACAAAGGAAAATTTATCTCCGGGAGGAGATGCAGGAATGAGACGATTTGTGTCTCTAACGATTAGAGGGTATTTCTCCGTCGATTCGAGTTCAACAAAGGAAGGATGGAATATTTTTATATATCATTCCACACGGTCTTTGCTCTATCCGCAAAAATGACCCAACATATAATTTACTTAAAATTTAATTTACTTTAATTTACTTTACTATCCTACACAGAGAGAGAAACACGCCTTGAAAATGGAAAACAAGTCGTTTTCCGAAACGTCGGCCAATATGAAGCCAATCCTGGTGCAAAGCCCGAGAAGAATACCTAAATATAATTTACTTATTTAAATTCAACAAATTCAGGCGAGATATCGTGGAAGTTCTTCATAATGTAAGAGAAACAATTGCATTTTTCCACAAATTGACTCCATGGATTTACATGTTCAATTTGTGGAAAAGTGCAATTGTTTCTCTTACATTATTTACTTATTTGTTAAACGAGAACGGGTTTCACCTGTCAGGTATCATGTCACAGGTAAGTTGGAATAAATCGCAGGGATGAACATTTTTATGCGATTGTAACAGTTTTAGCAATTCAGTGGAGTATGAAATGATGCTTATTTCGCACATTGAGTTACGTAAAGAACAAAGTACATAATAAGTAAGAGAGTCAAATAAGAGGAAAAAGCATTGCATCAGTGAAGGAAATGAAAAAGAGGAAGAAAATTATTTGAGAAGACACCGTTTTGGTCTTTTGAGCACTAACTTATAAATACCCACGTTTAAAAAATTTCACTGATTGCATACAGAAATGAAAAAGAAATTCATTTTTGGCCAAGAAAATTATAAATATCTAATGCTTCAAATGAAGTATTGCAGAAAATTGAGTATATTGGCTACTCTCTCAAACACGGACATGTGATGTGGTTAGGCTTTAAGGTGAAATTATTTCGACAAGGCACAGGTAATGTATTAATTACTCAACTTCACTTTTAAGTAAATATAATAGCATGAACGGTCGACGAGTGACTTGCAAACAATCTTGAATACCCCAGACTAATAGGGATATGTCGTAATTTTGCGTTACCGTTTTTTGGCTTCCGAGCACACAGGTGAACCAAGGTCCAATTGGACCCAGGAATCAATTCATCAGATGCAAACTTGCGAGGTTTCTGGAAGGAATAATTGCGAACACTTAGACGACTTCCTTGACTTTAGATGCTATGATTCCCCGCAACTTTAGGCGAGTAAAGGCGAACAAGTCACCACTTCAGTAGTCTGGATAGAGGTACATTTTCGGCACACGATATTCAAATTGACGACTTAAATTAATTTAGCAATGAGATAACATGACGACTGAATGTCAATTGAGTAAATAAGCGTACTGACATGTGTATCTCAAGGCGCACTAAATTAGGAATATAATTCTTGTTTTGTCTCTATGTCACGTCTTTTCCGCAAACCCGACCTCGGCCATTTTACTCGTACGTACGTATACATTTTGGAATTAGATAGGTGTGGAGACTAAAGTGCTGGTTTTCCATCCCGATGGCCCGAGTTTGAATTACACCAGTGGTTAAAGATTTTACAGTGGAATCCCGATCCCTACTTTGGTGTATTGCGGAGGGCACTTTGAGTACAACACTGTCCGTTGGATGGGACGTTGAACTGCAGTCTCCTTGACACCTTTTGCTAAGAGTTGGCTAATGGCGACGCGGGATTTCTCTCTCCAAGTAATTCTTCCCTCACAAGCCTACCCACCCAGTCCTTGATGACGCAAATGACCTCAGATGTTTTGTAACTCCCCGATTAACTGACCAACCAACGCATACTCCCACTCACAAATTAATCCACTTGTCTTTCTCGGGTCGGGTCCCATTCGTCTTTTGGAGAAAGTATGTAAAAATGTATTGATGCGTGTGGAGAGTGAAAGGAGCCCGTCTCACTCCACGACCTCTCCGATCGAAATCTTTCCGGTGCTCCCCCTCCCCACCCGGCCCTAAGCCCTCCCCCCCATGGGAGATCTCCTCACCGTAGGAATTCCTTTCTCTTTTCCTCTTCTTTTCGCCCGAATGCGGGGGACACTTGACAGAAAGAGGAGTTCCGAGAGGGACCCCTCTCTCCATCTCTCCATAGCTCGGACAGGAAGCGAATGGGGGTACGGACGAGCCAGCCACCCCATCCGTGAACTCTCGGGGAGCGGGTCCGGCTTTTTTCACCCATTCGTCCAACGCCACCGAATCGAATGTCTAAGGGGGCTGCTGGTTGAGGACGACAGGGCGCTGGGAAGGAATGGACGGGGACCTCTCTTCTCTCTCCCCACCTCCCAACTCCTGCTTTCGTGGTCCGAAAAGCGGAGGCCAGTCATAAAATTGAAGCAGGTAAGCGAGGAGGGAAACTGAATAACGGGAGCCAATTTTTACGCGCATTCAATTAGGCGAAAAAATAAGAGTATCAAATAGATACGACAAAATTTCGTTTTTGGCGGAGTTTTAGAAAATACATGCAAAATAAATCAAAACTATAGATTCTCGTATTTTCCAAGGCATTTTGTAGGAATGAAACTGTGACGGTATCGAAATAATCTACCACTACGCTTAGTTTTATTTTTCGTCCAAACATTCCACTCGGAAATACTAGCATACGGCAACGCACAATGGTATCTATATTTATCGTAAGTTTAAAAGGAAAAAGGTAGAAGATGACATCTGTAGATCGTTAATATTTGCAGATAGACTAATAAAAAAACCAACGTCAATGATAGTGAGTGCGCTGAACTCCTGTTGATGTACTAAGGATTCTTACTCTATGGTTTATCTCACGTTTTCCCTCTCCTTGTTGCATCACTCCCATCACAAATTGGAACAAGTAAATTAGTCTATTTGAAAGAAAATTAAAGTGGTTTACGCTAGAGAATAAGGTACTGTCCACAAAAATGCTCTCTTGTTATATTTATCCGATAGTATACCGATAAGGGTCAATTATAGAAATTTCGTGATGATTATCGCACGCGAAAACAGCAAACTGCCACATGATTTTGCAGAAGAATCGCATGCCACATAACCATTTGATACTTTTGAATCAATAATAACGCATGTGGACAAGACGTGACGACTCGATAATGCTGAATAGAGTAAACCATGCGATAAAATTAGTATTGTGGCATACGATAATTACGTTTACGCTTTCGAATATAGACCTCCAAGACTGAGCAGAGACGACCCTGGCGAACAGAAAGAAAGATGCTCCCTTCATTATGCACTGGGAATGAAAGTGAACGAAGGTTTGGAGAGAATACGCACTGTTGTCTGACACGCGGGATTGAGACGTGCAACGTGTCAAGGGCAAAGCGGAAAGGCTATGAGAGTCGGCGGAGGACAGTCAAAGAAAGAAAACTTGCCGATTAGAAGGCCCTGCCTCGGGTCATCGCGTTAAGGCCACCATTCGCTGGCCCCTTATCACTTTCGATGGTTCGTGCTCCTTGAAATCTTCCGTCGTTCCTAGAAGCGAAGAACTCTAGGATGTTCTTTCGGCGGAGCTTATGGTGCGGTGCGGTGTTTGATTTTTGAGTAACGGGTTCTCAAAAATCCAAATGGGAGAAGGTCCAAAAGATAACCTGAAATGCTTCTCGGAAGCAGTAAAACCACTAGGAGCCGATCTCATATGCTACTCCATCAAATCATGCTATGTTACAGCCCAATACTATGATTACATTTTTTATTTACGAGCAACACCTAGGAAAAAACTGGATTCATGCCAAAATGCGCCAAAACCTAACATATGGATAGCATGTCGAGAAATCACAACACTGCTTACATCCTTATTAATTATTCCTCCACTGTGGGTAACACACTAGATTGGCAACCGATGGCCCACCGTCCAAGAAACGCCCTGAGCATGGGTAGGAGATTCTACGAAATCGAACCATCTGACCGAAATTCCGGATATCGTTGAACGGTCAAATTTCAAAAGAACTCCACGGTACCAACAAAACCTAAGGAACTAACTATAAATACACCTGACTTACAACTGACTTAAGACACGCTCATACATTCAGTGTTAATAAATTTACATGTATCTCATAACTTTAAGAAGAAAAATATGCTGAATTCAGTTGTCACAAAACTAGAATGATGAAATGGAATGCAATAAAACGAACAGATGGAAGCTGCCTTATCTAAATATTATACACGTACTTACAGTGCCTATGGATCGTCTAAACGTTTGTCTTAAGCATTTTTCTGGAAACTCACCTGAAAATAAAAAGAAAAAACAATAAGACCACATGAAAATATGAATACTTATCTCACTAATATTAAACATAAACTGATATCATGAAATTAAACACACATTCCGTAAGAAAAAGACGCACTCAATAAGATTTATAAGTGAACATAAATATGGCTTTGGGTGTATTCTAAGTGCAAAAGTTAAGATTTTACCACGGGATACTTGGTAAGCTTTCACAATCAGTCAGATGGATTTTTATAAAGACGAACTCCTTGAACCCGCTTCCTCTTCCACCCCACTTTCCGTCAAGTTATATCTGTCTTTCAGAGTCATAGCAGTAACAACAGACAACTCCAACACGTCCTCGGTCACTGCTTGCCGTTCAAAGAGTTCACCGTTAGATATGAGCTGGCCTCTGCTTGGGAACTCTTATTGACGGGCAAGCCGGATGCATCGTTGCTTCACTCACAAAGGTTAGTGGTCAATGCGATGACCTTGCAGTAAATTGATTAAAAACAAGAGTTTTCCATTGTATCATGCATTTATTTAGCTAAATACTTTAAATTCCAATCGATTGAGGTGGTAATTTACATAGATGTCTCTGAGTAAACAGGATCCACATTTGATTTAATAATAATTAGCATAAAAATTTCAAATACAAAACTAAAGTGATATTGTTGCGGCCCATCAGGGTATCATCAAGTCACGCAATAGTGAAATCACTCGTTAAATAACAGTAATATTTTTGTGGAGTTGCTAAGCGTTGTTTCTCCTCATTATGTATTGAAGAAATAGCATTATGTATTGAAGAAATTGCTCAGACTAGAGCCAGATACAGCGTCTTAATACCAATGTGGTCAAAGTCATTCTCAAATTAGACGTTGTAGGATGACTGTCCAATAAATTCACGCGCTTTCCACCTGCCGCGGGTAGTTTGGGCAACGTCGGAAACAACGCGAAATATTTCAAACAAAATTCATTCAGGGTTCTAGCCTAACGGAAGTAAGCCACAACGATGGATGTTTGAAAGGTTACTCAAATATATTTTCCTTCAATCTAGTCTCTAAAACAGCTGAGGATACTATACTGCGCATGTGATACGCTTTTAAAGATCAGGGCGGGAACCCATTGCATAAAAAATGTCTGTTCCAGCATATAAATTTCCACTCCTGCTTTTACTCGTATACGTTTTAATTATAAATGCGGGCAAGTTTCACTGAAAAATCAATTAGTTAAAAAAAAAAACAGATGAGCAATGGCACGGAACAGGAGAGCCGGATACCTATCACATATACGTACGTAGGTAGCCAACGCTCGTCACGGAATAATAACGATGGATTAATTAGGTTGCAGCGGGACGTAATGAGTAAGATTGAATGGGAAATTACGATATAATTATCCCGACCCCACCTCCACGAGCGCACATACCCAATAACTCTTATGAGAGGAGAGGGAATCAAAAACTCCGCACCAACGATCACACTAGGTACTTTACCACACAACCCACCCGCGGCGCTGAAACCCGAAACCAACCCCCAGACACACACGCAAGCGTTCTCTAGCGTCCGGGGTCCATGGCAAACGGGTAGAACAAATCTAATCCACGAGTCGCGTTTTTTCTCACGAAAGCGCCGAACGTATATAACAGGGAGCAGTCTACCGTGACTTCAGGGGTTTGAAATTTTATTTAAAACCGATCGTGCGTGAATGGGATCCGTGGATCGGCTGATTTAGGACGGGAGGGAGGCTGGACCTTTGATTGGGCACCACAGAGGGGATGAAAAAAACACAGAACGACACACGCTGGTTAGGGGTAAAGAGACCGCCGCATTCAGACCGCGGAAGCAAACGGAAAAAAGCGGTCGGGAAACTGGGGTTAGGGGAACGGAGTTTTTCGGGGCTGTTATCCTTGCCCGCCTTTGTGAGCAATGACCAGGCCCCTTGTCTATGAACTCTGATGTTCAGGCGACTATCCGAGCGTAGAAATGTAGCTCAAAGACACGCCGCCCTGGTGTTTAATTCATCATGCATAAAAAAATAATCTTCCCAACGTCGATCATTTGATGACCACGGCGGCATTGATCCAATTACCAAACCCATTAGGATATCGCCGCATTTTATATGCGTTATTGACAGGGTCATGCATGTATTCATGGGGGACCTGACCGGTGGGGTGGCTAGTTTGACGGCTTCAAACGTTCAGACTAAAGTGCCACAAAGGGGTTATTTAATTCCGTGCAGAGGGCACAGAGTGTTCAACGCATCACTCTGCGGGATGAAACTCAAAACTAGAAGCATTTTATCCATCGAATGATGACGGCAAAGACAAATTCTCTACACTAACTCTTTATTCAAATTCATACGTTATATTAAATATAGACATTTATGAAGTCATCCACAGCTACCGGCGGTGGAATTAGGCACTTACGAAAATTAATGGCTAGAGGAAGCACATAGAAATTGTAAAAGGAGTTCAATGGTTCAATCCTTATATACCTACTAACAATTATGATAGGAAACTTCTATGAGGGGGTTAATGGCATCAGTAGTTTCCCTTCAATAACCTACGACGAATGGGAACATAAAGATATCCTATGAGTAAGAGCCATTTTACAAAAGCTATAATTAAACTGCAGAACGAAGATCCGTTGCAAAGTTCTCCGCCTTAAGTTTAAGCTGATGCTTCGCTATACCCATTTGGTTTAACTTTAACATTTTTTTCATGGTTCGATACGATTATCACCACTTTCCTTAAGCAATGGTGTAGTTATTCTCCCGTAAATTTTTATCTTTCTGCCAGATTAGAAATATAAATGTACAGAAGCTAGTACTCCATTCCGACGTCTTTGAGCTGTCACTAACGTTTGATTAGAGGCTGCGAGCATCATCGGTAACACCTCATCGCATTCGAACCCCAGGGTTTGATCCCCAATGACTTGGCGCCTTTATTCCTCTATGGGTGAAGCGGGCGATGGTCGAACCAAGTGGTCTTCCACGGCATTAATATGCCTGACGGAGGAGCTTCATTTGAGAACGGGCGCGTCAGGAGTTAATGGGGCAATCTAATCGATTTAGAGCGCTGAAAGGTTGGGACCGAAAAGAGGGGGGAAAAATTGGAGGCGCGGGAGAAGCCGACGATCAAAATGAACTCGGACTGTCGCCATGCGTGACGGGTGAAGCTTTCAGGGGTGACAATTAACGTAGTGGCATTAAAAACTCCTTCGATAATTCCGTCAAAACTCTGAGCGATGCATACTAATTCATGATTTTTTTCCCCGATTAAAGATGAGCTCTTCCCACGTCGTTGGAAGAATTTTTTTCGGGAGGACGTTACTTGTCCATGATGGGCATGTAAATTATGCTTTTGAATTTAAGCTCCTTCTGCTTGGGAGTAAAAATAAGGTGGGGTGCTTAATTTGCCGCGAATTAACCTGCCAAAAACCATCAACGTACCATATTGAACACATAAATGAGGTCGCTCTACTGCCTAATAACTACGACTAAGAGAGATAAATATTTTGTAAAGATTAAATTTACGATATTTACATAAACTAAAAAATGAATTGTGTTTCCTTCTTTGCTTAAAAGGGGAAATCAAGACGCCACCGAAGTCAACACCCAAAGAAATATTGGCATCACAATTGAAAGCTACTATCAAGATTTAGCATCTGAATCAGATGCAAAGGAAATTTGATTACAGCTCAGAAAAAGCAGCTTTCTTGTCTAAATGGAAGCAGGGGGTTGGATTACATAATCAAACGATGGTTTCGACATCTTACAGGAGCATTTTAACCCACTCTAACGCGCGAATCAAAAGCTCGTATCCTATAAAATTCCGGGTAATGACAATGTAAGCGCGTGTCAGGCACATCCTCTTTTAAGTTTCCATGACCTCCCGTATTTGGCCTTTCAAGTGGAGTGAGATCAAGTACTCTGACACGTGGGAAATTCGATCCAACGCCACTTCAATGGCGATCGAGAATAACGCTCCGCAGCAAGGCGTAGTAGGATTTTCTCCTCCGGGGAATAAATTTCATGGGCGGTAGCAACACGTGGGGGAATGGAGGGGAAAAAGTGCTGCCGGAGGGGGGGGGGAGGGACAGGGTGACAAATTTGGGCAACGACATACGGGCAAGGTGAGATTAAATCCTAAATAAAAGGCTCCGAAGTGGAGAAAATTTTGAAAGCACTCAAGCGGAAGGATAGGCGTGGAAATATGTCTACCGGTTGGATGGGGGAAGACTGAGAGGAGAAGTGATGTGTATGGAAGAGGAGAACCTGGAAAGGGAAGAAATAGGAGGTTACGGGAAGAGGGAAATAAAAAAAGGAAATATAAAAATGAGGAGGCCTACGTATGCACCCTGCGATACTCAGGGGCACATCACAATGACATTTTGCGATTATTAATTGTGATCATTGCGACCAGTCAATTAGATCATCAACGGAAATTTAGATAATTAGACTGACGAATAGAAGTGTTATTTTCTCCACGAACAAATAAGTAACTCTTTGTTCGCGGATATATAAATCTAATTAAAGACTGATAGAATACGCAAATGCTCTTATTTTGTGGGGTGAAAAGGAAACTCTTGAATTCTCCCTTCCACTCAATAAAGAGGATTTCGGATCTCAATAAAGAGGATAAGTATCCTAGTTAGTTGAGCCGGTTTAGACATTATTTTAACAGGTTAATAATATTCACAGAACCTCTCGCATTCTTGCTCATTTTTTCCAAAAGTCTGATCTGTCTACGAATGTATTTCGTCAATTATATCACGTTAAATGGCATTTATCTTAAAAAACTTTCGTAGCATGTAATACTATGCACGTTTGGTAAAAAATGACTCCCTTCCAAACACGCACTTGAGGTGTCCTTCATGGGACAACATGGATGTGGGTGAAGAGACAAACCACTAGCGCGAACAGAGGAGATGCGAGCCAAGACATCCGAAAGAATATCCCAACCTTTGAGCCTTATTAATCGAGATAACCTGTCCCGATTGATGTAGCGCGCACTCTTGGCTGCGTGTATGGCGGGTCGGACGCTGCCCGACACACGTGCACCGGGAGAAGGGGCCGGAGCACGGCAAGGGAGGAGGGACGCCGAGGTGATTCAATTTAAGGAGATGTCAAGGGGTGGACAATGAAGGCGGACACATTCCATGGACGGGCAAGAGGACGCGTCCTCTCCTGGCCCTCCGGATCGCATGAAGAGGGGGTCGCGGAAGAAGGATAAAAAGATGGTGGGGCGGGGAGTCAGGCCGACAGGAGGGGGGGAAAAAGACAAGGCATATGCGGATAAAAAAGTGTGTATGGGACAGGGCAGGTCCCCGAGGAAGAAAAGGAAAAAGGGATGATGGAGGCGAAACATATTCTAAAAGGGGTTTCGGGAGCCGGAGGACGGACGTTGAAACGAAAGAAAAAAATAAATGCCTGGGCCCCAGAAGATACCGTTGTGGAACTCCAAAGGGTATGGGGGAGGAGACATGGGCGGGAAATGGAACAGGTCGGGGCGAAAAAATCACGTGACCGCGCCTTATGGGAGGGCGCACTATGGCGGTGATTACGGCACATAATGAAGGAAAAGGTTAAACGGCATGGCGAAGGCAGGAAGGAAGGAAGGTGGTAACGTTTTGGCGGGACGGAAAATTGTGGGGGAAGTTCCCTGGGCGTGATTATCCCACGTGAAGCGTGGAGACGGGGCGAGGGGGGCGGGGCCCTGGGATCACACGGCGAGGAAGATTGAGGTCGACCGATTACGCGCCAGGGGATGGAGATTTTTTCATTTTTTTTATTATTCGTTTCGGAAATGACAATGCTTCCTCCCTCGGTCGCTCCATATGGGGAGCGTGAGTGCAAATGGGGAACGGCTCCGAGACCGGTTCTCGTGACACATCACGGGTGAATTAAAAAAAAAACTTGAGAGACCATTTGAAGCAAGGTAATGACCGTGTCAATGAATGTGTTTTTCTCGCCTTTCGTCGGGGACGCAACAGTTTATTTCTGTAGAGGGCCCCTGGCCTATTCCAAGCCTATAAACGTCTCCACGCTCCATCCGACCTAGGCAATGAACGTAACAGCAGGTAGAATTACCTGAATGCGGCACTAGATCGCCTAGTGTGATGGATCCACCTCACACGTAGGTGCAACTGAGAGATACCAAAGAAGCGTTTAGAATTTTTTTTACTCAGCATCATTAAGGTCATAAAAGGTATAAATAATTTAAAATGGTCCTCTATGAACACATTTCTCGATGGTTTTATACAATGTAAAAAAGCATATCTATATATTTTACGCCATAAAGCAGACAATCGACATGAATTTTTTTCTCCGATGAATTTTGTAATCCGCCTCTGATGCACAAAAGTTCTATAAAAGAGTCAGATTCCCTATTAGCCTGTTTAACTTATGAAGTCCTAACTTACAATTAGATAAATGATGTTTTAACAGTCCTAATAATACACTTTACCATTGACAGATGAAAATGCCATCTTTCGCTGCTTTCTTTGGCCTATCACCTTTAGATTTTTATTAGTCTTCCTGTTAGTAAGCTACGTTCTCTGCAGTTAAGCAGTTGCACGGAAGGCAAACACTGAACGGGCTGTAGGTTGGACAATCATAAATTGTGATATAAACTGCACAGTTACATATGTTAAAGATTATATCAAACTGGACACTATCCGAAAAGTACACGAAATTAGACATCCTTTGACGGTTGTCAGACACTCAATATTACATAATCAGCAACCATAGAAAAAAGAACCCCATCCAGTCGTCAGCTGCAAAGTAGGCAAAACCTGCACGGGCAGTAGGTTGGACAATCATCAACATCGGCATGAATTGCATAGTTGAACACTTATAAGATTACATCAAACTGGACACTATCCGAAAAGGACACAGAATAAGACATCCTCTTGCGGTTGTCAGACATTCTAACTACATAAACAGCACCCGCAGAGAAAAGAACACCACCTGGTCGTCGAATTTTTATCGTGCATCCGAATAAGTACCTCACAACAGCCGGACAGAGCAGTCAAGAAGGCTGGAATCTGCGACGGGAACGTGCCGAAAGAAGATGTTTAAGAGCTTTAACGCCGATTCCGGCACCGGAGGTGCGGGACAAACGACAGCTCTCGGTCTCGCCAAGGGAGGGCGGCAGATGCGACCGGGCGCAAATTGAGGCACACTCGGCTACTAAACAATAGGTTACTGAGGGGGTTGACGGATGTTGAACTAAGAGCGACAGGTGGCAGGTGGAACGGCCCCGAAGCGGTCGGCGTGATTTATCTCGTACGGGCTGCCTTTCCTGGCAGTGAGCATCAGGCCGGAATACACTTAACCTAACATAAGAGGCGGAGAGAGCAATAACTAAGAATCGGGAAAAAACAGCACGAAAACTTAAGGGATGGTTCGGGTCAGGTTTGAGGGGGAAAATGTGCCATACCCTCGCGCAGAAGGGGGTCGGTTAGAATACGTGGGGAACGCATCAGGGTTCTCCGAACGGCGTCAACATTTTGAGATATGGATTTCGCACTACAGGGGCGCGCTTCAATTGACGGAGGCCATGGTGGGTAGAGAAGCCATGTGCAGGGCTTGTCTTGCTGTGGAGTATGCCCTCGTTGAATGAGGGTTAACCACGGCAGTTCTGAGGCGGGCGGGATGCAGAGACGGGTTTGGTGGTGTTCGGGAGAATTTAGTTGCAGGGGATGGGCCGAGAAAAAAACGACGACTATAGGGGCTGGATGGATTTCCCGCATCCGCCTCCAGGAGATCTCAGTGATAAGAGCCGGGCCAGGGTGTTCAGTGGGGAGGGGTTTGGAACGACGAAAGGGGGCCATCGCATGGTAGGGTGAGAGGTGGGCAGCAAAGGAATGCCAATGTGCGGGAGGTTGAAGGATATGAAGGAGGGAGGATTTCCAAGGGGGTTTTCTCCTTCAAAACCCTCACACCCTTGACCGGGGGGGTTCCTCTCTATTTCCTCATAGGGGTCCTCCTCAAGGGCCCCTGGAGAAGAGAGGAGTGCGTACGTGATGGGGAGGGAGAGACATCCTCTGATGATCGAAGGGGTGGGGTGCTCGCGGCACACCGTTCCGGTGAAAAAGCTTTCATTCTTTCCTTCCACATTGCTCGGGTAACGGCGCGCGTTAGTCACTTTTTTCAATTCAGCCCGTCGACATTTTATCCCGACTCCATCTTCACTTCCGCGCCATTTTCAACGAAACCTATCGAAATATCCTTCGCGGAGATAAACGGATACGCGGAGTATGTGCTGTAGAAGGTATTGTGAGGGTCGAGAGTATTTCCTTTCAGTTCTCAAAGTGTTTTTGTTGGGAATGCCGTTTCTCTCCCTCCTTCTCACTCCTTTGGTTTCCTTTCTTTGCCTTTCACTCATTCCATCTCCTCCCCCGAGAGTGCAGCACTTGGAGTTCTCCTCATACGCCATAAGCATTTACATTGAGTCTCGTGTGGGTCAGGAGGAAGTATATTTTTGGAGGTATCTCAAAAGAAATTTTTCCCGTCAAGTTATTAAAAAAAATAATGTTGGCAACAATCTTGTAAAGAAGTTTAGCAATCGATGGGGACTTGTAGGATGAAATTGTACATTTTAGTGACATATATTTTTCTAATGGGGAGATATTAGCAAGTTCATGGGTGATTCTATTAAAACTTATCATCTGAGGAAGAATGCTTCCAAACTTTGGAAGAGGCTTATTGTTAGCAACCAGCAAGATAGACGTTAAATGCCCGTTTAGAATATTGTAGGTCACTTAACCAAAGTCTCACAATAGTTTTGAATATTGATTAACATTGATAACATAACCAACTGAAAATGCCATTTATAAAATAACTTTGATAGATATAAAATATCGATGCACAGTAATGAATTCAGATAATATAATTTAGATACATATAAACAAAATAAATTGAGTATTATTCGATAGGTCTCACCTGAACGGTTAGTTATACATGAACAATACTAAAAGTTGTGATAGAAACACCATAAATTGCAAATCGCAAAGCCTGGTTAAACACAGCCGATTTTATGGATATAAAAACAAACAACCATAAAATGCACATAACAAATATTGGGAAATAAATGGAAACACGTATCTTCGTCACCCAGTAACCAAAGCCTGTCAAGTTAAAATCACGCTTTAATGATGAGTGACTTCGTTTAATAGCACCATGGAGGTTTCTACTACACTGATATTCACCACGAATACAATACATTCAAATAAGACATGCAATCCAGTTTAAATACATTATTAGAAGAGGAAATACACTGCGTGAAAAGTTTACAGTACATTAATAAACGGCAGAGTTTGGTTGACTACGAAAGAAAAAGGATATCCAAACGAAATGTTTTCTTTTAAACCTAGTGACAAAAAAGTGAAACTCTCCTCTCCGCCCGGAAACGCTCGGAAATTGAATACACGTATATAAAACAGAGTTGCGATTGAAATGTCCCACTTCCTTCATCTTCCGCGAGAATATCAATTCAAGGGAACTGAATAAATAAAATATTCTGGACGTGCGCTTTCGACTCCCGACCAATTCCCCCGCCAGCAGCCTCCATCCTTCCTAACGGCCCAGCCACCCGAAATTTAACTCCCGAAGCCCGAAGGCCCGAGTGAGAGAAAGAGCTAGAGAGATCCTCTCATCCGAGTGTACACGTATGTATAAATATATACAACGCTCGCATATACATAAAGAAATACCTACACCTCCCTCACGAGGCCGTATATATACATACGTACACCTCAGGGGTACATACGTTTGATAAGGTTTCCGAGGGGAGTTCATTTTTCGCTAGGGGAATCCGAGAGCGAAGCAAAAGAGGAAGGAGAGGCCAAGAATGTAGACGAAGGAGGAGGAGGAAGAAAGAATGGAAAATAGAGAGATGGAGGGAGAGAGGCAGAGAGAAGAGAGGAGGAGGAATGGGAGAGATGTGAGGAAAAAAGGGTTCCGCCAAGGCAGCATGAGGAGAGGGAGTGGAAGAGGAGGCTGAGAACATCCGAAATGGACCTGTCGTCCGCTTCGCTGGCGGAACCTCCGCGCGACCAGAATCTTAAAATCCACTAACCCCTTCCAGGCTCCGCACACCCTTTACCGCATCCACCGCTCCCCCCTTCCCCTCCGCACCCGCTTTCATTCCCACCCATCTCTGGAGAGCCAGCCGCCAAGCCCGCTGGCCCCTTGAAGAGGCGACGAGTGTGGTGGACGAAGCATTCTCATTGTTGGCCCCGAAACGTCGTGACCTCTCACCCCATAGCCACGAGAGGCCAAAAACCCTTCCTCCTCTCCCACCCTATGGAACTCTTTCAGCCCCACCTCTCCTCTCAATTTTGAATTATAAACGATAAGATTCCCCATGGGAGAGCGGGTGGGAGTGTTGGAAGATTCTCATCCTCCAACGCTTCGGACACCCTTGGAAAGAAAATTCCCCCTCCATTGACCTCCACCCCTTTTACTTGAAACGCATCGCTTCACTTTGTGTATTTCAACTTTGTTCCGCGTTTTAGACAGCTAGGAGTGTCATCAGGATAGGACTGCTCGATAGGAATCCTGAAGCCGGCAGTAACCTACTACTAACGAAAAACGAAATGGGACAATGGTTAAGCGTTTATCTAATGTACAGAGTACTAATCAGCTATTGTGTTAGAGGTGGAAGTCAATATATACCGCAAGGGTAGGTCAGGTCCGAAATTTTGGCGGGAATATTAGGTAACATCCGGTGGTCTTGACTCTCCCATAATCTTGAGGATGAGTTTCCAAGTGTGACTCAGGTTTTAACCGGAGTCCCGGTTAAAGTTTCGTCTTTCTCTCCGGATCTCGATGGCCTCCTTGATGAGCCGGTCCCAGTATCCAGAAGAGCGGGCAATTACTTTGGTCTTCTCAAAATGGATGGCATGGTCCATTGTGATTCTGTACTCTGCAACAGCCGATTTTTCAGGTTGGCCCAATCGAAGGTGACGTTGGTGTTCCTCAAGTCTCGTCTCCACCGTCCGACTTGTCTCACCCACGTACATCTCCCCGCATTCACACGAAACGCGGGGAGGTGTCGGAAGGGTCCTGGCGTGGGTGCGGTGGAAATAAGGGTATCGAAGAGGAGGAGGAGGGAGGAGTGTAGAAATTGATGGGAAACCCTGACCCCATTCGAAGAATGATCTCCCTGGGAAGGGAGTGGGGCGGAGCGCGGAGGCATTTAAACCGTAAAGAGGGCGGGGGATGAAGGGGGCGGGGGAAGATGGGATAGAGATTAAGAGGGTGGGAGGGGTAGGGATATTGTGGAGAGGAGGCGGAAAGGATATTCGGGGGAAGAAGAGATGTATAAAGGCGGGGGTGGAGGCGTGTGTGTGTGAGGAGTAGGTGGATTGGGTCTCTTGATTCCGGGGAACGATAGCAAAGATGGGGGGCGGGCATGGAGGGGGGCATGATGGTGCGATAAGAGGACAGGTAATTCGCCTTTAATAAGGGAGGAGGAGGTTATCGGGGGAAGGGGAGACGAGTTGGGGGGGAGAGCCTTCGCCTCTTCCCGGGGATCTCCGGGGGACGTTCCGGGGGAAATCGCGAACTCGTGGGCCGTGAGAATGAGACGACGCTCAGAGGAAGAAAATAGATACGGACATTCCTCTTCTATCCAGGAGAGTTTGAGACTGCCACGTCCCTTCTTCCAACCAACTTAAAAGGGTAATGACGATTTAAAATCTGGTATCGAAAAATATGAGAGCAGCACTACGTTTTATTTAAGGCACATGAAAGAAATGAGATTAGGACGCCCACAAGAAAATATGCTCGCAATATATTTACCTAGGGTGATACAGATATCGGAGATTGAGTGGAAAACCTAGGGGTAGACTCAATCAGTAAAACACCAAAGAATAGAATGGCGAGATAAGCCTGCTCAAAATCTACTGACTGAGTAGCCTGGAGATGCATTTTAAGGGAATGAAATAGTTATTAAGAATTATAGCAGAAAAACATATAGATTTAATAGATATCTTTATTATCTTTTTTATAAATTTTTATACATATAGATATAGAGTTTTAATTGACGGAATCTGATGATACTTTGTGGAACTAAACAAGACTAATCATGACGAAAGAACCACTGATTACTGTTCCTCACTTGTTCTTATTGATCAGATCGATTTAGATGCCTATTGCGTCACTATCGAGGTAATTTTGACCACTTTGAAATCATACTTACTTTGATAATGACGCAGTAGACGTTGAATTCAATCAGGTAAATAATAAATGTGAAAATTTATCATGTTTTTACTTTTATCATGATTAATATGAAGTTAAGACCAATTCAAAGCACAGAGAGAAGTTATAAAATAAAAATTCACAGAACTAAACGAGGGAAGTAAATGGAAAAGAAGAGAGCAAGGTGATTTAATGCGCGTGCAAGACTGGAATCGAGATGAGAAACGAGAAGCAGAAAAAGAAAAGTCTACCGCAGTCGTTGGAGTTCGTGTGGTCGACTGGGTGGCGTTAGGGAGTGAAGGGAGGACACACAGAAGATTGAGGATGGTGTTCACGGTTGCGTGAAAAGCCGCCGCTTCGGCACTCGGTCCGTCCGTGCGTCCCCACCGATGGAATCGGCGATTGCCGCGTTGAGGAGAGGCGCACGTGCGGCAGGGGCGTTCCTTCGGCGGAGTTGGAAGCGTCCGCGGACGATGCGAGTGTGAAAACGCGGGCGAACGGAAGAAGGAGCTCCCCGTGCGAAGACTCGAAGCGGCCGGTGATGTAACGCACGAGGAATAACAAAAACTGGTCGCGTTCATTGGGGGACGGTGGGATAGAGAGGGATTATCATTATATTTTCCAACGGCAAGCCATGTATCGGTTTCCAGTTTCGCACGAAGTCACTCCTCAACTCAGAAACCATCTCAGGTTCTCAAAAAGGTATCATAGCATTGGCGCTAGGAATACACTTGATGAAGGAAGGAGAAAACGTGCGAAACCAAAGAAATCCGGTGATAGGAATGGGCTCACAATGTATTTCAAGGCAGTGTTTCACACCCTTTTGTTGTTCACGTACCACCCAGCAAATATATGATTAAGTTGCGTTCCACTATGTGTATTTTCGATTAGAAAATGGTGGTACGCGTACTATAAGCTGAGAGCCACAGTTTTAAGACATTAAAGTGAAATTACTTATAAATAATTGAAACTACTTAATTTTCATAAAATACAATGCTTCAATGAACTCAATTGCCGTGGATAACCCAGCACTTAAAGTACTGATCACATATTATATAAAGTAAACACATCATGGCATGACCGATATTGAATTTATGACTTTCATCAGTAATTTTGGACACTTTTGGGAAGTCTTGAATTTGACCGGTGAAAAAAAAATGTTGAACAAGTCACAAGTAAAATTGTTGTATGTTTCACTTATTATACTACTGCCTGAAAAAAGTTGACGATTGGACCACAGCGGTAGTACTAAAGAAAATAAATATGAAAGCACGAGGCACTACAACAATAATCCGCCTTACCCCCGTATATCCGCCATATTTTGGTGTGGCAAAAGGTAACAGATTTATTACGGTTATGAAGAAAAATAAAATTAATTTCCCCTCAATAAGCCGTACGACGGAGCAGAAATGTGCATAATATTCGGAGATCCGTGCAAAGAGATGAAACTAGTAATATTAATACATACTAAAATTAATGATCTTGGGAGGGAATACCGGTGACTTTACACCCAAATCGAGTACCTACTGCTTAACCATCACTTTTACGTCAAGCCATTACCACAGAGTAATAATAATGATTAATCTATGCTAATTACACTCCACCCATGATACGGGAAAACAACATGGGAGTGAGGGAACGCTTTTAAAATTCCACAAGGACAGCGTCATAACCAAGATCAGGACGGGGAAGGGGGGATATCATTTAAAGAGCGAATAAAAACCCCCTTCCCCATCTCCCACTCCTTCGGGGCCGTTTATATATTTTCATTCGCCCGAGAGAAAGAGATGAATGGCTCCGAGAGGACTTAAGAGAGAGAGAAAGAGAATGTTCCGCGGAGCCCGGGATGACTTAAAGGAGCCCAGGAAGGAGGGAAGAGAAGGCTTCGGAAGGAGGGATGGAGAGAAATAAGGAAGGGTAGAGGAGGCTTGGGGTGGGCGGAGAATTGGTGGAAATGTTTGTGAGGAACGGCGACGGCGGTTAAGGAAAAAAATATAGAAAAATAATGAGTTAAAGGGTGTAAAAAGGGGCTTGGGGGAATGGATGAAGGAGGCAGGCGTGGGTGGAAAAAGGATAATGGAGTATGGATCGAGGGACGCGGTGGTCGGCGGGGAAGAGGGAGGAGAGATGAGAAGGGAAATAAATACGAATGGAATAAGGGAGACGGCGTGGAGAGATAATGGAGGAATATAAGGGGGGAGTGGGTGGCAGGGGGTGACGTGAGGAGGGGAATGGGTGGATGTGGAGACGCCGGGATGCCGGAAAGGAAGGAAAAGCAGAGTGTGTGATGCGGGAGGGGGGGGTGAGTTTACGCGGGAGGAGAGAATTTTGTTGGGGAGAGAGGGAGGATATAGGGGGACTCACACAGGGACTCTGATGAAAGGAAGGGAAAGATTAAGGAACTGATCGGTGGGGAGAAGGTAAGGGGGAGGTAGACTGGGAGCCTTATACAGAGCCCGTTGGATAGGGCGCTGGGTTTTCACCGGCACTGCCAACTCTGAATCCTTTTCCCTCACCGGTAATAATGTATTGTTGCGAGGACGCATCTGGAGCTGAAGTCATTAGCGCCACTCAGTTTTCGCGCGGGCAGAGAAACTCCCAGGGATCGAATGAATTACGGCTTTGAAGGGGAACTAGGGAAATCAGCACCAGAGCGTAAAAACCTTGCAATGAACACAACCAGTTGAAAGGCAAATTTTTTCCAAGGGCAAAATGGAAGGTGATGGCTTAAGGGCTCTTAACGTTCCACCTGAAAAGGAGGTATGCGAGCCGAGGGCACGGGCCTAAAAGTAGAACTTGAGCCAAATTAATAATATCTGCATTCCACAAAATTATTACAAAATAATTGGTGAATTACCTACTCGTACGTAGACAAGGAATACGTAAATTTATTCGTCATATTAAAGGTCCTGGTGGGTAAAATAACAAGGAGAAGTGTAATCAAACACGTATTTAATTCCTACATCGAGTAGTAAATAATAGTGTGTCGGCATAAATGGAGCCAGTGCCTTTATTTTACTTGATGTCACCAACGTAAACGAACACAAAAAACGCCCTTGCGTGATGGTACTGAGCACATGCAAATCAAGATATGGTTGTATTTAGATTTCAATGAACAAACGCAAATACAATTCATATGCCAACTGAATCTTCGCCAGTTAACTGCAGTTTAGAATACCCCCATCACATTTTCGCCGATATAAACACGGTAAGAGGAGATTTTGTCGCAAAGGCGTCCCTGATAATACAAAGAGTTCTTGAGCTAAACAAGTGTAAGATATTTTTTGTTCACCAAACAGTTCGAAGAAAAATATAGCCGAATATAATTGACAATTTAACAGTTTCCTTCGGCTTTAAATCGCCGCACCTGCATTTCTGCCAACGCCGTTTAACCGGCGTGGATGGGGAATTTGCCACCAAACCGTAGAGGTGGTAATCGTGGCCACCGGCAGAGGGAGGGGTGGAAGAGATGGGAAGAAGGTTGGATAGGAGGGCTGCGCGTGAAGATGAGCGATGAATGGTCCGGGGCCCAGGGTTAAGGGTGCGCGGGAGGGAGGGGTTTAGCGGGGCGAGCCACCACCGGAGAGTGAGGGTGCAGCCGAGATAGGGAGCGAGGGAGAGGGAAGGAAGGATTACTCTTGGTGCGGGGCGGCAAATGAAATGCGTGCCAATGGAATCTTATGGAAGGAAGGGAGATGAAAGGAGGAGATTGTGGATGAGGGAGAGCGAGATAGAGAGAGAGAGCCAAAGGATGGAGGGTGGGTTGGTGGGGTGGGGTAGCTATAAAGAGGGACGTAGGAGGGTGGCGTAGGAGAGATAGGGGAAGAGGAAGCGAGAGAAAAGGATATGGGGAATCCTGGGGAAGGCGAATGGAATTTCGAAAAACTTGTGAGGGAATACGGGGGAAGAAATAAGAGGGTGGGGGCAGATGGAGATAGTGAGGGGTGGATTTGGGGGGAGGGAGGGATGAGCGGAGGGGGTTGCCGGGAGGGTGGGAGGAGGTGCAAAGTGAAAGGTGTGCCTCTTGAGGAGTGGGGGGTGGAGGAGGTTTGGAGGAGATAAAAGGGGGCGCATGGAAAAGGGAGGTAATTGCCAGCGAAGATTATACCAAAAGGAGAAGAGGGGATGAGGAAATCTTTGAAATTCGGGGAAGTTGTCGGGACCACTTAAACGGATTCTGATTAGAAAAATACTTAGGGGATTCTTTAATGATAACTTACCCGCCGGAAAGACAAATGACGACTCGGGGGAAATTAATATTTGAAATGCGACCCCCTTCCAACGTAATTGAGGACATGTTTAAATTTCAGAAGGTAGCACCACTAAGGTTTTAAAGTCCTGAAGGGATAAGCAATTCTTTTTTCCATTACCAACAAGTTAAACAAGGAAGGACTTGCTGAGTGAGTTGGGTTTTTTTGTACGTCAAAAACAGAATTGAATACCTCCCCACATTTTTCCCGAATATTTTCCACAATTCTCTTCTATTTTCAAAGACAAGCCTGATTCATATGGGACATACTATATAAATGGGGACACACCTTTCGCAATAGACTTGATCGAGTTCGAGTCTCTGTCCAACACCCTTACCTCCAACGTAAGGGTGATATTGTGATACAAGTTCATTCAAAAAAGCTTGAAATTTGATCTATTTAGTTATTAACATCCGGCTAACATAGGGGGTGATGTTTATGAGAATTATTTTATACAAATGCAATAATCTAGTATTTAACTTCAGGGTGCTTCACCAAGGTTATTTCGCGGTCATAAAATGTGCGAGAAAAATATGAGAATTTAAATATATTAGTCCTCGTGGCAGTCTTTCCCTAATTTCATATTTCATCGCTTTAAATACGATTTCGCTTCGATCCTTCACCTTCCCCTATCTTCCTTCTCACTATCCTCTTCATAAAATTTAACTTTTCAATTCAACTTAACTATTCAATTTTTTTTTATTTATTTTAAACTTGAACTAATGCATAAATATTGTATTTAATCGATTTTAAATATGTATTGAATTACCTAGTGAAAATAAATAGACATAAACAAGAGCACCTGCCGACAAGCCTGGAAAGGCTTAGCAGGACTTAAAAGGATTCTTATGTATGTTATGTATGTTAAATGGCTTGACTGTATTGTAATTGTAATTTTTTGTATTGTTTTTAAATTATGTAAACAACTTTTGTAAACACCGTGCAAAGATATAATAAACTAAACTATATATATAATTATAATTATAACTCCCCCCATGACGTAGCGTTCCGCGCACCCTTCTGCCACCTGCCTTCGCGAGAAATGACTTGAAATTCCTCCGCATCCACAGAAAAAAACCAGGTGAAATGAGGAGGAGGGTGAGAGAAGCCGGTTGGCAAGAGATCTCAACACGGAAGGGTGAAAAGGGCAAAGCAAGTGGATTAAGGTGGCATTACCTCGCGATCCGGTCGCCGAAAAGAACTGGGACCACCCGAATTTTGGCCAAAGTCCGGGGTAGGACAGCTTCACATATAAGTACACCCTTTTCAGGGTATAAGCAGTGTGGGGGAGGGGAGTGCGTACGAGAGGGGGCGACGACAAGAAACCCTTTTTAAACGCGGAGAAGGGGAAGTCGACTTGACTTAACTAGAAAGCGGATACAGGGAGGCGGAAAAGAGACACAGAGAGCGCGGATACGGAGACCCTGACCCTGCTACTATGCCGACAAGGGGAGCAGTAGAATAGGGAGAGAGGAGAGGGGTGGTTGGGAGAGAAATAATTGCGGATAACAAGGACCCATTTCGGGTGCACAAAGGGAAAGATTATCGCGAGAGGGCCATTTAAAAGGTGTGCGCGGGACGAAAGTAAAAAAAATACGAACCAGGGTAAGGGAAGGAAGGTGGGTAAGTATAACGGCGGTGCGAGTGTACTGTGCTTGCCAAGAGAGAATAGGGTGCGCTTAACAGGGTTAGGGGGAATGGAAGGATAAGGAGAGCAAGGCAGGAAGAGGGAGCGGAGGAAGTTACAGAGACATATGACAGGAGGGAGAGAGGTAAGGCAGGGAGAGGACTAATCCTTCCACACCGCCATCACCATGGTAACACTCAAACAAACATGCATCACCTGGCCTCCAACCAAGGGCAGCTGACTGCGCGAATAATGGACGGGGAAGGAAGGCAGGGAGGGAGGGGGGCGTGACGATAGTGGGGGGAAGTCTTAAAGGGAACAGGGAGGATGGGCAAGGAGAGGGAAGAAAGAGGGTACTCCCCTACCACCCTACACCCTTACCGAAGACGAGCGAAATCTTCCTAATCTTTGGCAGTCCTTTTGAGGGAGAATGAGGTATCCCGCCTCCTAAAGAAACCATAGTCTAGCCATTGTTGAGCCCCCAGGGGGGATATGCTTCGTCGCCGAGACTTGGGGTGGATGTTAAAAAGCTTAAAAAATCCTCCTCCTTTCCACCGCCCACCTTTTCGGCGGCGTGCACGGGCGGAAGTTTCCTCTCGGCACGGTGAAAAGGACTCAGAGCACGCCCCTCGCTGAAAACAAACCAAACCCTCGCTCCGCCTGCCTCCACCAACATTCACCCACTCCCCCGATACCATTTGCGAAACAACAAGAGGAGCCGGTGAGAGAGTGGGTGATGTCTCTAAGCAGTAGGGGGCAGTACCAAAATCAGCCGTCTTTGCCGTGGAAGGGGCATATCCATCGTCGTTTTGTCGCATAGCTAGTTTTTGAGCCAACTCAGAGAGTTTCAGAGCCATCTATTCCACACTTACGTTGGACATTCTTTACTTGTTCTAACGAAATAACTCTGCAGAGTGACTTTTGGTGGTTTTGAAGCGAATAAGACATATGCTGCACTAAATATGCTCATTTAAATTAAGCGCATTATATAGCATTGACCAGATCTTAAGAATTCTAAAAATTTGAACGCTTTCCCTTATCACATTACACACAGTAAAGTGGCAGTTCCCTCCGCCAGCAATTTTATCAAGTGGATCAATTAAAATCACAAGAATGACATCGTGACATTTCACACGAAAGTAGATTTCCACGACGAACTTAACTATGCCGTATTTTTATCCAACCCATTGAAATAGAATGATTTTTTTATATTTTAGTGGAGGAGTATAATGATGCAAACTTAAGAACTCACCGTTATAGATATATTTAGTTTGCCTAGTTCTGCTAAACAATAGCATCTTTAAAAATAAGTCAATTTAGGAATTCTTGTTCCTAAATTGATGTGTTTCTGAAAATGCTACAGTGTAGTGAAAATGGTCCAAATAAATAAATCTAAAAAGTGGATTGATAAGGTTTAATAGTTATATAATTCTTCTTAAATAGCAGTGGAATTTCACAGGCCGCATTCATCTTCTATGGGAATGAATGTTTTTCAAATAAAAATTTACTATAAGCATCCTTTACTAGTTTTCAAACTTGGTGTTTGGTGGTCGACCAGGCTTGCCTTGGTGCGCATCTTAACCCATAGCAGCAGCAATCTCTCCATATACTTTATTTCTACCTTCATGGCATCTTCTGATGCACCTTGAGACCCTTGCGTTTCGACGCCAGCGTTTTGAATAGTTCGCATGGAGTGGGCTCTTCGCAGATAAGGCTACCGCGACTCCAGAGTGACAAGACAGGTGCAGGAGGCCCACACGCAGGGAATATCCGAAAAAGGGTTTTTCCAAAGCTTTACAGAAAACATCAGGGGGCGGGCGGGTGTACAAGAGAGGTGGTCTGCCTTTCTCGTGGTCTGGTGGGGGGGAGAATAACACGAGTGATCGGTTTGTGGAAACCTATAGGTCAGTTTGTACAGCTAATGATTTTTCTTCTCCACCTTTGTCAAGCTAAAAGGAGTGAGAGTGTTTCTGCGGTCGGCTTCGGGACTCTGGGTAGGTCTGGGTAGGCATTTCCCGGGGAGAAATATGATTGACACGAGGTGGTGCCGTCGGGGGAGTGTGGGTGCACCGGCATGAAAAGCTGGAAAAATTTTGGAGAAAATAAAATTCTGAGTGCCCGGGTGAGAGAGCGGGGGTGACCGGAAAAGGGGAACGGAAGGAGGGCACACACACAAGCCCTGCGCGACTCAAGGGTTTGTGGAGTGTTTTAAGGGGGCGACACTTTTGTGCGTCCCCTTTTCCGCGGTTATTTGTGAGAAGTTTGGCCCGACATTAGCTGTTTGCCGGGGCGGCGACGAGTCGAGTGTGTTTTCCGTCCACCTTTGCCTCGAAACCAAAGATAACACTCGAGGAAGGCATTTGTACGAACCGCACTCATAAATATTTTTCTGCTTTGTCCGGTCGGGAGACGAGGTGAATGAAAGTGGCGTGCTCCGGAAAGTGGATTGCCCGGATCGAAAATGATGATTCCCCGACGCATTATTATTGGGAGACATTGTTCCCTCGAGTGAGCATTCACGAGGAAAGAATTGGCACCTTTCAGATTCCTCACGGGCTTCCATTCACATTTTTGACAGTCCCCCTGACTGCTTTCCGTTTTGATGAAAAACCCTAATATACCACTGAGATGTATTTCAACAGACACGATTGTCCTCTACCTCGCCCGAAATGCCAGAATAATTTGAACCATTCCAAAAGGAATCTCATAATTTTCGTCGGTATGGAATAAAATGACAGTTGCAGTTTTTCGTGCGCATTAGGCAATAAAAGAAGCACAGCATACTAAATGTTTTCACATAAAAATGAGCATGCTCCGGTAAGATGTCCCCGTATTATCATAATGGGAATGTGGAGAAGCAATAGTGCTACAGGAAAAAATAAAAAGTAAATAAAAACTGTGAAATACAGAATATTGTAAATATGAATTGCATCACCTAAAAACTCAGTTTTACAACTCATTCTTTCGCATTCAGGCCAATTAAAGGCTGCCACAAGGAAAAATACGACGTCCGCATAATCAAATCCTTTCAATCACCTATCCTTTGACTGTTTCTCTTATCGTCTCCGGCGAGAACGGCTAGATCACGCCGATGCCAGGTTTTTACCGCTGTGCAGACATCCGTAAAAATATCTAACTACTCGCTTACTATTGACACTGGATCCAAGTACCGCAGCTGTCACAGCCCCTCCAAGTAACCCTTCTAATGCTTTTAGTTGTGAATTCTTATTATCCAATACCAACGTTAAAAAAACTACAATCCTCATGAAAGTCGATGCTCATTGACTGAATAAGTAAAATAACTTCATAATTTTCACAATAGGCTTATTTGCAGACGACCAGATTGTTTGCGAAGGTAACATCATCAGGTATATGGTGTTGCCTTTGCAATGAATTAGGCTGTCAATAAATCATTTTACTAATTCAGTCATCTTACATTTTCACCAAGTAAAGCCTGAGGGTACGGAGTTCGTCCATGTTCAGGTTTACTTTTTAGAAAATATTTTCACTCCCACTATTCCTACGACTAAAAAATACAGCAGAAGCACCCTATTTTTTACGAGATAAACCGTAGATTGATAAATGAATATCGTGCCTTGGTTATCTTAACGAGGGGTAGAATCATCGCTTACAAGCTCCGAAGTGAATGAGGACAGTTTTAAAGGGAACGTTTCCACCTGCTCCCACCCTTGTACTCCTAAGTCTCGTGCTTATTACCGATTCAGACGACTCCTGACTCACGCCACCCCAGACAACCGCCACCCATTTCGCCCCCCCCGCCCTCATCCAACCGCCCGCTTCGACACCACGGAGTAAATGTTTCTGGAGCAGATTTACGACTCCACGCTTTATGAACTCCGACTACTAAAGGGAGATCCACGCGTGCTCCCGCCATTCCCCGGAGTACCACAAGGCTCACGCCTCTGGTCACGCCACGCCGATGGCATGCGAAAACTCTGACCTCACCGCGTCATGGGGGATAGAAGTGGCAACTCACACCCTCCTTTTGCATCTCCGTGCTGTTGAATAAGTCGTCAGGGAAATGAAGGATGACGAGCCCCACTTTCCTCCACCAAAGACAGTCAAGGGGATGAAACTATCCACGGCATCCCCCTTTTGGAAAGGACGGAAAAAATAAACCAAAAATAAACCTCCCTACACGATTGATTTACTGGCGAAGGATCCGAATTTCCCAGCAACCCAGTTACTCCCCGTGGGTGAGGGACATTTGAGGAGTAGTATGGGGGATGTGCACAAAAGGGAGGCAATAATTTATGAGATGGATATTTCCCCTTCCCTCCCACCTCTTCTCTCCGTTAAAGAGGCAGAATGTGTGTGTATGTGAGTTGGTGACGAGGATGGAGCCATGGGAAGAGCAAGATGTAGATGAGATAAGGACACAGAGAAGAGAGAGGAGAAAAGGGTCCGGTCACCTTGCGGGTCGAGCTCTGGGGCCCTTCGGAGAAGGATGAGGAAGGACAGAGCTCTCAAGGATACAGATAAGGAGTCCACAGAGCCACAATGGGAAGGTATAAAAGAGGGGGGTGCAGTGAGAGAGGCAGAGAAGAAGGAGAAGATGAAGGTACCTCATGAGGCGGAACGGGCAGCTGGGGTGGACCAAGGACCAACGGGGGGCCTCAAGGACAGAAGGACAGAGAGGAAAAAAAGGGGTCGAGGAAAGGAAGAATGGAGAAGGTCGAGGGAAGAGGACGGCGAAGAGGGAGAGAGAAAGAGGGGACAGAATAACAGAGCTGTAGTACTTGACGTTTTTCGAGTAACAAAGGAAAATCCAATTTCCAATAAATCGTCGTTTGACAAACACTTCGTCAACGCTCCGGGCGAGACTCCGACTCCGGAAATTTCGGCTTTGGGAGAGGATGAGTATATTCAGCTAGCAGGGCTAATCTGGACTCTGGAGAGGAAATGCACACATTTACTATTATTTTGAATTTGAATTCGTGAGAGAACTCAGCACAAACAACTAGGCACACCTTCAAAATACGATCACCTGGTAACCTACATACGCACTAGGAGTAGCATAATAAAGGCGACGATTTCAGTCAATTGCGGAAGTGAAGCGAGAAAAGCTTGTGCATACTAAAATTTACACCCTAGACAAAATATGTTTCCAAAGACTACACTGGGAACGTCCCTTAAACTGCATAAAATTTAATGCACAAATAATGGATGAACACGGATGAGTATATTCTCAAATATATCTTGCGCATCTTCAGCCAAATGATGATGTGAAAATCATAGTTGCACTCCGTTCTGCAATAAAAGACAAAATGAGACACCACTTACGGCTTATAATACCTATTTAATATCTAATTATTTTCTGAATCGGTAATTGAATCAAATTTAAAGAAAAAGGCACGATGAGTTAGAGTCATGTTAAACTGCCAATATTATCTACTTAAATTTTGTAGGTTTTGCATGCAAAGGTCTCAGCAAATGCAGATCAACGTGACAGATAACTTTCGTCTATCCACTTGGGGCGAAACTTAAAGGTAGGTGACTTGCCCGAGGGAATAAACTGAGCTGTCACATTTCGAAAGTTGGAAAGAATGAATAAGAGGAGATATGTAAGCAGTTCATTCACCAAAAAGAGGAACCAAAGAACTCGCGGGACTATTAGGTGGATCCGGATACTATGAAGTCTAATGCTTTAGCGTGAGACCATAATTTTATTTTGTTGAAACTGTTACCTCATGGAGTGAACTGATGGGATGTGAATCCATCCCTAGAAAATATTAGCATGAAAATCCATCATGAAACTCAAGAAATCTACCAAATCTAATAAATGATCAAAAAGAAACTAAGAAGGGATATGATAGTTCGATAATGTAACACAAGGCTGCATTTCCCGTAACTACACTTTTGGACCATTTAAGCAGTTAAGATTCATACACAAGAGGATATATAAGTAGGAAATAAAAATATGTTCACGCATAGGACGCCACAGCAAACGAGGAAAAATGGTGTCTCACCACTCATACAGTCACTTATTCATGCGAAAAACATGATATCTTTGCCGGAGTAAGATTAAGGCAAAGGACAGGGGAGGTCATTTCGAAGACGGTTCCGGAAACCGTAAACTTGAGATAGAAAAGATGGCGAGGTTGAGATACGGAAGAGAGAGATTTCCTCCTGAGAGCTTTGTGACGTTCACATATCGTATTACATGCGAGTTCCTCCCTTAATCTAGATAGAAATATTTAACCAGACAGTAAAAAGGTAGAAAAGAATAGACCGTTATCAATTACTCTCGGAATTTCTTTTTAAAATATCGCAGAGCTACTATCTTCACGACACATGTTCACCTTTACTGAGCACGCTAATTGTGTAGGTCCAGGCGCACACCATTCTTTGACCACATAGCAGTTTCGGATTTATTTCGCTTTCCTTTTGAATATCATTCCAAATCTAGGACGGTTGGCTATTATTATTACGAAGTAACAGCTATACTGTGCATGGCATACCTATATAATCAACTGGCAGTGGGGGTTAGCTTACCTTTGTCGTAATACTTAAGTAGAGAAATATTTTACCCAAGTCACTTCATGGCAAAAAAGGTGGATTATTTGATAAACCCATTTACTACGCTCGGAAAATATCTCCCCGAGTTCCCACCAACCGCACCCTGGTAAAGTAAAAGCAACGAGAACCCAAGTCAGAGGTATAATAGCAAAAGGAAAAGAAAGGGGAGGTTAAGTAGGTTAAGGGGACCGTGACGCATGGAGAATAATTTCCCAGCCAAAAGAATACCGGCATATTTAATGGCAGAGAGATTTAAATCGGAGGAAAAAATACAGAGGGAGAAATATTGCCCCCCCCCCCCGAAAGGATGCAAAAAGAATGCGCTCCGAAAAGCATTATGGGACGGATAGGGGAAAGGAATGGAAGAGCCGGGTGTGCAAAGGCCCAGCCCGCTGCAGAACTCGGGCCTCCACAAACGGGCCCGGACCCACGGATCGGGGTAAAGAGATTAGCGGCAAAACAAGATGTTCCTGTGTGTTGTAACTCGCTGTATCCCGGGGAGATGGACCCATGGCAAAAAGAAAACGGGCCATGCTCACTCCCTTTGCTATCCACCTTTTCCGGCGGGACCCTTCCCCGGAGGCCGTACCAGAGGGGGGGCCGGGCCCTAAAGCGTTGGCCGGAACCCTGGCGCATCTGAGGAGTAGGATGGCTGAGGAAGAAAAGTGGATTTCAATGGCAGTTTACCTGGGAGGGGCTAGCGGATGGAGAGGGAGGGAGGTTGCGTTGTATTGGGCGGGCCGTGGAACAGTGAAAGAAAGATGCGAGACGAGGCTTAAGAGGTGAGGATAAATAGGTGGGTTTTTGTCGTCGCAGAGGAGGCGTGCAGCATGGACTCAGACCGGAGGAAGGGAAAAAGAAGGGGAGCTTGGAAAAAGGAGTCCAAAGAAGCACAGAATACTTTTTTTTCATCCTCCAACTCCTCCCAAAGACCTCTTCTCTGCCGTGCTTTTGCGTGCCTCACGCGTTCCAGTTCGCTGGAAGAGGAATACACTGTTTGGGGGCCTTCCAAGGGGTCTAGCATGAAGGAAAGAATTTTTTTCTCTCTTCCCCAAAGGCCCATCCCGCCTCCACTAGATTCCATAATGAAAAATAAGCAAGGTGACGCGCTCAGGTGAGATGGCTATGAACATAGAGAAAAAGATAATCTCCTCGAGTTTTCTTAAAGATTACCAGCGCTGGTTGGAGGGCGGGATGGTGTCGAGGAGTTTTTTTTTAGAATATGCGTCCGTTGTTCAGGATCTCCTCTTTCAGTCCCGGCCAGGCGCTGAAATTTTCCCGTCGCTTCACTGAATTCTGAAGGGCGGACACGATTAATCACCGGTCAGGCGCATCGAGGCGAAGATAACATGATGTTTCGTCTCATAAGTCCCTGCTTTGATGATAGTGGAACGCCCCTCGTTCTCATCCAAAAGCTTTCACGACATTCCTCCTGCAGCATTCCTGAAACTTTGCCATAAATTTACGATTTGAACCATTGTGGATATATTCCTGATATTTGTAAATCATTCATCAAAAGCCGTCGCTGCTTAAAGCTACCAGGGAGAAACATATGAACGCTCTGGCTGGTGTTGAAATAGAAACGTTGATGGATTAGCCTAGCCTTTGTGGAAATAACTTCCGCGCCAGAGGAAATTGTCTGGTGATGACGTACATGTGTTCGACTTTTACGTATTTCGAGAGAAACACAACAGGGTGGACTCGTAAACAAGGGCCTGACATTAAGTGGGGTCAATAAATAAAAGGGAAGAGAAAAAAGGGAATATTTTTGCCTCTCAAAGCAAACAGGAACTTGACATCAATAGAGAATCAGTTAAAGCTTTGTACGTTTCGTTTGTTTCCTTGTTAACTGAGAGAGAGAGAGCCTATGGCCAAAATAGACAAGTTTGATTGGAGCCTCAAAAATACATATAAAGGCCACGATGAATGGGAGATTGCACTGAATAATAAAGCATAAATCGATGAGAGTCATGATTGACCGAATGACATTTGAGAGAGAGAGAGAAGGCGTAGAGGAGGAAATAGTAATAATAATCTACTTTCCTCTTTTTCCCATGCCCGGAGGGTGGCGTAACGCACCTATCAATTATTTCGCGAGGAAGAAATGCAACCAATTAGAGTGGGCGAATCCACTTAAAAAAATACGCATTCTCACGCGACGTCGGTGGATATTTTGGGCGCCACTGTTGATTATTTTATCGCCAGATATGTATCGCGAGCTCCAGAGGAAAATGAAGGTCGTCCTTCTATTAAAACCGACACGACTCCAGACGCCGAAATTATGAGACACCACAGTCACATAGAGTGATCACGTGTTGACTAATTTCTGGCTCAGATTTTACCACACACATAAATGAAAAGGCGAATCGTGCATGTAATAAAGTAACCGCTTCATAACCACTTTAAGGTAGTTTGAGCGATATATCACTTCGCCTAAAATTGGATGAATTTGACCTCTTTTTAAAGAAAAAACTACCATTTTTCCAATGATATCAAAATATAAACCCCTTACCGAATTACTTTTCGAGCAATTTGTCTGAAAGTACTAGCTGTTTTACATGGGATAGATTACGGCTGTGCGCTCCAGAGGAAGAATATTGAAAAAATTAGGAATCTTTAACACGTAGATTTCGTTAAAAAACTAACAGTGTGTACTTTGTACGCTATCTCAATTATTTATAAAAATTAATCAACTACTCACCGCAGAAATTTTTACAGAATTAAAAAAAATCGCCTTCTATTTTGAAGGATATTTCGCCGTACGTCGTGAAAAAATGACTCCAGTTTGAGACTAATATGGTTATATTAATTTAATTACTGAGAGTTATTGTCATATATAACTATATTTTGAAACCTTTAATATTACAATATTTACTTCAAACTTCTTAAGACACTGAAATTAAAAAATAAAACTCTAATATGGTCTCCACGTTGACTAGGGAACTATCTCGCTCAAACTACCTTAAGCTAATAGTTTCTGTGAGTTATCACACAAAACGTGCAGCAAGTATTATTGACCCATTGGAGATAGATATGATAAAAATGAGATAAAGGAAAAACATATCTAATAGATTTGCAAAACAATAAGACTATGAGAAAAGGCAAATGAATAAGTTACTCATTGAAATATGAAGGAGACCCTCTGAACATAAAGAAAGCAAAATTGAAACTTCTTTTAAGATACACGAAGCCCGAGTTTAATTATGACAACCGAGAACATTTATCACACAACTACGGTAAAGTCGAGCATCCAGGTAAAATATTGAGCGCAAAATTCATGATTTAAACAAAACCACGGCACAAAGCACCCATTAATTTATACACGACATTTATGATATACATGTGCGACATGATTTAACGAACACCTTAAACTTGCTTTATTCACGCAAACACAAATATGGACGCGGGGTCACAACACGCCCTGATACACGCCCTTGTGGAGTCTTTTTGAGCGCAACTAAGATGTGAACGAAAACACAGGTTTGGAACATATACTGGCATAGAGTTATTTTTTACCTCAATTTTCTTCCAAAATCATTATTCATTCAGAACGTTTCTCTTTCGGGCGGGGCAGAATTTCTCCCGATCTGGTGAGAAAACTTGGCGCGCCCGACTCAACAGCAAGGGAGGGAGTGAGAACGAAAGGCAAGGTGCGTGTTTCAAAGGGTGCGTGGAAGGGGTTTGCGAGGAAGTCAGGGGCGGGTGGGGGGGGAGGTAGGAAGGAAGGAGGAGAGAGGGGCAAATGGTTACGGGTGGGCGAGAGTTAGGAAAACTCGGCCATGACTAGCGTTTCGTGCCCCCTTGATTGGTTGCCGTGGTAACCCTCAAAGTAAACAAGGTGACCTTTTTTAGCTCGTCCGCGAGGTGAATCCTTTTGAGGCAAGACTGCAGTTCACGAAGGGGGAGGGACTTGGCAGAGAAAAGTGGGAGGGAAGGAGTGTGAATGTCGCACGTCGCGTTGCTCAAATAATTTAAACCGTGAACCTTGATAACGTCTCAAAACAAGAGAGTCATCATCACCTATCTATAATCAAGCAGAGAAATGGGAAATTTAAAACTTTCTCCAAACGCAAAACCAAACAATCTATTATTTCGCTTGAAAAAAGCTCAACACTTCTAACATGGTTTGTAAACATTTTTTTGACTCAATCTTATCAACATTAAAAAAACAGTAAGGGATTTTCCTACAGCTGATATATTCTGTATTGCCCCGATCATCTTTAATACAATTTATTTTGGATGCATCTACTAATTTATCGATAACAGAATTTGAGGATGAGTTCGTTACACAAAGTTTCGCAGATTTAACTGCCAAGGTTAGGCTATAACATTCCTTATTATACTATGCTTATTTCAGAATTCCTTCTATTCTTCCTCAACTCACATTCCCTCGTCCTATTGTGCAGTTTCATATTCACTCACAATTGTGCAGCCTTTTCTGGCGAGATACCGAAGAATGATTTCTCACTGAGCTTCACAAAATCTCCCCAACGCCCAAACTTTTAAATAGAATTGCAAGCCTCGCGACCACCCATTGCTTCCTTCCCCACCCAACTGGCCCGCCGCACGCATAATTAGCCGACCACCAACGGAGTCGCGACTCGACAAAGTTGGACATCCGACTCATCAATGCGCGGTGACGTCCTCGAAGCGATGTCGCACGGGCATATCGACAATGACGCGTCGGAGGAGGACGGAGGGAGGGAGAAGGAGGGGGAGGATGTGGGGAAGAGGGAGGGGGAGAAGCAAAGTGGGGGAAGTGGGAGACTAGAGCAGACAAAGATCGGGAAAACGGGATGAAGTATCTGAAACTGTGGATGTGGTAAGCAGTACGGCAAAGAGGTTACAACTCGCTCATGTGGGGATGGATGCAAAGTCAAAAAAGGCGTTTTCAGGCCGCTGTGGTATTCATAGAAATGATGGAATGGTAGTAGACTAAAAAAATCCTGTTTGCAGCATTCGGCGCTTGATACATGAAGCAACGGGGCAAAGATTTGTTAGTAAAGTTGATACCCATCATGTTGGAAAGAAAAATGGTGAACTTCGCTAATAATTGACCATTTGCCGACCCCGGAGGCGGCGGGGTTAAGTCCTAGCCTGTCAACCTAAGGGTCGGGGGTTCAAATCCCCCCTGGGTAGGATTTTCTACTCCCAGGGCATGGCTGTGTGAGTTCGTCTGTTAAAAAGAGCTAAATGTAAGAGAGGACTAGATAGTTCTCATTTCGCTCCATAGAAAGACACAATTATTATTATTTTCAATGAAGCTGTACTCGATAATGAGGAGTGATACGGAAACCAACTGATAAACGTGCCAAACAATCATCCTTCACCTTTTAATTTAGCCATTTCTCGAGAATGTAGGTTTTATAGATTTTCCATCATAGCGATAACCGCGGAGGATTCCGATAAGACAATTTGTATTTTAAAAAGTAACCACAAAATTGAGATATCCAAATATTGGTCGATTTAAAAACATTGAAGATTTGAGATTCCGGGTAATTCACCGTGAAAAAAACAATTTCCGATGTGTCGATGCATTTCTCATACGTCTGCCCTACCGAGCAGCGAAACCGCGATATTGCCGTCCGCCTGCCCGCCGCGCCGTCCGCTTCTGTCCAATGTGGCGGGGAGCGTAAGCGAGGAGGGCTTTCCCCAAATTTTCGCCCAATTGTTTTCCGCACGAGTTGAATCAATTCCAATTTACCCCGTGCGCGGTTAATTACGTTTATTATGACGCGGCTTGAAACTTTCACGAGTCACAACTTAACCCGACCTTTCAATTACGACCGAGGCGGCCCTATGCAAATCAATGCAGGGCGGGGAGGGGATCAATATTTTAGTCCACAATCCAACCGGGAATCCGATGAAGAATTACCCTAATAATCACATTACTCCCTTTTAGCTCGCCTTTTAGATTTTTCCTATAAAGCATTCACCGGTGACAATCCGCTCACACATCATTCCCCTGCCACAACGGAACTCAAACGAACGTGACCCTTAACTCCATATTGGATTCGAACAATTTTTTATATCCCTGAAATTTGAGTCGATTCCGAAATGGTTAACGAGGCAAATAAAAGCATTTAAATTATCGAATTTCCAAGTCATCGTTCTTTTTAATTTTCTAAATAGTTCATTCGCTCGCCATTTCGCAGGACTTTGATTGAATTAACACGCTTGAATAAATTAAATTATAACATTTCGCATAGGAAATCCGTCAAATCGTTAAAATTTCAGCGGTCAAGTGGAAAGTACTTGTTATAGGTTGGTTATTATTATTAAAATATTATTTTTTATTTGGTAGAGCAAAAATTAATTTTTTGCAATTGGTGACAAACACGAGGGATTAAAAATCAAAGAACCGGCGTTAGATTATCGTCAGGAATTATTTCCGCACATATGTTCGCTTAAATGAACCGCAAACTCAGGTGTTAGGTAGTCTTTATCCCAGTAGTTATCCCAGTCTTCCTTTTTAGGCAGCTTCCGCCCTTCAGTTACACCACTACAATTAGTTACACCACCCCTAGGTCTCGACGATCTCCCGTCGCCGAAGCAATCCTCACCCTAAGAAAACCATTAATCAATCGGATTACCGCAAACCATCGCGGTTGATTCAGTTCACGCACAAAGAACAAGGTATTGCGTTTCTCTCCGCCGATGGAGCAACATCCGGCCTCATCACATCGGCCACAGCGGCGTCGAATACGCCTCTTCGGGAGCAATGCTCCACCTCTAGTCCCCTCCTGCTAACATCCACCCCACCGGAAATCCCTCGGTAAGAACATTCTCTCCCTCTTCTCACACAAACGAAGACGAAGAAGGCAATCCCTTAAGCCGCGCTAAATCACGTCAGACGCGCACACATTACGCCGACTGCTAAACAGCCGAGGGTTTTTGATCAGTCAACCCACGAATCCCACGCCGACGTCGCGGTTTGGGTTTAGACCTGGTTGCCCGGATACTTTGGGTACTCTCAATCATCCCGCGATCCCAACAATACCGGGGGTGAGGGAGGGTGGCATTTGCGCCGCCCGACACTTGCTCAAACAACCTACAATGCAACCCCGTCTCCCAAAACCTTCCCTCCCTTAGTCCTATACGCCCACGGATACCCAACCGGGAACCTTCTACGCGGCCGTTGTTGGCCAACAATACCACAAATTCCCTTTTCTCTCGCATGATCCCCCTTGTCGAATCCACCAACAACCGCCAGACTATGCGTCGCACACAACCCAAGAGTAAACACACAGCACCGCGTGGCCCCGTGTTCCTTGCCCGCAGGCAGACAGTGAGGGGATCCGAGGAACTCCTTAAAGGCTTCCCGTCTCTCCCTCCGAAGCTTTCCACGCCGCTAGACTCGGGATGAATGATGTCTTTTCCCTTTCCGTGTCTGCATGCATATACATTCTCACCGTTCACAGCCTTCCTCTCTCCAATGCCCGTTTTCTTCCATTTCGTCCCGATTCCAAATCCCAAAGCTCGCTGAATTCCATGACTTGTCTATCCCTAGGGCCCAAGCCCTCCACCTCAGCGCTCCTTGTTCAAATACACCATCGAATTTGTTGAGTAACAGTGGGAAGGACAGTTGGGCGCCGCGGGGGGAGTGAAATTGCATGATGGAAAAGACTGCGATGTTTCTTCTCCTTCCTGGTGACTTGTGAAAGTCACGATCTTTTTCGCGCCAAGAGCTCTAAGCGTGAACTGTTTGATGAGAATGTTAGCACTTTTCCCCATTGGTTGATTCGTCAGTATCTCAGCTTGATATATTCGTTACTTAGTTATTCTACCGTAAAATCAACAGAAAATAGGTAGTTAATTCCGAGTGTTTCCATTATTAGTAGTGGAAGGTTTAAAATCAACAACGAAGTATTACCTACACGTTAAACGAGCGAATCACAACAGGAAAAACAAGAGTCAAGTATAGAAATCCGTAAGAAGGAACAACATCGTTTCCTAGAGCAGCAACACACGTGGGTCTTTAGGTAAACCAAACGCTAACTCAATAGAACCACCTAAACTAATAATATATTACCAACACGAGCCGAGCATCAACACCTGATTCGAGATTTGAACCCATGACATTTGGATTGCAAGGCTGGCACGTAAATAATCTGTCCACCACCGTCGTCATTATTGCTTCAGTTATCTATTTCCTAAAATTTAGTACTAAAAAGTAATTTTAACATTAGTGTTAACCACAAAACCGTGCACAAATATGCCGCACAAGGGTATATCGACAATACTTCACAGAGTAGGGAAACATATTTATTTATTTGTTCATCGTATAACCTCATGCACATAACGGTAAAAATTACAAAAACTCAAAAAACGAGGGACATAAGTTCCCCTTAGGATAACATCCTGTTTGGAGTTAATCGACTCTTCTTTGTCTAACAAAATTACATCAATGTAGAAAACAACAAAAATTAGTCGCTGTGCCGCAAATTACAAATCACTTCAAAAAAATTATTAGTGGATACAAAAAATATAACAATAAGAAAATGAAATTGGAAAAAAAACATCGAAAATGCCGGAACACAGCAGAATCTGATTTGAATCACTGCAATTTACAAGATAGTTATATTATTATGTAATACTAGTGAAGGTGCCCGTTGAATATCAATGGGAAGAATATTATAATTTTCATTGATTGTGTTAAACTATTCATATCTTATTAAGTGCAAAGAATCATTGAGTTAATGGATATACACGATTACACGGAATCTCGACTTAAACAATGAGTAGGTACCTATAGTCGTTATGGGGAAGATGACTCAAAAACGCTAAAATATTGCGAAAAATCGTTACGTTTTAGCAAAAATTTCTGAATTTCGACCGGAATACAAAATTCGCTTGAAGGAATAAGAATCTTTATTTTATTTTCTTTCTATTGGTACCTTTCCCAATAACAGAAACCCACTATTTATAATTTAATTTGGCAAATAAAACAAGGTCTGCAGCCAAACGAAGATCCAGCTTCACGTGTATTTCTTGTTTGAAAGTTACTGACATAATTATATACACATCGGTGATTATTATAGTTAGAGATGGGCCACTTTGAAAATTACCATGGTAATTTTCGTAAATTACCATGGTATTTTTCGTAATTTACCGCACACCTTGATAATTACCGTAATTTTCGGTAATTTTCAAGATAATTCACCCATGTTTGAGATAATTTTTCATACAGATAAATTCCCATGATGTTCTTATAAGCTAAGTCCACATTTCTGACGTGTTTAATTATAAATTTAGGAAAGTTCAACTCATTTTTGGCATATTTTACTTACATTATAACATTATTGAGTAATTATTAGGAGAATATTCTTCTTTAAAATTTTTCATACTTTGACAAAAGAAAGCCAGATTGCGTGTTGCTGTCGTATTTCTTTTTACAAATTTGAAAATTTTTAATAGATTAATGTTGTATTAGGTATGGTTTAAACATTGTATCCTCTCCCTTTTGCTATTGGCATTCTTATTTAACCATACATTTTCTGTTTAATGCTTAAAACTGAAAAATACTGGAAAATTACGGTAATTTTCGAAAATTACCGTAATTTACCATGGTAATTTACCTCAGATGAAAATTACGATAATTTTCCCATCTCTAATTATAGCAGAAGAAGGAGTTAAATTAGACGATTCAATATTATACACAACCACTCACTGAGGTGAAACTTTCATCGTAAAACTATTGAGAACACTTGAGGTATAAATAATCCACGCTTAACTGAAAAAGTGAACCCATCGTAGTATATGAAACACTTCTCTCCTTCCCCCCCTCTCGCTTAATCTCATCGCCAAGGGAAGTTCTCACTCTTTGAAGGGGGAGGAATATCGATTTCACGACGATCGCCATCCAGATGATTCATGCTGCGGATGTATCCAAGAGGCGGCGAGGACGGGCGAGGGAGGGGAGAGACGCTGATTGCCAGACGGGGGCGGGGGGGGACTGAGAGGGGGCGGAAGGAGAAGAAGGTGGGGGGAGGCAACGGGTGAGTGGGAGTATTCTAAAGAGGAGGGAGACACGAAGCGGCAGATTATTATCTGATGATAGCCTAGGATGTTCAGCGAATGCATTAAAACCGTCAGACGTCGGATTCTAAACGAAGGGATTCTGAAAGTCAACTTATCTCGTGACACTAAGCCTACAGGCAAATCGCTCTTGCCTCGAACGCGAGACGGCTTCGAATAGAAAATAAAAAATCAATCCTAGGTGACAAGAGGAGAAGTTTTCAGCGGAGGGACACATTTCCCAAAGGATCAATGCAGGGGAGAAGCGTTGGATCATTCAATTACTCCATTAATCCTTTTCTTGAAGCCTCGCGTTTACACCACTCCCTGTCATATAACATTGAGGCAGAAGCCTTCAAAAGATAGGAATGTTAAAAGCCCTGTTTTCTCTGCTGCTGGCTGTCTATAGGTATTTTGCTCTCGTGAACGATAAAAGACACGAGGAATTCTCTCAGAAAATTTAACTTAAAGTAATGTTCGAATATTTCTTCAACCTACCTGTGGGCTGATTAAGAAAGAGAAGGCAGATTTCCACAAAAATGAGGTATAATTCCACAACTAATGCTTTCAATGTCATTTTCAAGTGGCTTGCAGGCGTTTAATAATCAGACCGAGAGACGCCAACAATAAAGTTGGAAATTCGAAAATAATTCGGTATAAAATTAACGCTGGATTACCCAAGAAGAACGCATTCATCATGAATAATACCTGCCCGCGGTGGCCCATTTCTATTTTATTCAATATTTTGCGTCCGCCATACATAAGGCAGTCTGCCGTCACTGTTCATATAACGGTTCCATTTACAGTATTCGCATTAGTATGTCGAACTCGACGCGGATGCTGGTCATTCGAAAGAGCTCGGTTTACCCGCAGTCGCGTGATGATCAACTAGGATATACTGGCGTATGCGACTTTCCATACACACATAAACACAGAAATCGACCGCGTGCAACTCAAAATAATTGAACATCAACTTTAAGTAATTCGGTATAAAATTACCACCATTAAATGATATAAATAATATTTTATTCTTATTCTGGCTACTTACAAAAATATATCTACAGTTTAATTTGAAAAGCAATATATGTTATCAATTTATTAACAAAAATTATGCCATGGCACGCTATATTTTCACAAATTGCACTTGAAATTAAATTGCATTAAATTGAAAAAACGAGCTTAACATGGGGAATATAGTACGTACCTTTTTGCCGAACTATAGAGATATTTTCACGAAAAACTTATTGAAGTAAGTGCACTCCAAAGGACATTGCATGATTATATAAAGTAGGCGCCTTTTTATGTCATTTCTTTGAGATATTAGTAAATTACAGCAAAAATTGTAGTCAATTAGCAATAATTCGATAGAGATGGCACTGAAATCGGCTTCCATGCCTGAAAAAATTGTGCATTACAAAACATTTCGTGGAATTATCTCGTATATTACGTACCTCAATTTTGCTTTCTAACTGTTAAGTCATGTCATCAGTGAAAGCAAGTATTTTCTTTAGCAATGCGAACGAAATAGTGAGATTCAGTATTTGTTTTGATTCGCACATTCGCGGGAGAACCTCCTAAAGGGATGGGGAGACTTCTCTAGAGGGATTTTTGAGTTCCTTTAGCTGAGCTGACTAATGCCAAGCCGATGGTTTTCCCTTTCATTCCACAGAGTGTCTGAAAAAGCGAAAATTTTCGGGGACGTGGGGAAAAAAATTAGTGAGGGGAGAGTGGAGTTTTTCGTGAACTCGAGGGAGAGAGAGAGTGAAGGGTATAATTTGGGAATGGAGGGCAAAACAGTCGGTCGCTCCCGATCGCCCCTCTCCTCACCCAATTGGCAAAGAGACGACTGCCGTCTATCTACTCTCATCCGTCGCCGCCTGCTTCAATACCTCCCACCTCCCTCCCCCTATCTCTCTATCACAAGCCCCCCTCCCCACAACACTTCCATTTCCCCGCCTTTTTCCGAAAAAATCCTTTTCTTCTCCCATTCCCCTTCGTCCGCGCCGCAGTGCAGATGCCCAACCGCGCCCTCCCAAGCCACTCTCTCTCCCGCCTTTCCTTGCACCTATACCCTTCCAACGCTGCCGCCTCCTCCGTAATCGGCGGCAGTATCGCCGCCTTAGATTTCGTTACGCCGCTGTGAAAACAGAATTTCTATGAAAAATGTACCTGATACGCATCTCGAAATTATCGATCGATAGAATGAATGCTTCATGCAAGTGCGACATATCCCAAGGAATCAATGTCAACAGTTCACAAATCACGAATGAAATCGTTCAGTATGGAGCCGTTGCAAAAATTGTGTGGCGATATATCGCATTATGGCGTGTTACTACCGCAAATCGCAGTCGTAACTCTCTACCTGGGTTTGTGCGACTACCCATGACGACGCCCGATGAAAAATTCCAAAGTAGTGGGCACAACATATCGACGCACTGATAACCGGATCGGTGAATATCGAGGAAATACGTAGAACGTAGTCATAGTCAGAACCAGATAGAATAAGGTCCATATCGCAATACTTATAAAACTTCACAATTAAATAGAATTTCGATGTACACAATAATAAGAGAATCTCGAAGCTTCGACTCGTTCCAATTTTTCAAGAGAAAAATGTCAACATAGCGGCAATACGTCTTCACATCAATGATTTCGACTGCTAGTACTTCTCACTAGATGATCTTGATAATGTGGAGCGGGAGAGGGAAATATCCCTCGCATCCTCAATCTACTGTGCTTGATATTCTCCATTTTTTCAACAGTACAGACCACCGCGTCACCTCAAAATTGATTCTCGGACATCGCAGTTGGGAGGCGACCAGAGAAAGGGAGGCGTAAATTCAATCGCACATCAATGACTTAGCGGAATTCTATGCTGTAGTGATGCCTCAGACACAGGAGCCCTAACGCGGAAAAATCGCAACACACGCCGCACTGGAGGACTTTAATGATTGGAATGGTCGATTTTTATGAAGAGGCTCTCTATCTCTTCTTCCTACGGTTTAATACTAAATATTATTTATCCCCGAATTCAGTCTTACAGAAATCAGTAAAACGACTAAACTACTCCATACTACCTCCAGATATTTCACCTGTGAGGTTGAGAGTATTTTTAATAGGAAAATCATGAAATTTCCACAGATACAATGCTTTACTATCTCCTGCTGCAGAGCCAACTTCATGAATGTAATAAAATAAAAATGACTATTTTGTCGAAGGTTACGAAATATATTAGCTTTGAATGCAATAGCCTTTTCGAGTTACCTGACTATGTATTGGTAGTAACTCCATGCATCAGCTATGTCACATGAACCACGAGTAGATTATAGGCTCAAGTACATTCACAGTTATACTATCAATTAAAAAAATTCAAAATATGAAATTAACTGAGAGTTCAAAAACTTACAGCAAAAGATTTTCTACAATGAATTACAATAACCATGATATTCATGAAACCGAAGATGCATTCTTTCGATAGTAGATTGACAGATAGTAGATGATAGATCTCCCTTGCATTATCCCTTGGCTTATTAGAGTAGTAAAGTCAAGCGTGAATTCAATGAAGTAAGAAAAAAATCCAAAAACCCACACTAAAGTATTAAAAGAGAAGAAGGGCAATGAAGAAGAAATCTCTGACGCCAAGAAAAACACCAAGCAAAAGCACCTAGGTTTAAATATTGAATGTAATAGCAGTTGACAAAAACACCATCCATTCAGAAAGGTATAATAACCAAAAGTGGAACATCTGACAGAGAATTTAAGAGCCAAAACAAAAAAAAGCTACGGCCATTAAAATTTTGCCAAATCCTTTTAAGGAGGCGCAAAAGGAAGTTAATTATTACGGCAGCGAGGGATGCCGTCATGAGGACATTAAAAAATAATTACGCAAAGAGCTGAAGTTTTTCTCAAACTTTCTATAATTTGGTAGAAAGACGTAGTTTTAGACAGAACATATATTTGAGCCAGGATTTGGGGTCTAGGAGAATTTTATCTCCAAACATTGCACTCGAATTTAAATTACAAATTCACCCAAAAAATATAAAAGATTCCTTTGCGAGACTAATTTAAATATATTACTCAATTACGCGTGTCCGCATTCTCAGTTTTACTGCCTTCGGTAGAGCAGTTATTAAAAATTTTACGGCAGTTTTATGCCCCGAACATGCAAAGAGCTTCTGGAAACCCGAGACCCGAGCGGGGAAGGTGTATAGGGGAGGAGCGAAAGGGCATATATGGGAGGGGGAAGCTGCAGCATCCGAACAACAATATCCAACCCCTCCGTCTGAAGTAAGAGCGGCGGAATGGACCCCAGCCACCCCCAATGCATCCCGACCCCCTCCGACTGCCGACGACGCACCCCCCCGGGTTTCATTGCCTCACTCCCCGCCGCCCAGACCGGTCGCCGGGCTATCATTCCGCCGCTATTCCCACTTCCATCAAAGTCCTCCCCCCACCGTCTATCTCATCCCTTATCTCTCACCTTCATCACCAACCCCACCCCCCTAGCACTCTACTCCCTCCTTCCCTTAAAAAAAGAAGAATAAAAACAAGCATCAACCCCTCTCAGCCAGTCGCAACATCAACCCACACCCACTCCTCCCTGCACTCCACTCCCATGTAAGACAAGTGCGTTGAAGATGCACAATGTATGTACAATACTTTTAGTAGGTAGCATCAAAAACCATCACACTGTGATTTCCCTCACGTGCCCCGATGATTTACTGACAGTAAAATATGACGCTTCGTTGCTTATAAGCACAATTCCGTACGTTATTTACTGGAAGTAATATATTCCCGCGTTAAGCACGCACCATATCTCTTAGGCAAATATTTATTTTGATATGCACCCTTATTTAAATGTGGGACATATCAGATAAACCCTATCTTACTTTGGTTCTAGAATGTCACCAAAATTGAAGGCTATAAGAATAAACCTATTTCAGGACGTACTTTAAGTCGGAATTAGGAAAGCCAGGAAAATTAAATACTGAAGACCTGGATGAAGTGTTAACTTTTTTCATATTTTAAACGGAGAAAGATGAATTGTAGGGAAATTACTTGAAATAAGAGTAGGAAAAAGTGGAAAAATTGTGCGATTTCGTAATGTACCGGGGCAAAGAATATAATTTGTGCAGCAAAATCATTCTGTTCTACTCAATCCCCACTTAAATCGAACCGCAAAATGATTTTGCACCACACTGTACCGTACAGCCGTCCTTGCTCTCCCCACAAACCCTCTTCCTCCCGGAAAAATAATTCAACAAGACTCTACCCCTCTTCCTTGCTATGCTTTGCAACAAATCCTCACCCCCGGATCCGCACCTTCCCAACCCATCCCCTTAGAGAGGAGCAAATTCAACCCCCTCCACCATCCTCTCGAAACAACCCCCACATGTATTTATATATATACATCGCAGCCTCTTCCACCCTCGTCCTATACCATCGCCATTTCTTCTTCTCACTCCCTTTTCTCCCCGATAAGTGAGGCGTGTGAGGCATTGGGGGCACAGGGGAAGGGAGAAAGCAAGAAGGGAAGACCTATTTTTTTACATTGCTCCTTCCGAATCCAGGGGGGGGAGGAGAGAAGTCTGTCTCCCCGATATCCATCAAACGGCTCGCTCTTTCTACAGCACCGCCGCGCCGCCATGCTCACCAAAGAGGGAACTTAACTGTGGGAAGAGAGAGGGGTTGGATGTGCATGGCGTAGCTTCGTAGGGGTTGATACTGGTCCGTGTGTCAGTGAGGCCAACTAACTCCGCGAGGTTAAGTCACTTGACGGCGTTCACTCATCGAGAGATTCACCGTAAAGGAGGAGAATATTCACTTAAATGCCTCATGGCAAATCCGAGCAATTTTAATTGACTAACCTACCCCAACGTTAATTAAAGCTCCACCCAATAACTTCACTTGGGGTTGCAGTCTGAGCTTTTTGTAAGATGTTTATTATAATAAAAGGTCATCTTCTTTGGGGCGTTTGACTAATTCTATTGCATTAAAAAATCTACATATCTTAAGAGGGAAAGGGAAACTACGGATATCATCAAACTACTCACTTTTCTGGGGTTAATGGAAACAAATTGCTGGTGGAAATGAAAACATTCATCATTTGGGGTCTTCTCCCTAGCACTTCCAAATATGTTTGAATTTCGTAAGCGTTCATAAAATAATCAGGTCTAATCAGTAAAATAAATTATTTATTAATGGAAATGAATGGTTGTAAATAATTTTACGCAATGAAAGTGAAAAATTACAAATTCACGCCTCATTTAAATCAAACAACCAACATGCTTTTCCGAGGCGATATCTACGTTGAAATGATAAGGCTTAAGTTTCACGGATAAAATACTTGATTCTAGCAGTATACACTTCATACTAAAGAAATGCATAATTTGCCAAGATCGCGGACGAAATGCAGTTTCGGAGAACGATCCATTATTTAGGGTCTTATATTTCTTGTACAACACAGTTTTTCTACCGTTTACAGCAAGGAGAAATTCGCGTGATTTCATAGTATTCATGTTCTTGATACGATAACACCTCGTGATCATGTGCATACAAAAATATTACAAGCTCGTAAGCAGTTCATATTGACCGAGGGTGGGGGATTTCAAGATGTTTCAGATCCGTTAGATTGGCCACACTGCTGGGCGAAGTGGCTCGAGAGAGGTGATTCCTAACCGACCCCTGCTCCATACCCCTGAAGCATCATCCCCTCCCCCTTCTTATATCTTTTCCCTCCCTCTTCACTCTCCCCCCCCCTCAAGACCTTATCTCTTACCGAGTTCCACCCCTCCCTTTGACACATAAGGTACTCTCCACCCTCCTTCTTTACGTGTGTGCGGCACCCCCGCCTCTTGCACCACCCTCTCCCAACAAACCCCTCAGCAGCAGCACCGGGGTGCTTTCTCTCCGGACACCACCGACGCCACCACTCCCGTCCGCCCTATCGCCTCCACGAGTGGGGTGCACCACTCTTGTGCACCCTTGGACCCTTGAAGCCCACTGCACAAGTTTCTCACGGCTGCGTTCATCGTGCCAGTCAAGGTCTACGGAAGTCCGTCCGGAGATTCCATAAAACGAGTATTTGTAAAGTCATTTTATCGCACAAAGAGTGCTGTTCCCAGCACAATTCGTTAGGAGGTTGTTAAACTTTTGACATACTGAATTCGCATTGAAAGTTTAAAATTTCTGCTGAGTCTAATATTGACAGTTGGAATCTTCTTTTAGACCAGGGCTTAGTAAAACCTTTTAAATCCGGATGTAATATGAAATCTATGAACACGGCCGTCAGTGAATACTTCTTATATCACGACTTTTTCTAAAATTTGTATCCCGCGACATTGGAACTCACGATTTCCAACACGCCATTGTCTGCCAATTAGCTCTTATGGATACCATTTATTTTTTTTAAGTTTTCATGCAGCTACCAGTCAGCTGGTGGCTGGAGAGCAGGCGTTCCGTCCCGAGAGCCTGGTTCCGAAACCAGGTAATGGTGGACATTTTTTAGGAGGAATCTATATCCCTGAGGTGGGTGAGTTGGATTTGAGTGGTGTATAGTGTAAATGTAATACTCCGTCCGTCGAATGGGATGTTAAAACTGTGGACCCCTAGGCATATTTCCTTGAGAGCAGGCTAATGCGGAAGCCGGGTATTCTATACAAACTCCCTCAAGCCCGAAGCAGAAATTTAAACTCCCTCAAAGTCCGCAAAAAATCCTTCCCTTCCAACCTACCCCCCAATCCTTGATGGTGCAAACGACCTTAATTATCAGTCAAATCCCCCAGTAATCAACCAAGCAACCAATTTTGTGTGATGTAGAGTTGCAGAGAAAATCTTGCGGAACATGGCCTTTTTACTCTGCAGCATGATCGCCACCAGCCCCCGGACGAGGTTGCTGTATAGCTCAGACCTATTCTTCCTCCACCCTCACACACACACACGAAGGGCCAACCGAATTTTTTCTCCCTTGCACACGAGACTCCCTTTTATCTGTCCTTCTCTCTCCCTTCGGTCCAAAACCTTCTCCCTTTCCGTCCTTTTTACGCCGTTTACTGAAACCCTCCGCTCCCATCTCTTCCTCTCACCCCTCGAACTCAGAAGAATGAAGTGGGGTCGCTTGCTTCCCTCCGAAAAGGAATGATGGGGCCGTGTGTGTGCATGGCCTATGGCTTCGCCTCCTCCAACCCCCACAGTGCTCTCTCTCTTCTTCATCCCAAGTCCCAGTAGTGAGAAGGTGACCGGTCTTTCTCATATGAAATCTGCGCCCAAAAATCCTTCGTCTGCTATCTCCGTCAAAAATTTTTTGAGCGGCGAACCCATCCTCTCAGCAGTCTCCATATCCTTCTTCTCAGGGTGCGATAGGGGACGATTGGCATTCTTCCACTCCCATTGGGGTTACCCCAGTAATAATTGGGGGAGGGGGTAGGGTTGGGGGCATGACCATGCGATACGATACGCCCAACATAAAGATATATAACATAAAGGATAAAGGAAAGCTGGGGGATGGTCTGAAACGGGGACGAAAATGAACAACCCTCCCATTGAAGCAAGATACCGTCGAAAATCTTTACCCAACGCATGATTCCCCAATCGTTATTTAATGAAGAATCAACGAACGCTCTTTCCATGCAACCACATTCCGAAAAGCAGCCATCTAAGACTGGCCTGTGAAAATGGCTTAAAAATCTGACAGGCAATTCGGAGATCCGGCTTCGGTTCCCGGCCAAGCCACATGATTATTCACTGCGAATTTCCAAACTTCAAGGTCCTGCATTAACAGAACCTCGAGGTTTAAGGCCATGCTAGTAATTGAATTACGCGAAATATGCATCGGCTAAAGGTAAAATAAGGAAGAACAAAATTTTGTCAGTTAATCGTTACAGTATTCGCTATACCAACTTATTATTCATAACGGAAACTTTTTATTTCCTGTAAATCTCTCTGAAAATTATTAGCAATACCTCTTTATTTAGTTTATTTCAGATTTTTTGTTATTTTCTTTTTTATGTGTTGTGTATTCGATTCTTATACATGTTTTGTTATTTAGGCCACTGTAAATTGGCAAAAGTGATGTATGTGGAAATTTTCAATTAAATAAATAAAAAATAATGCTATGAATTTTCTGCAATTCCACCTAAATTTCACTTCTTGGGCTTTCCAGGGAAATTTCTAACTCAGGGAATGGGTGAGCTGACATGACGGCGACTGTGTCTTAGAGTTTCAAACGGCCGCTTTCTCAAAGTGAATGCTGATATTTGATGACCTTTACGGTTCAACTCCATGAGAAAATTCGAAGCCAGAAAAAAGACATTAAGGAGAGAATAAATATAGTATGAATCAAAGGGAGCGGCAACGTAGATAATTGTAGTTTTTCTAACGATATCAAATGATTGTTCAGAGGAACATGTGAAGAGCGTGTCTAATAAGCAGAAGAGCTAGTGAGAGCGTGGAGCAAGGAGCAATGATGACTTTAGGGGACTCACGTATGGGGTGTAGGGTCTATGGTCGGCAGAGATGGAGTCTTGCACGTGGTAGGGTGGTGCTCGTTGGCGGTGAGAAGGGACGAAAGAAAGAATGAGAGAACCAAGGGAAGCGTGAAGAAGGAGTAGGAGGAGACAGAAAGAAGACCGCCGGACGGAAGAAAGAACCAGGGGAAGGCGTGTGTGCTGGCGCGTAGAGAATACTCAGGTTTTCGAGGTTACCTAAACGGTTGTAAGGGCGAATGCGCCCCCTTTTTCTAGGGTTGGCTACACTGGCCAAACTACAGGCACAAAGAGAAACGGGGAGATGGGAAATGTTGAGGGTAAGGGAGAGGTGGGTATACGGATGGGAACTGAAGCGAAGTCAGACAGAAAAGAGATGGTTTCCAATGAGGTATCCGCGAGAGGTGATGAGTACTTTTTGGATGGTCTGGGTGGGGTGGAGACTTATACAAGTGTGGGCTACGCCCCTATTCTCTCTCTCAGTCGGAAGAGTCTTCCCCTCCAGACCAGGAGAAGGCACATGTCGTAACACCCGCCGATACGACAGTAGGAATTCCTTTTATTCCTCTGTTATTTCCTCTTCTTCCAACAAAACTCTTTTTTTTTCCTTCCCGTTTCTTTCTTTCCCAAACGCCCTGAATGGATCGCGCGATTGTGTGTTATTCTTCGACGCCTCTCTCGGAAAGAATTTTTCCGATTGGTCGGCGTGATTCGCTTGACGGGTCGCGTTAGTTTTTTGTTTTATTTTTTTTCACTTGTTTCTTTTTCGCTTCCCATATCGCCCCTCTCTCTCACCCATCCTCATCCTTCCTTGAAACTCTGTCCCATTCCACGGCAAGTCGGCTCTCTTGCTTGGTCGACCGTCAGGCGTTAAATGGGGAGGAACAACGACTCGCAGCGACTCGAAACGTTTGTCTTTTAATGAATAACTCTGGAAAAGAGAGGAAATGGGTAAGAAAATGAGACAACAGAAAAAATGGACGCCAGAGACGATAATTTCACCGATAAACGTGCGTTCACGAAACCCGATGTCAAGGGTTGAGCAATATGGTGATGCATCGACAGGAAACAGATTTTTTCATTTAGAACAGAGTAATGAGGAAAATTTAAGTAAGTTAATATATCCAGTTGCGATTGTTACTAACGGCATGACAGCATTTTTGATACGTCCAAATGAGAAACGCAGCCATCAGGGCGATAATATCCATTAATTAAGCATAGTACAGAGCGAGGCAAATTACTGCCGCTATGAAGCATCGAAATATGCACATTGAAAATATCACCAACGTGAGGACATGGACGTTAACATTGAGATAAAGGGTAAAATCGATAATTATCACCGATACCATATCATGGCCAATGATACTTTTTACACAGGATACACTCGACATAATAGATATTGCTCTTTAGAGTAAACAATAATCCTCGTCAGTAGATAGTCATACTGCCGCATCGAAAAGATCTTGGCTTTGAGGATCGACGCAAAACTCTGATATCATCAAGCTCTACAGACTTATGTGGGGTGACGGACTCAATGAGCGGTGCTCAGAGCCAAGAGATGAAGCCAAGAGATTCCTACCAAAATCCTTAAAAAAACAAACTTATCAAGACGGGATTGAATGAGAACTCGTTGAAACGGGAAGGTAAAAGTGAAAGGGGACTGGTGGGGAAAAGTCACTCAAACTATTGACACTCCATAACTTCTTCACGTGTTTACACAGATCTTGGGATCAGTCTTGGGAAGCACATCAAGTGTTGAATCATAAATTTCATTCCTTATAATGTTTTATACGGGCCTTATTCTTGACACGAGGCCTAGGTCAGATGTCATTTCAACATAGAAGTGGCTCATGCTAGCGTGAAAGAAAATATTGATGGTATTTAAAATAAATGGCTTCCGTTATAACGAATAATATTGTTACGAGTAAATACCTGATGATCTAAGAAAAGATTTCTCGAATGAACTCAAAAACTTTTTTTAAAATTACAGGGCTGTTGTTATGAACAGTGCAGTAAACAACGACATGACAGATATAAATTACCACTGATGATCGATAATTACAGAAAACAAAAGAAAACTCTGCAAATGGAGAGTATGTAATTTAAAACAATAAACCTTAGGCTGACAGAAGAGACTTGTTATTCAGTGAATGGTGCTTACTGATATATCTTAGAAAATATTAGTTCGCGCCAGTTGATTTCGGAAACCAACAGATTTCATCACTATTTTGCTTCTGCACGCGAAAAACACATCGAGAAACACTCTAGCAATTTACTTTTCTGGCATCACAAGGATGAGCGATGGGGGTAAAAATTTACAAAGAGTATAACAAGAATTTACACATCAGAAATTGCTGGATATTCTAGCTATTATATCAGCATATTTAGCCCAAGAATAGCATTCCCGCAACGTAAACCTTCTAAGCAACGAGCAGCAGTACTATCTTTGACAGTACTAGGCCAATTCCACCATCCAAATCCGCAGTCCCGTATTTCCAAGCATGGATTGACCGGCCTTGCTTTTTATCATGACCTCATTTGGCTTAAGTTTCACTAATTCAAGAACTTTATGAATGTAGCATTAATTAAAAAAGTGTAGGGTGTGCCTCGGGTGGCAAATAAGTATACAAATTAAAGTCGTAAAACAAAATTTATTTTCAAGGTCTAATATAAAAAAGCTGTGACCACTGCACAGATTGCACGACTGTATACAAAGAGGTGCGAAGATATTATATACATTATTTTTTTTACAAGCGAAAAGCATTTCGAAAAATTAAAACATGAAATACGCAGTCTGCGTTATAAAAACGGTACGAAATAAGTATATGGCAGGAGAATGAATGTAACGTCTGGCCAGCGGACCGAACAGGTCTGAATATCCGGTATTTAGCTAGGCGAGGGAAAAAACTGGGACAACAATACAGCGTACGAGAAAAATTGGCCATCCGCAGTAAAACTGACACCATATGATTTCGTCGGAGGGTCACAAACAGACCGGCTTCCATTTTCAACCATATGGCGGGGCAAAAAATAGGGGACAAAGAAAGAAGCCCGCTTGATTATAGGCCCCCATAATAGCCCCACACATTTGAAGCAGCATCTTAAATTTCGGCGAAAAACTTTCCGGGCTTGTTTATGAGAACGGCCTGTTCCACAGTCACACTGATAATGACGTAACGTTGTTTAAAAGCTGAAACATCACGGGCGAAGGGGGACATCATTAAAAAGCATAACATATTGACTTCACTGTCTTCCGACACAATGTATCTTTCTCGTGAAGCGGTACGACGGGGCAATTAAGGGGAGCGAGTAAATGACAGCTCGCCATATTTACGACAACCTAATTCTAGTAATGTAACAGCCTTACAAGGCAGGAGTTCGGATAAAACAAGAGGTGTTCTGTCTATAGATGTCTTAAGCATGAAAACATGCATTCTACTATTCATCATACTTATTTTGCACTATCACAGGGTACATTAGCGGGTACAAGTGGGATGAGAATCTGAGCTATTGCAAAATTGTAAAAGTGATAACTGGGAACTTTCATAGGCAAATTAAATTTGAACAATGTTTCAAATCGATGAGTTACTGATCAAAATCGCGATCGATGGCGATCATGTCAAATATGAAAGTTTTTAATATTTCTAATACGTATAGACTGTAAAAATATTTTTTTTAAACAAATACACTTGAAAAAAAATTGTCTAATGCTTGCAGTTGTGTTTCAGGAATTTCTTCAAGAAGGCACTGAATGCCTCAAATGGTTGACATCTTTATGTGCTTCCTCCTCGCACTTTTTTCGGCCATTATCTTTTATCTCTTTCATTTTAAGCTCTGGTGTTCAAAATTATTCTTTTGGAAGTTAGTAGATAATCTTAGTTCACATTCATTAGCGTACGGATTCTCGAAGGGGGAAGGCTCGCATCCCTTGGGGCGTTATGTGGAACTTGAGAAAATTTACATAATGGCCACCGTTATCTCACTCTGCACTTCAAATAGACCTCTTACATTTTGACGACTTGAAAAAAACAACGATTCAGCGAGAATTGCCTCATTATGTGGAGAGTAAACTTGTAATTTATCAAACAAGCATACTTTTTGCGATAGAAAAACAAAATAATTCGGCAAACAAATGTCTTCAGATACATGAGCCCATAGAAAGAGATTGTTGAACGTTTGCAGTTATGCGTAAAATGTGTTATATGTGTGTAAATAACCGAATAATTGAAAACGGTAAACGTATTCAGAAATAACCTCCGCGCATTTTTCTAACAATCTATTTTCATAATGTGTGTAAAATTTGTTATATCTTAGTATCTAACCGAACGATTGAAAACGGTTGACGTATTCAGAAATAACATCCGCGCATTTTTCTAAGAATTTATTTTCATTTTCAGCTGTTGCATTTTTCATTTTGCATTTTTGATTTTGCCTGGCAAAACAGAACTCAAAACAACTCAAAAAAACTCAAAACTTTCATAATTGTGGGAATAAATGAAACTAAATTGAAGCATTTACCCAAGGAATTTATAAGGGGCGTTAATATTCATTTCTTGATGGAGTAACTCTGAATGGACAATTTTCAATCCTACACTTCGATACTACCATTATTTTCCAAGGACCATTCTGAGAAATTCTCGGAATCCGGAAGGGTTGTCCCGACAGAAAAAAATGACCACTCTCCACTTTCGGGGCTAGAGGACCACACGGGCCTGCCAATTCGAAATGGAAGTCTTGGATTTCGATTTTCGCAACGACCAGGCAAACGGGAGAGAGGAACCGAATGAAAATTGTTGATGGACCCGCGTTGCGTGCATGCGTTGCCGAGAGAGGAGGACGGGACCTTAAAAAGATTGAAGGATCCGGAGCCCTGCGTGATAGATAAGAAAGGGACTGAAATGGAAGAGGAGCTCTCACCGCTTCTACGGGTCCGGGGGAGCGGTTTTCAGGCCAAGAGGAGGATGGGAAAGGTCCGACCTTAGAGGCTGCTGGACGTTATATAGACGAGCGGGCCCGGAGGAGATGTGCTTGCGGGGGAGGAGGCGGGGAGGGAAGGGGGCCAAGTGGTGAGGAGGTCGAAAAAGGGGCCGTATCGGATGGCCCCTGGTGCTCGCTTCGTGGGCAGGGTAGAAGGGACCTTTAAGAGGATGAGGAGCGTGGGGGAGACCGGACCGTAGGCATGGGGGGAAGCAGGAGGTCCCTCCACGAGCAAGAAGAAGGAATATGGGAGTCCATCCCAGGGTCGCCTTTGTGTGCGTGCATGGGGCATTGAAAAGAGGCAGGCCGTATGAGGAAGGAGTGATCTTTCTCCTTTTCTTCTCGCCCGCCTATCCCTCGGAATCCGAGAATCCTCGCCTATAAATAGATTTTTTTCATAATTTTTCACGAGTCGTGAGCAAGGAGTTTTTGGAGGATCGGATTCCGTGGAAAAAAAGCCATAAGCTACGTCTCCAGCTCTCGACGTGCTACAATAACGAGCGCAATTACGCAAGTTGGTACCCGAAGTCTGACCGTTCATAACGAACGCAACTCCACCGGCACTTGTTGGAAATGTACGAATGTTTACCTCCCTAGGTTCGTTCCCTCATACGCTGGTTTTCGTGCTATACTTCTTACACAGGCGGCACGAGACGACGCAGTGATTCAAGTGAACTGATTTTGAACACTTGAATCTTCCAGAATGAAAACCTTCATCACGTATTCGCGAGTGCTTTTAGAAATTCGAAATTAACGAATGCTTTCCCTCTCGCAATGCTCAGATTCGCATGAAACACGTCTCAAACAGTGAGCCTTAGACGATGCATTGAGTGAAAGTCACTGCTTTTGAACTCATAACTCCTACCAGAAGGAAATCTACATCATATTTTCATAGAGAATCAACACAGATAAACCATGCCAATGGAGACGAAATCGCATATTTCATGAAACAGTTGATGAGGATGAGTAATTTTACGTGCTATAACAATCAACGTTAACAATAAAAAACATTCAAAAGCAGCGTTTTGATTAATTCCTGCATTCTTCTGCCATTTAAACCTGTCATTTTTCCACCTCCTCATACATTGATTGATATGAGATAACCTGAACTAGCAAACTGCGCGTGAGCAACTTGGAGGAGATATTTGTAATATCGGATGAATATGATACCTCTCATTCTACTAGGAAAACATTCAGCCGTTCACGGCAAACTTGTAATTTTTCGCGTAGCATCGTGACATAGAATACCTTCATGACCCAGAAACTAAATCGTGTCCGAGGCTATCGTCCACACTCATGCATTATATCCGAGATAGTCATCCCAAGATAATACCTACTACTATAGCATTCGATATTCCTCCGACCCATCGTCACCGGCCGTTCGGTACCGTACCAGAACAATGGGAGTAAAACTTCCTCCGCGCGGCCATAACCGTTCCTTAAGATCGCTGAGAACCGCGTTCCCACACTGCGTGCATGTATGTACCTACTCCGCGACAAAGCCTTTCTCGCGAGGAGAGGGAGAGAGACACCCAAGGAGTGGAAACACATGAGGAGAGTGAAAATAAAGGGAAAAAGAATTAATACCCAAGCGAAAATTCGAACGTCCCAGAAACCAGGGAGGCATTCCCAGCATCGCCTTTTTCCTCTCCATCCCTTTTAAAATTCTCTAGCATGAGCGGTGTCAGAATGGGAAAACACTGCAGGCAGTTTGGTGCACATGTTCAAACGTCGGTATAACACGGAACGGGAGGCAAAATTTTATACACCGTCCACCCGCTTGGATGCTGGGGATGGGTGGAAGAAAGGGGTGGGGGATAGGCCGTATTCTGTGGAAGAGGGGCAGGCATATAAGCAGGGCCACCTCCTCAGGACCCTCGTAATATTATCGGCGTGCTGGAAAGAGGCCCTTGAGGAAGAAATGTATCCGCTCTATTGCTTCGACCTCCTCTTCCTCCTCGAGAGCAGAGGCCACAAGGGTCGGCCGCATGCCCTCCTTGCCCTCCCCCCTCCATACCTCCATGTACTCGCAGCGTTGCCAATTCAGCGTTTCCCCGACTAGATACACGCGTACCACAAACCTCTTTTATCACCCACCTATATAGCACCTACCCGCCAACTCCCACCTCGTCCGAGTACGCTATCACGGAGGATTTTCAGATTTGACTACTCAGCAATATCTCAGCGATTTTTAATGTTTATTAAACTGGGTAGATACCACTGGATCGAGATAAGCCTCCAGCTACGCTGCGATGGGTATGTGGGAGCCATTTTATGACGAATATTTGAAAGAAAAAAAATGGCGTTGCTCTCTTATTCTGAATTCAAGGAATATCCTTGAGTGGCGTAGTGCTTTAAGTGTTTTACTTAAACTTTTTAGTCAGCCTATTCATTTCTCTAAGTATTTCTTGAAGATTTATTATCAGCTGCAGTGTAATCGATCAAAGCCTTGGGCAACCAGCTATTATTTAAAGTGGAAATCGTTCTGACCAGAAGGTATTTCAACGCAAGGCTACGGAGAGAGTCAAGTTTCTGATTCCACCCACCATGAGAACGGGTATTTAAAACGACCTGAGCCTGAATCAGTCGTGCCAATTATGATTCCGATCGCTGCAATAAACACAGTAACTCCTACGACGGTTTTCTATTCGATTCACATGTCTAAACACGTTTTTCGCCCACATCTAAGGCCATGATTGAAGGAAACTGCGCATTAAGTTACAAAATGTGCGGAATATTTACAGCAACAATATTATTTCCAGAATCCTTCGAATTCCACGAAAATATAATAATAAGGGGATCTCTGAAGCACTTCCGAAATGGAAGCGCTTCAAATAACGACTTCTTGGAAAAATGAGTAACCTGAGGCACATTTTTTCACAACATGAATCATTAAATAAAACAAGCCAATAGTATGTGTACAACAGTGAGGCAGTAGTGTACAACGGACGTAGTTACAGGTTAAAATACATTTCAAGTAGAAAAGGCTGAAATCACATCATTGAGTGAATACATTGCTAGCACATCTGGAGTCAATCTAGTCCACAGTCATTCATTTCCTACCACTACTACTACCTACGTTTTTATTTTCTTTAACGACAACAACGATACAAATGAGCATATAAAATAGCAACGTAACTATAAATTACTAACGTACGAACGTAAATTAAAGAGCCTTCAATATGCGTTCGTGGTTCGGCCATAGTTCACCTGATTGTTAATTATTTTCTCCTCACCATTTATAGGTAAAGTGTTGAGCTCTTAAAGATATCAACGTCTACCAAATAGTGTGCAAGCTAGGTGTGGCACGGGTTGACAATGCTCATCCCTCCATGACACTTACAACGTCGGCTTCGTCACAAGACAACTTTCTTCAACCCCATCCACGCCCAGACGGGGGAACAACCTACTATGAGACCACCTCTTCGTCTCCACATTCCCGGGATAAGGGTTCCAGAATGCTGAGGGACCCGGAGAGATAGCTTAGCGCCTCGTTGCCGGCTGTAGCTCCGACCCCAGCATCCAGTGCATCGCCCGCTTCCAACATGAGAGACGGGCCCACCTCCTACCCTTCACCTCCACTTTATTTATCGCCCTTCCTTCCCACGCGTCCCGCTATATAAGCCCCCGCACCTCTCTCGCTTTCTCCATTATGTACCTCGTCCACCCATTCGGGACCATCATCAAACTGTCTTCGACACTACTCCTCTTCCTGCGCCCATACGGGGAGACACCCACCTCCCTACACCTCAATGGCCCTCTCCCTACTCCCATTCCCCTCCTTATAAAACCTCGACCCCTTGCACTCTTGCCCCCCTGCCCTACACCTCAACCCCACGCCCAAAACGCAGTCCCACCTCATCCTCCGGAACTCTTGCGGAAGGTGTCCTTCATTTGTTCGGCTCCGGTTTTTACGCCCTTTCCCCACCGACTCGTACATCCTCCTCTCCCCCCCTCACCTCCTCTCTCACTCCTTCGACTCCGAAAACAAGCTCCAACCTTTTATTTCATTCCGTCTCCCCGTCCTTCGTCTTCGCTCTCTCCTTTTTCCTATCCCGTATTTTTCTTTCCCACTCTTCTTTCCTTTTTCTCTCTTCGTTTTTATTCCGGGCGCCCGGCCCTTGAGTGGCCGGGGCGTCCGTATTGTGGAGAGGTGACCGAGTTTGCGTGCGCGGTGTCCGGCCCGAAGTGTTTTGGTCTCCCGGGCGGAAGAGACTTTTAGAGAACTCTGCCTCGGGAAAAGAAAAACACTTGAAGGGTTGATGGGTTTAACGTTCGAGGTCCATTTTTGATTGTTTACATGTTGATTTTTGCATTCTAAAATAGACCTCATAGTCGAATTAAGAGAAACTTTGCACTAAGGTGTTTTTCAATATCGGCTTAAGCCCATTGAGTACAATCAGGCTCCTCAATAGCGAAGAATGGCTTAAGTAGAGCAAGCTAAGACAAGAAACAGAGGCATCACGCACGGATCCTTTTTCAGTACACCTCAGACAGTCAGAGTAGCAATTAATAAAGCAATCAATTACCCCTCTAGGCAGGCCTTAATTTTAGTTCCGAGCAGAGCAAATCGAAATGTTTACTATTCTTAATTGAAATCACGTGAGGTTCCTCTCGCCAATGCAAATTCCATTTTGATATATAGATTGCAGTCCAATATGCACTCAGATAATTACTTCCTAGAGGGTATGTAGGTAGGTTTACAAAATCTTCATTTCCCATACCAAAACTGAACTAAATCCACAAGCTAATTCACATATTTGATTAGGAGAATGGAATATCTTAAATACTACCTGGAGAAGTGAGGCCTTCGTAGGTAGGCCTTAGGTAGTTGATAGTCTAAGACCGAGAGCTGACTCGTAGAATCACAGCCCTTTTGATTTCCGTGACAATTGTGTAACCACAAGTAGCCTGGGGTCTCTGGAAGCGTCCGGCTGTTCCTCAATCAGGCCCGGCATGTGACCGGCAGTTAGCGAAAGTAAGGGAAGGAAATTCTGAAGCTCGTCCCTGGCGCCTGCCACCCAATAAACGCAAGGCAGTCCAAAGTTTACCTTCCACCGGCGACTGCACCTCTCCCATCTGTTCTCTCCGCTCTTATAATACCGACCATGCCAGACTCCTCCCTTTTGTTCCTCGCATTTCCAAAACAGCGTGCGTCTTGGATTGGAGCTTTTAAAACGAAACGTTCGTTAGAGTTTTATGAGGGTTTCATTCCGTCTCTTCTTTTTTTTCGGATTTTCTCCGCCCTGATGTATTTTTATTTCGACCCTCCCCTACCCATTCCCCCGAACCTTTTGTTAACCCGTGTGGACAGACAGGGTTGGGTGAGATGGAACACGCTTTGATGTGTTCCCCTCCCTCCAGCAGGATCGGCTTTGGCAGGGGGTGGGTGGAAGGATTTTCGGGAGGATTTTCAACCACCTTTTCGGGGCAGAACCAGGGGTTGATCAAGAGGATAGGGGTGGATAGCCTTAAGCCCTACCCCTCCCCCTTGATCTCTTGGACGATTTTTCTCGTCCGATAAAATGGTTAAGTGGGCCATTGTGCCAGTGACCTTTAAGCCATATTTTAATTATCTATTGGAAAGCGGTACAAAATAATGATTCTGAGGCAAATTTATGATCATTGTGTGAAAATTAGGGACTGGGGCCTCTACGACCCGACGACTTGGTGCTGCAATAAATTGATTTCAGAGGCATCACTCGTGTTGTATCTCTCGAAGCACGGGGTTTATAGTTGGGTTAAACTATGACAGCCAAATATTAGTAAAATAATTCGGAAGAGATATGTTTATAGTCTGGAAATTTCCGCTGACTATTCATGGAAAAGTAAAGCTGTGTGATACAGGTACACCTAAACACACCTCATTTCAAATCCCTAAACTTTCCTTATTGGTACCCCTTCTTTTCTAGCCTATCATGGCAGGTTATCTAAAAACCCTAGCCACCTTACCCAACATCGTCATGTAGGTTAATATATTCCTAAATGTAGATTTAGAAGTTTATTGTTAAAAATTCCCTACAAATGACAACCAAATATCCTCCACAATACAAGTTACACATTATTTCATGCATCCTAGTTTACCTCGCTGAAGTTATCCAGACGCGGCAGATCAGAAATGGCGGTAGGGATTAGAAAAGTAAATAGTCAAACAACTAAATCCGTTTTCATTTGTGGATGATTCATCCTCTTACATAATTAAATAGTTCTATAACGCGTGATCCTTGCCCCGCTAACTACTTCAGATTCTCACAACATCTCAGGTATATTGTTTTTTTTTGCTCCTTTCCGACGAAAGTGATCTAACAGACAGCTCCCTTCCGTTTCACCAGTCCGTCCAGCTCAGCGTACGCTCCGTGCATTTCTTCGTCGGGTTTATTTTTCTTTTTTTTTCTTCGTCAAAACTTGATTCCGGAGAGGTTGCGTGCGCTCGAGACAAGAGCGGCGGCCAAGGAGCGTGAAGGAGACGCGAGGAGGAACTGGGGGGGACGCCCAAGTGAGAGGAGTTCTTGGAGTGTTTTCGCCCGAATTCGTGTTGATCGATTCATAAAGTGGTCGTGAGTGAAGGTGGAAGCACGAGAATACGCCAGCGAGGTAGCACCACCGTGAGAAATCCAAAAGACGCGTCCTCGGAGAAGATTAAAAAAAAAACATTTCCCATGGAAAGATGAACCTGAAATTTTATTCAAATCAACCAATTAACTTACAGATGCTCTCAATAGTTTTCACCGTTTGACAAACCGATGGGAAATAAAGGGCGTATCAAATCTATTCTTTGGACTCATATTAAAAACAGTTTCGAAAATGCTGGAGTCGATGGTAATCCTCTATGAAAACTATGATTAATATCTACTAGGCTGACCATGGATACAATGCATTTAATGTACTTATTCAGTTTAACTTTTTAATGATGAAAGCTTAACCGAATGCTAATTTGATGTTAGAAGTAGGTCTAAGCATTGAAAGGCTGACACTTAAATAGCTAGGAGGTTTTTTATTCACGTCTGGAAAGGAATATGTGAGAGAGATTTGATGATATCCGCGCGTTGACAGAAAGCATTATTTTCCATTTTTTTAAAGTGGGATAATATGAGAGTTCTTTGGAGTAAAGACTAAAATCTTCTTTAGGAATCACCACCAGCTATTTCGTTAACGTCAGTGATACCGTTAATATGGCTTTAATTCCTCATTATTTCCAACTAAATCCGATCACAAGATTGATTTTTTTTCAATTCAATCGGTTTTTATTGGTAGTAATGTGAGCCTTTTCACCGGTATTTAGATTATGAAATATCACGTGTCGCCTTGGTTCGTCGTCATAAGCCGTCATAGCTTCTTACATATACTTAAACCGGTCTTATTACGGTTTACTTACCCTTCAATTCTAATGAAAAAAATTGAACAACCCTGAAAAGGCCAGTGCGATAAATACTCTAATAAAAGGGATGGAAAAAGAATTTAAAAAGACGCATTGTTTGCAATCATAATAAGGGAGGAAATGAGTCAAATGAAAATACTTACTTGATTATAAAAATGCGAACAAAAATTGGGTGGAATAAAATATCATCTCACAAAGGAAGACAATAGACAAGAGCTCCTGGTCTACCAAAGAATGATGCATTCGTGAAATAAATTACTAGCTTGAGAACGATTCTAAATAGCAGAGCTGAACTAAGTAAACTCACTCAGGGGATTGTATCTGAAAAATGCTTAACCTTGGTTTCGACACCTTGTGGCACTTTCAAATTATAGGTCACTAAGAAGTAAAAATATTATATTTTATCTGTTACATTCCAATAATCAATCATTCTGGAAAACCAGAACTGAAAATTATGGTATACGAATAGTAGTAATATGAACACATACATTCAGCCTCACATAGAAAAGAGCAATCCCTAGAATTACATTTATTGCATTACACGTTCTGTTCTACGTTCTCAAGCACTCCCGGGCGGAATTGGCAGGGCAAATAGAAACATTTTCACAGAAGTGAGCCTCACCGTGACCGAAAATCACTATTATTACCAATCATGCTCTCGAAAGGGAACGCAGATAAACTTGTAATTTTTTTCCACTCTCTCTCTCTCGAGACCATTTGTGAAATAAATCCCCGCTGACAGCAAAGGCGTGAACCTCACTTGTTCCATTTCACTGACCGGTTGAACATGGCCAGCGCGCGGACTCGGAAGGGGTCTCGGAGGAGTGAAAGAATATATTACGGCCACCCTGTAGGGATCCGAATAAGGATGGACGCAATGGGGACGAAAGGGACGGACCACTTCCCAAAAAGCATCTGCGACCCCCCGCCCAGGGTAGCCAGCGGTGGTCGGGAGTAGTAGTTTTGGTGGCCCTTTGCACGGGAAACGGCCAAGAAATCATGGAAGCTGGAAAACTTCTCGGAAACCCAACTGCGGAGGTCACGGGGAAGGGACCACCCCTGGGCCGCCTGGCCCTTCTGGATCGAGGGATGGGGCGAAAGTCGTTTAGCCGGGTGGCAAACGTGAGAGGTTACAGGACCACGCGCCATTTCTTTCCTTTGCCGGTCGAGGGAAGCCCTTGTTGTGAGGAGAGGCGTGGTCTTCAAGGAGAGAGGGGCGGGAGTTGAGTGAGGAGGCGGGAGCCCTTCGCGGAGTGGGAGTGATCTGGGTGCCGGCCAGGGAGCAGGTGGGTGCGGAGGTGACAGAGAGAACGAAGCGGCAAGCGAACTATTTAGGAGAGGCGCGTAAACCAGGAAGGCCAGGCAATGGGAGGAAACGCACTGAAGTGTGGGAAATCGTACCTTGTGCAGGTTTTGGCGGGGTTGATCCAGAGTAGACAGTTGTATGCTGGGTTTCAAGTGGGATAACATGAGAGTTCTTAGTTGGTAAGCTTCTATATTCTTCTTTGAATATCACCACCGAATGTATTAAATGAACGTCACTGATACATTTTTATGGCTTTAATTTTAGGTTAATTTTTAAAAAATCCGATCATAAGACGATTTTTTTCACGATTAAAGCCGTTTTTTCGCTGTGTTATTATGTGAATTTTTCGCCGGCGTCTACGTTATGAACTATTATACATGAAATGAGTAATGAAGTTGGTTGAAGTAATATCGATAGCAAAATTTATCCTCTGGTTGATGCGACAGCATTACCTACACAAAGCATCTTCCTTCCATTAAAAATCAAAAATAGTCCCGTAGAGAAATGAGTTTTTACCATGAGTCTGAATGAGGCCTGAAATCAGCAACTATGAAGCATTGTTAGAGGAAGGATAATCCTAAATTAAACTGATTCGACTACTAAAATCGCAACATTACGGTTAAAAACGAAACTTCATAGTATAAGAGGTGGAAACGAAGGGTCACTCCTGATGTTACCTCACTCGCTCTAAACTTTTTAAGAGATGAGAATCAATCGTTCAGTCATCTATTCTCGAATGATTACTCACCCAGGAATTCCAAACTTGGGGAGAATATTCTTTTTTTTTCAGATCAACCAAAAACAGTTAAAACACATTCCGCTGCTCCAAAAGGCTCGGCCCTTACAGAAACGGAGTGAGACATTCTCCGGGGAAAAGAACCCGAAACAGAATGAGACGTCCAGCCTCGAGAAATGCGTGGAAGCGTGTTGCCGGTTGTGCTTTGTTGGTGGGAGTGAGGGGGGGATAGGTATGCGAATGGAGGAGGGGGGCAAGTGGAGGTGTGGGGATGAGAGGCATTGGGTGGGCTGAAGACGCCGAGGATGGAGGGAGGGAGGCTAAGGGGGGGGGGTAAAGGTGTGCTTGTCTGGTCAGGGAGGGTGGTGTGGGGTAACGAACGTGGTATGGGGGAGACTGAAGTGGCCGTGTGGGGTGGGAGGGAGAGATGAAAGAGGAAAAGGCGACGATGAAGGAGAAGCTGGGGCGTGCTGAGCAAGGAGTGCGAGAGATTCAATTGGACGCGGAGGAAAGGGGGGTTAACTAAATGAAAGTGCAACGGCATCGAACGAATTCACTCGTGCTCCAACTCAGAAACGATTCGCCTCGAGGAAGGAAAACATACCTTCACAGCAAATCTCTCTTGAAAGGTATTACTCTAATGAAATAATGCTTTCCGAATTAAATCATCAGATAACACCAGTGTCACTTGGGCCCAGAATCACAGCTTTCTTACGGTAAACGAGTTTATCCTGGAGTTGTTACGCAATTTCTTCCTTCCGAACCATCTTTATCGGGAACGACGTATACGGAATGCATGATTTGCCTGAAGAGACGCAAAAAAATTTAAAAAAGAATAAAAAGCACTTAGCTAAGAAAAAAACTAACTTTTCAGTCCACCTGGCAACTTTCATAGATATCATCCCCAATAGATGCAATCTTTAAAATGTATTTTATGATAAAAGGAATTTTGTGCCATGAAAACATTGCTCGAAAAAATACTCTAAAAATAAAAAAATGGAGGTCACACCTCTATCTTTATTTTTCATATGACAGCGAGTTAATTAAAATCCGCCAATTTATTCCGGAGGCGTATCGTCCGCAAAATTCGGCTGTTACGGACAGATATACTCACGATCTCACATTGGATTATATTTATTCCTAATAATTAACTAAATTATAGTCATCACGGAAGACTAACTAACTTTTGATAATCACATTTCGACTGAAATGAAGTGGGAATGACTTCGCAGAATGCTCCACTTCATAATGCCGGAGAGAGAAAAAACTGAAGATGACGGCGTATCGTCCAGACCGGTTTTCCTCCGAATTTTTAATGAGGAGGAGCTTTATATCGGAGCTATTTATCTCCTTTATCTCGAAAAATATCACCAATCGCATCGCTTGATATATTAGCACACATTAACTCGGGACGCCATGAAAATGCCGAGACCTAATGGGCGTGGGATAGCAATACTCGAAAATGACAAGCAATTAAGAAACTGAAGGACAGAAAAATGGAAGGTATATAAGGAGCAGGCAGTTAAGGTGTCTTGGAGCGAGCGGGCTACGGAATGAATCCAGACATCAGCTTTCATTGGCGCTAATTGTACTCATCGGTGGTAGGCATATGCCTTCACTCAGAAAATATGTAGCGCTGAGCTCCCAAACCATAGATTAACGCTACATCCATGTCTAAACGCTACCTTTGAAGCAGCAACATGGGAACGCATCTGGGGTGTCAAATCACAAGTCATGAAAAAGAAGGAGGTATGGAAAACTATTCAGGAAAGATAACACATATAATGGAAGAGGCTGCGTATTATACTAATGTGGGATTCGATTTTAGTTCTGGCCAACTATGGAGAGTGGGAACAAAGTATTATTAATCTATTAAAATTAACTCAGAGAAAAATATTTCTGACATTTCGTCAAACTTTAATATTACTCTCGACAAACTCTAATGAGACATCTCACTCAAGAAAAATATTGCTAAGCATATCATCAAAGCAATAGAACATTTTTTTTCTGGCAACTCAACTTACCATTGGGAAGTTAACCTGTCACTCGCCTATTCATTTTAAAAATCCTACTTTTTAAGAATTTCGGTGTATTATTACAATAATGGTCTCAAAACACAAGATTTTAATGCGTCAGATAATGTTGCATTGTGTATCTTATGGAACTACATGATAAAAAAGGGTAAATAAACTAAACACTGGAAAATTAAAAAGGGAATTACCAACTACGAAGTAGGAATGAATTTTTGAAAATGGTTGACATTTTCGGCAAATTTTGTTACCACTGGGCATTAATGGGTTAAAGTCATAAGATTTAAATTAACCTACCAAATTGATTATCACGCTTAGCCTTAGCATGTCTAGTGGATCGCATTTTAGAACCTTTCTGCGGCAGATTTCTTTTCTCTCTTCGAAGCTGCTAATAAGCAGCAATATAAGGGAACATGAAGGTTTTCTATGTAGCAAATTGGTAGGACAACTGGCATTTTCTGCGGAAAACGTTTCGGGGTGATCAGGTTCGATGAAAGGCAGAAATAAAAATTTACAGACATTTAGGACCATCTTTTGCACATCATCGTCAAAAGAGGATTCAATTCTTCAATAAACTGAATAAATTCAATAGCGTAACAGTTTCACTCACCATTATTTATTTTTAAACGCGGTTTCAGATACTGATTGCCATTCTCAACTTTCAAGGTACCAATTTTCAAGGACTCCTGACAGCTACCAGTCGCTGAACTAATGGAACGAAACAATTATGGCATGCGTACGTACCGTGCTACTGGTTTTATCACCACGACTTGGTTGCAAAACCTTGGGCTTGAATCAGTCTCTCACTTCATTAACCGTTAAGCACGCCAACGCGATTCGAACGCGGTGCCCCGAAGTGGGAGGTCCACGGAAATGAACCGAGGGGTCACGGAAGTGACCGCCGTTCGTTGGAAGAGGGGAAAAAGCACAAGTGGCACCGAGAAATGGCGACACCCTCAACGACTGGAATTCGTATTCGGAACGAACACACACACACACACAAGCACGCAAGAATTCACTCCCACACTGAAGTCTTCCGGTGATTAGATTGCCACCTCTGGACTCCTTTCATTCTGTTATTTTTATCTATTTTTTTTTCACTCCCTCCTCCTTTAAAAGAAAGGCATCGTCTCCTCCCCCACCTCTTCATTTTACGGTTTTCTTTGAACTCGCCTGCTCGCCTCACCCCCCACCTTCGCTTCCAGGACCTTTTATTTTCAACCTCCACACACACACACACACAAAAGCTCTCTCTCATCCCCATACAAGTGACCCCTTCCTTCTCACACCGTCCGACCGTGCCATACACGCAGGCAAGCTCGATCACCTCTCTCACGCCTCTTTCCGCCTTCCTAAGGCTACACAAGGCACGTAGCCATGCACCGCTCAGTGTGCCGAATACCACGAAAAAGGAAAAAAAATACATGTGGAGATGAATTTATACGGGGTTATGACCGTTAACTGGTGACTAAAGGTAGAGCGTTGAGTTCCGCTAACCATGACCAAGAAATTACTAGCACCGAGAAAAACACAAAATTCTACCGCTGCGGAAAAAAACTGTTAAAACCTGGTCGGTATGAAAAAAATTATACTGGGGCGCTCACTATGCGTGATGTGGTACCACTGTACCAAGGTTTTTAACTTGTGTGAATACCACGAAAGCTAAAAATGTAATCTTGAAATATTTTTTTACATTCCGGGAAAATAATTATTTTCAGTCTTCGTCATGGGTGAACGAATATTTTCGATGAAAAGGATCATGCGACTTATTAACATACTTATTAACTCATCGATAATAAAACTTGAAATACCATTATGTGGTTAATATCACAAATAAGGCTCCTACGTCTGCAGGATTGTCGATAAGTAGGTATTTCTTAAGCTCTTTCGGCAAAGTATATAAAGAAATATCACAGAACTTGGTTCGAATTTTCAAATACGGCTTCATTATAATTCGGTCGTGGCTGATCCTCATAATATTCCTAGAAGCACGCAGTCTTCTTGACGTAAATCTGGATTGAGGTGTTTCGGTCATCCCAGCCCGTCATTAATGCCTCGGATTCGTCCATCTATGTTTATTTTCCTGGTCATGGGCCACTGTAATAGCAAGAGAAGCTAGACGTAGGTCCATTTCGTATGTTCGAAATGTTATGCCATCTGAGCAAAAGAATAGAGCGGTAAAATTTAGCAGGCGGACGATAATACTTGAGCGACCGACACTGTTTATAGCGAAAGCAGCTCGAGGAGACTTTTGAAACGGGATTCGCAAGAGAAACTTTTCATTTCTCAACCCTTCCATCCACCCCCACAATTCACCCCTTCCCCCATCCCCCCCACACTCCCTTCCTCCTTCATCCTCAGCACGACAGTTGGTCTCTCAAGTCTCAAACCCCCACCCCATACCACCCTCTGGCAACTCCTCCTAATACACCCATTCCACCTTGAATGTACGGCAGATACTGCCTCTCCTCCCGTGCTCCCAGTCAAAGCTCCAAAGAGGCGGACGGACGCTCCTAGAATACATATTGAGTTACCGGAGGGAAGGGGGTAGGAGAGGGGGGCGAGTGCAGGCGGGAGGTCCTTCTCCTCCCCCTACTCCTTCCGTTTCTCTCATCCTACCTCCTTCCATCGCTTTGCTGTGTTTCATGCGGTGCTGCCGCGATGCGCCGGCAAAGAAAGACTTGGAAGGAAGGACACAAGTGACGATGGGATTGCGTCAATATCCTCTCACCCATTCTATAGCCGTTCGTTGTTCATATTTCAGGGTAGCGCAATGCGATATCAATTTAGCATCGATTATAAAAACCAAATCCTCTTACCCATTCTATAGCTGTTCGTTGTTCATATTTCAGGGTAGCGCAATGCGATATCAATATTGTATCGATTAAAAAAACCAAATCCTCTTACCCATTCTATAGCCGTTCGTGGTTCATATTTCAGGGTAGCGCAATGCGATATCAATTTAGCATCGATTAAAAACGCGATGAATTGCTTGTATCGTATTGCATTACTTTAAATCACATTCATTGCATTACTTCGTATGCCACATTACATTGAAAAACGGACTGAATCGCAGAGGTACAGCGTGCTGAATTACATAATAGAGTAGCAGGATAACGAAGTTTTGTGTATGTATCTCTTAGGAAAAAAATATTTTCGTATTCCAACTTCATGAGTATAAACGGGAGACTATCCTAGAGTGGTTTAGTTAATGCAACTTTGGAGATCGGAGGATTTTGATTAAAATAGCAGAACAAATACATTTTTCGAATTTTATCTAAATTATCCCTTCTAAAAGGTAGACCATCTATCTTTGCGTGGTTAAGTTGATGCAAAGTTCGAGAATTGATGATATTGATGAAAATCGCAATTCGATATACCGTATATACCTAAGGCGATAAAATATTGCTTAGCGATACTGACGGCATATCGAATATCACTGTCGATGTATCGCGAAATCGCTATGCCCTAATCCTTTCCTTTCCACCGAGCTACCCAGGCATCCCCAGCCTCTCTATCTCTCTCTAACCCATTCACTTTGTCTCTTCCTTTCTTGCCTCTTTCATTCCGCGACCCCGCGTTCACGTTTTATGCGAACGGAAACATTTCGCCCGACTCACGTAGACTTGCTTCCTCCCCTTGAAGGCCGAGGGGGAGTAAACAATGGGGGACGACGTTCAAGCACTCCCCGCCACCCTCCCCTCCCACCCAAAGAAGGAACAACATCTTGATTGACCAATTACTGGATTCCGCCGCTTGACTCCGCGAATGGGATATTGAAGTTGAAGTCGCTCTTCCTGGAGACGCGGAGTTCACACAAAGGCATGCAGCGGCCGATTCGACGGGACCCCGAAAACTAGTCAGGACATCGCCGGGTATGAAATTATCATTTGCCAGTGAATGCAACCGCATGAGGAAGGGGTGATTAGAATAGACTAATAACCACCTTTGAGATGTGGGTTTGGAGGGGGATATGGAAGGTTCAAGGCGGACTGAGAGAAAGAAGAAGTACGGTAGAGGAATAAAACGTGTCATTGCAGGAAATTTAAGGACAACACATTGGATGATGGATTTAGGAAGTGATGAGAGGAAATGAGATTCTGCAGGTCGTGATGGAAAGGAGAACAATGGGTAAGGGTGAACAGGAAAGAAGGAAAGGACCAGTATGTTACTTGGGTAGTAAGCACGCCAAGTTGAAGAGCGTAATACTATTAAACAAGTTTTGTAGCCGACTATCATCAAATATAAACATATTACTAGTAACTTATCGAAATCTCCTTAACCAGTCAATACCGTTCGCTAGTGAGTCAAAGCACTGTTCGGGATTAAAATACTTCAATCGAAAATTCCCGGAAACCGATGAATTTCCATGAATTCCACCGAGAAGTGTGATATAAATAAACCTCACACTATCGGTCGTTAGCTCCTTTTGAGAGAAGGAGGGCAAGCGAGAATGGACGGAGCAGGAAGGCGGTGATGAGCGGTGGGCACATTGGCATTAGCCTATTCTCGAGGAAACGTGCCAAGAGGTCACAGAGTTCAACGTCCTTTTTGGAAGGTAGCTTCACTCTTACACTATTCCCTAGACGCACCAATCCGAGGACAAGGATCCCACATTAAGGACTTGTTACGGTTGTACCTTATGACAGTGGAGGAAAAAGATATATTTAAAAAAAGGGGCCATAATAGTATGAGAAATATGCCATTTCCAAAGGCATGGATTTTGCACAGGACTTACAGGAAGGAGGCCAGCGAATGTGAAGAAACATCATAAACTAGTTACATTTCTCACTAAATTATTAGCGTGAATTGAGGTCCAGATGGGCCAACAAGAGATTCCGTGGGGATGTGGGAGATTTACAGCAGCCTGGCGCTAACAGACTGTTAAAAAGACACTCTCTCAAGGAAGAAATAAAACTGTAGAATTGAGATCCTCAGTGAAAAACGAAGCCACCTGCATTCATTCCGCCAACATTAGTACGAGTATATACGACTCCCAGGCTCCTCGCCACTCGGTTCGCGAGCTTCTCCGTGAGAACGGAAAAAAGGCACCTAGACTGGGCCGCCGACTCGTCTTCATTTGCTAAAAACTCTGACGTAGAAATAACTCGATTCCTCAGAGTTCCCTGGAGAGGTAAATAATTAAAAGACAAGAGCTTGGTGGGGGTGAGGTGGGTGGGGGGTCCCCTGCAACGAGCCTAGGGATGAGTTGGAAGTATCTCCGGTCGGTACCCCTTCCCCTTGCATGAGTCACGTGCTCATGAAATTGCATGAAAAGGTTTCCCGACCGACGGCCGAGGAACCTGAAATTGGCAGTCGCTTCAACGGAGAAACGGAGGCATGGGAGAAACTTAATTCGCCGTCACAGGAGATGAAAGCCAGGGGTCCAAGACTTGGACGATTATTCTTAAAATCAGATTAACTCCAGTTGCTTGCAATGACGTTACGGTTATGTTTCGAGCTTCGAATTCAATCCTGATCAAATAAAGAAATTTTGGGACCAAAATGAAGCGTTAACAGTTATTTTTAATCACTAACGCGTCGATCAAGAAACAGACAAAACCAAGTCTAGAAGAACAATCCACGTCTATTGTGTTCGGTAAAATAATATCCAGTCGCATGCAATAGTGTGTTTTCTCCTACCCCATTATTCTCTATTATCAAAATTCTAAGAGCGGAGTCATGGTTTTTTGAAGTTATTTAAAACAAATTGAAGCTCTTGATTTGACGTTGAACATCCTACAACTTCATGACACGTCCTCCATTTTTAATGCGAAAACAGCATCCGCTCTTTAATGAAAATATTTCGCAGACCTGCGTGAAAACGTTCGATGCACGTCATGAACAGGTCCTTTTATTTGCGAGTGGTTGGTGCCTTTTAACTAATTGACTGATTCGGAACTTTTTCGAGGATTCAGAGCGGCAACTCCCCCTGCTTAGGGAAACCTTTCTCCTGCAGGAATTCACACACACATACCAGCACATACAAGGAATACAAAACCATTCCCGCTCCACGTTTTCAATTTTCTTTTCCCAGAGGAGGCCACGAGACGGAACTGAAATTCGCGCAGTATTTTGCAAGCATGGAGAGTTCTCAAAAATGTAATGGAAGAAACGCACCCTCCTCCTCCTTCTCCTTTACCCCTTCGCCACTTTGATTGCTTGGCTACCGGAGCTGGCTTTAGATACCTTTCAACGCCGCACAGTACAGCAGGGGGGAAGGGAAGAGTATGCCAGGGAATGGGGGGTCGCGGGAACGGGTAGGGTTGGAGAGAAAATTCCAATTTTCTGCGGCAGTCGTGAATTCTGTGGCCCGAAAATTGACCGTTACGTCCGCAATGGTATTCCCTTATCGCGGTTAAGTCACTGAAATTGGGGGGGGAGGGGAGGAAGGGAAAAGACGCGAATAAAATAAAATTTTCCAAGTCCCCCACCCTGGAAACGGCGGGCCGCATGAATATCCCTCGTTATTCCAAAATACATCCCCATATAACCCTACGTGCGAAATCCTTTCAAAGTCTCAAAGTGAAAAGCTGCAACGCCATCAAGATGGCTACTTTTTTTCTCGCAGGCGCAGTTGACTCAGCTAATTGGATTGACGAGGCAAAAATTTTAAACGCGGAACGAATGCAGGCGTCGCGGATCTGATAGATTCTAAAAAAAACGGCTTAAATTTTGCATATGCGGAACATGGACAGTTAACATGAATTGATAATTGCCTAAGTATGAAATTAGCGATGCAAATGTCTTGGTGAGAGTGAGAATAAAACACAATTGCATTTGAAATTAATAATGCTTCCTCGTGAAGTGATGGTAATGAGGCGTACCTTAGCAGTCGCAATGGAACGATTACACTTCCAATATCTCCGAGAATTGCGCTCATAATACAGAATATTTTACATAAAGCACAATACGGTATAAAATATGCCAACAGTATACTCTGGCTATATTCAATAAAAAGAATAAATGGAAATAGATTAAAAAATGAATGGTAACGCGGCATAGCGAGGCATTATATGAATTTATACCGGAAACACGAGTTCCGAGAACCAATTTTTCTTTTTTAACCTGCAGGTATCTAAAAAAAAGAAAGATTTGAGGTGTAAACGGATTCCGTGACCTTCCAGAAACCTTTTAAACAGAGTTAAGGGAGTGGCCCGTCGGAGATTGTCCTTTTAAACGGAGATATTCGCACAGTTTGTTTTATCCCACCTCTTGTCGCCCAGTTATATTTTTGCTTTTTTCCCTCTCCAGTCGGTGTGTTAGGATGAAAAGGGTGAGGTGAGTACAGGAGGTTTAAAAAAGAAGAGGAAATTATGGCACGATGAGGAGCAAGCAAAACTAAAAAAAAGGGCTTCCCTTCAACTTCCACCAAACCATCTCCTCCTCATCCCTTCCCAACGTGCTTCCCCAACCTAACATACACACACACACAGGGATACCTTAAACTCACCCAGACACTTCCAAATCTTCACCCAACCTCCTCCACTCACTCCCCCCTTCCCGACGTATCCTCTCCTCCCCACCCTCTCGTCCCTCCTCTCTCCCTTCCTCCCTTTACTCCGCTAAAGCCTACGCGTTCGTTCGAATCTCCTCCCTCTCTGCCGCCCGCGTATACACAAGTCTCTCCGCTGCTCTGGGATTCGGGTCACGTGGAGCTGAGTTCTCACGTCACGTCCCAGCATTCAATGCTCACGGATAAGCATTCGGCGGGAAAAGAATCCCCAGTACGTTAAAGGTGGGAGGGACGGGGAATTGGAGAGGATTGAGGAGAGAGGTGGGGGAGCAGCAGTGGGGGTTGGCGAGAATACGGAGGCTGTGGAGAGGACGATGGCGATAAAAAGTTTGGGAGGAAATGAAGGAACGCTTTCGGGCGGGCGAAAGAACGCAGTTGGAACAGAATGCCTGAATTCAAAAATGAATCCTTAAAAAAATACACGTGTGTACACACAAAGTTTCGAATATAGTAGATTTCAATAGAGGGGCACGCAGAACTAGATGCTCTCGATGCTAAATGGCACCAAAAACATTTACATGATGTTAATTTAAATATGCGATCCTTCACCTTGAAACGCTAAAAATCATTCTCAACGATTGTTCAACACAAGAAATGGCAAATGAAATCCCACAGCACCGATGACACTCTTCCTCTTTGGTACTGACGTGGTATACTATGGAAGACTTCGCAAGCTGGAAGTGAACTGCGCCTATGAAATTCAGCATGCATGTTTTTCACTGAATCAACTTGGTCTACGACAAGTAATTTGACAGTTTAAAATTGTTCATTAGAGTATATCATTGGAATACCTTGTCAGTTAATTTTGAATAACGCTGAACCAACGGTAAGACTTGAACGGAATTCAACAATGAAATCTGAATTATAAAGAAAGGAATATAAAAATAATCAAACTATTTAAAATGAATAACGAGCATTGTGTTTAAAGAACAAATGGATCCTAGCATGCGGGAAATGTGTAGTAACATGCCCATCGCAAATAGCTCCTGGCTAACGACGGCTTTCTTATAATTACCACCTTTCCGCTCCATTGCCAAGTGCAGGTACTCATTTTTAACCATATATTTAACGATGCATGCGGAAATCATCATCATAATCAGTTGTCATCAGTCCGGAGATTGGTTTGCAACAGCTATCAATTCAACTCTCTTCTCTTCCAACCGCTTCATTCCTACATAATTATGATTTATTTACTTCGACGTCCTTAATGATTTGATCGGCAGGCAGTGAAGTTAAAAAGTGAAATAAGCATAGCCCACCACGGTGACTTCACACTTTCTTGAAAGAAATACCTTTGAAATAGAGCACGAGATGAAGTGAAGGAGAGGGCAGCAGACGTGCGGAATATGAAAGACATTCGTCGCGACCACAAACGCCAACTCTCGCACTCGGTAGAATAACTCGCTGCAATTCTGTTCACCTTTTCAAAGCAGGGCGAGGTATTGGGTTCCCCATCGTGGCAAGCGTCTATTCATCCCTGGGATTTCGCGCACCTATTTCGGATCAACGGACTATTTCTATAGCACAAGGGAGGCAGTATGGGAGGGATTGAATCATTCACGCGGGACATGCAATTCGAGAGGAAAAAAATTCTAGCGAGCGCCAGACCGCAGCAGTGCGGGGGAAATGGAACGAGAAATGATTTTACTCCTGAATAACCTATAAACCCAATAAGAGCAAGAAGGGAATTGAACCTCAAAAGTATATCTGCTGGAAGTGTTCAGAAGTCGTTACGACAAGAAAGTAATAAGAGTAACAGGTATTTCAGAGAAATCAACCAGTGATTCGCACCGGATTCAAAGAGGAAAAAAGGCCAAGCAATAATTTTATAAACGCTTGGAGCCCAGCCTTTGAATATAAGGATTACTTTATGGGGAAAGATTACTCCCGCCACACAGGTATATAAAGATCGATAAAATCTCAGAAGAATTCACAAGAACGTTAACTAAAAACAAAGGTTAATTACTCTTTGGTCTCCTTGTAAACCTCTTCAGGAAGCTCATAAAATTGATCGTACGTAATGAACCGAAGGACGTAGATGGAAAGATGAATAAAGAGGTACTCAACTGCACATGCGTTTCATTAGTATTATGTTCCTAGGCTGTATGAAAGCTCGCGTAAAGCACGCATGCGATGCTACAAAGAATGGAATGAACATGGACGTGGCTTAGCCTTAGTTTGTCCCAAAAATATTTGCTATTGAATGAAAAAAGCTACACTCAAAACCACAACCTTCGGGGCAATTACGAAGAACCCGAGGCTTGGCATTTCCTTTCACAAATACTTCATTCAGAAATGCATCACGCCCCGCGTTATTAAAGGCCGTTGTCCCAACGCGCCGACGGAGCCACACCTCCGAGGGCGAACAATTGCAGGTTGCGATCAGTCGGAGATGAAAGGGAAGCGGAGCAGAAGAGAAGATTGCATGCGAGCGGGTGAGGATTGGGCGAGGCCACTCTCGCGGGACGAAGACTTCGAGGACAGGTGCACTCGGAGATGCCGAGGCGCGATGCGGGAAGGGGAGAGCATGACCTTATCCGATCTCCTCGAGAGGTACGGGATGGAGGAAAGATGCTGTCGATGATCGAAGTCCACTCCGAGGAGAGCCAAAGAGTGAGATGGGTACGACTCGTCCGGACCAGCTATCGCAGAGCGCGGATTCAGGAAATTTGAGGGAACCGAGACACCGGATAGGATTATGGCGAGTGATTTGCTCCTCCGATGGAGGAGAGAAGTGTGGATGTTAGCACGTTCCGCAAACAGTTAGGATGGACACGGGATGTCAGTACAATAAAATATAACGTTCTAGTAGGCTGAATGAGTCGAACATTCTTGCAATAGACTGTAGACTAAATTGACTATATTCTAAATTGAGAACAGAAAAATGGAAACTAAGGACCTAAACTTTGGCACAGTTCTGTTAAGTTTACATTCTACAGTTATTTTGCCCTCCATAATTAATGATTTTTTGAGCTGATCATTTCGGCTATCCTTTGGAAAGTCAATAATTATGCAGCAACGTAGAATGTCTCAATACAAATAAAAATATTTTTTTGATAATGAACAAATCACATTCAAGATAATCACGTTGGAGGAAGAAGAAAGATTATATTCACAAAAAGCAAAACGAAAATTAATAAATAAATGAAACAGTGACGGATTTTGAGGATACCGGGACTAGCCACGGTATTTCCTTTACGGAGTTTCCTCTTTGGAATATCTCACTTAAATGAAACATTATAAATATTCAAAATCGTTTACACCTTCCAAAACAGGCCTTGCTTAGAAGGGTAGGCACAGTAATCGACCACACCCAGAGATATTGCTTCGATCAATCAAACCTTCTTGACGAGACCACACATCGAGCTCGATACTCTTCCACGACTCATCGATACAATTGGTCGCAGAGATGCGAGTCGACAAATCGCTCACGTCAAGGAGCAGAAAAAGGGGAAGAGGAACGTCTAGAGGACGAGTTTTAAGGACTGTTTCCTCCGCAAAAGGAAAGAAAGAGTAAGGATTGGTAGGGAAGACCAAATGCGAGTGAAGGAGGCGGAGAAAGGACGAGGGAGATGGATGCGTGGAGCTCAGGCCAACGTCCCCAAGGTTTTGAGAGTCAATGATTTCGCGAGGGAGGAGGGATGGAGACAGGGATGGGACGGGGAGAAGGGGTTTGTGGGAAAGAGAGAGGAGAGATGAGGGATTCTATTAATGGAAAAGTCGTCCCACAGGAGAGAAGGGCGTTGTAGAGAGGAGGAAAAGACATAAAAAAGGAAAACAAAAGGTTTTTCGGGGAGAGGATACGACGACCCCTTTTCCCAAGCGGGCATTGATTAAGGGGGACATCGCTAATAGTTAATCATTGATGCAAATTCCTCCTGCTAATTCTTTCGGGTGATCACAAGGCTGGCGGGGGACGTGGGTGGGGCGGGGGGGTGCGCAGATACTTACCAGGGAAAGGGTTGGGTTGAGGAAAGGAGGGGGTAGGGCTCGGCTTTCCACCAGAGGGAAATGTTTTTCGCTTAAAGCCGGGACCCAGAGGAAAGAGCTCTCTTGTTTTTTGGATTTTTTTCCTCTCCTTTATTCGGTTGGGGCGTGGGTGGCGAGGGGGGTGGGTGGGAGAATCGAGCCCAGAGGCATTTCGGATGGTAATGCATGAGGGAGAGAGAGGCAGAGCCGAGTCCCCTAACGCGGTTATCAGATTGCTTATTCCAACAGTTTTGGGTCGAGCGCTAGGGTGAAATTAAGACCGAGTGACTTTTCTTTGAGACCCACTGTCACATACGAGTGGTTATTACGGATCCCGCGTTTACGAAAAGGCGACTGAAAGAGAGAGAGCAAAAAAAGCTAGCCTAGCGGGAGGTTTTACGTTTAACGCAGTCGCCTGTAAAAATCCGACGAAGCGAATATGGAGGTTTCAAGCTTCGTACTGAAGAGCGCTGCGGGTTTCACGGCAGGAAAGGCTTCCTTCTTTCCGCGAAACTTCCAACGGAGCATATTCTTGCAGTTTGAATACATTCCGAGCAAGTGTAATTAATTTAAAGTCGGAATAAATTCTTCGTTTTGCATTCCTAGCGCGCTAAAAAGGATCGTTAGGGAGCCGCGAATCGTACGTTAAGGCTGGTAAACTGAGGGTACCCATTCTACAGTAAGAACAAAAGTGCAGATTTCAGAAAGACGTTTTCGCCTGAAAAATACTGATTTAAATTACCAGGATTGTGTTTTGTACCATGACGGAAGACGGAAGCATCGTCAAATGCAGAGGAATCCTTGGATCAACTGTTTCAATTCTTGGAGAATATTAGCCAACATTATTGAGTAGCGACATCTCGAAGAATACTTCAGCGAGAGTTTAAATACAAAAGCGAAAGCAAAATGTTTTTATCTACTCACCCTAGCAGAAATCGACATCAAATATGCGATTTTTAAAATTAAGGAACTAAAAAATCATTTTAATACTAATTATTATTAGGAATTGCGGTTCGTTACAGTTGAAGCGACGAAGATGTGGAGATATGTGAGGATTTAAACGCCATAACCAGGTCTTAGAACGCAGTAAAACAAGTTTAAGTAATCGCGTTCCGGATTCTCTACTTTATTCCCAATTGCTACGGACACAATAGGAGCGTCATGAGCGAAAACGTACACTTGGGAGGAGAAAAAGGAAAACCACAATCCGATTAAAAAAAGTCCATCGGTGCGGTAAAATCTGGTGCATGCACCTCCACCTGCCGACTACAAGTTCGAATCCAAAGGCCACTTCATGGAAGAGACCTTAGACCACTTCACGTAAAAAGGGTGGGGTCCTTTCATGTCATCTGCAGACAACTGGTAGCCAAAGAGCTTTACGTCGGGGGTGGTATTGGTGGGTTTTAGAGAGCGGGGAGGTAATGTTCGTTCGCGGGGGTGGTCGGATGGTGAAGGAGGGAGTAAAGGGTGCAAACTGAGGGGATTGATTCGAGGAATAAGGTAGGAGATAGAGAGGGGAGAGCCTTCGGAAATGACTCCATCCATTTTGAAGGAGTTCTGAAGAGGGCGCACGCCAACGGCAAAAGCCCACCAGGGCTCCGACGAACGAACGACACCACCTATAGGCCGCTCGCTCGCATTAATCCGATTTCAACGCTCGAAATCCATTCGGTGGCACGAAAAAAGAACCTTGGGGAACCCCTTAGACACGACGGTTACCGGAATGCGTTCGCGTAGTTAGATACACGGCGGCGCTACCTACCTGGTGCGTAGTCGTTGCGAGTCGACTCTAGCAAAGGCACACTTGAGAAGGAACGATGCCGTAATAGAGAGAGAGGTTTCTTGCTGACTGAAGGACTTCGCCTGCACATGATAGCCGGGAGAAGTTGGGAAGAGAAAAAAATTCGAAACCTTTTTGAAAAGCTCGCTCAATGAAAGCTAGTATCAAACGATAGCTCCATCAATTGAACTCGGTGGAGAAATCTTTGAAGAGTGCATTATAAAGATGAATGAAATCAACATAAGGTTTGTCGACCTATGACATTATTTAATACTCATTTCACCGACAAGGCTATATGTCGCACAATATCCTAACTTCTTGGTTGCATTCCATCTTTTAAGTCGAAATTTTGTTATACGATACATTTGGAAAATTAATTACAAATACTCGAGACAAAATTTGTTCAAAGAAAAGAGCTTCAATAGATGCTACGTTCACATATGTCTGTATTAAATTCTTTTTTCAATTATAGGGACTTATTATAAAGCCGTATTTAAACTCTGCATAGCTACCGACCATCTTTCGGCGTCAACTTCAGAGGTGAGAAAGAACAATATTCGTTGATAACTGAATTGATCTGACGAAAGCATTATCAGAGTAAAAGTTGTCTTCAGTGGAAGGGTTAAAGAGATCAAACAGACGTTAGAATAATATTTCCAACGAAATTTCACAATAAAGCTTGGTCTCATCTCCCAGTCAAGTGACATGAAATCGCACAGTGCGTATGTTGTTCATTCATTCGCGATGAGACTCGCTACCAGTACAAGTCGTTCGCAGTACTTATCCTCAGAGGCTGTCGGAACAGTGCACCTGGGCTAAGCCACCCGATAGCTTCCTGTAGAACATGGGAAACACTTTCGCAATGATGGACAAGGGCCATCCTTTCACCGAGCGTCTACGGGTGGCAGTTTGCAACTGCTAAGTGCTGGTGAAAGGCGAAAAAAGGACTTGTTTGCGTGGAGAGAGACGGACGCGTCGGTGAGTGAAATAATCGACTCTATTTAAAGACGGGCATAATGAAAGGGATTCAAGAGAGGGAGCGCCTTGAAAGACAGCCACTCATAAACAACCGAACGGATTCGTAAGCTGATTGCGATGCGGAGGCATGCAGGGGGTTGAGGGGGCATGGCATGGGGGGGTTGAGGGACTACAGCGGCTCGCCTCCGGCCCCTGCGAGCCGCATACAAAGATCGGCACGGCGTGAAGCACGCACCGGAAGGAATCACTCCGAGGAAGTTGAAGCAAAATGGACGCGAGGCATCCAAAGAGGACGAGGAATCAACTCCGTTCCAAAACAAAATAATACAAGACTTTCACGCATAAAACACTTCACACTACGTCGTTTCCTCCCAGGGAAGTAACAGTCAAGAGGCTAATTGTCGACAAGTAGCCCCGTTTTCACCGAATTCATCTACAACTGTGACAGCGGTAAAAGAAGATTATTTGGCCAATAACATTCATACATACGCGATTACCAGAAACAGGGACTCCTAAAATTCCGTGAAAATAATATGAAACTGCCAGTCCCTTTTTACGTAAGGGGTAATGCATATATTTATGCAATTATTGAATTATTAAGTCAAATATGTTTTTCCATATTAATTCAAAATATAACAAATATAATCGCCTGATTAAAACACTAAAAGAGACCAAAATCTAAGTTGTAGTTTCTCAGACTAATGACTTCTACACATCGTGCTAACATGATTCGATCACACGATCTTCAAAAAATCAAAACTTTTTCATTAAAAAGTTGCAAAGAAGTTGGAATCTCCAATTGGAATAGTTGGCAAGGAAACAACATATAGCCCTAGTAGGCGCAAACAGAAAAAAAAGACTGCAACTAATCGATAAACTCATCTCGAGGAAGGGACGGGAAAAGAATGGGAGGGAGGAAGAGGACATGGACGGGGTAAGCGAAGAAGAATGAGACAGGTGAGAGAAACGGCGTTCGGATGGAAGGAGGGAGAGGACATGGAAAAGTAAAGAGTGACGAACAGGCGCAGCGGAAGCGCACTGCAGAGAGACTGGGAGGGAGGACGACTAGAAAAAAGACATGCCAGGAGATGCCGTACCCCGATAACAGAACCACTAAATAAAATAAACTTGTAGGCATACCAAATCTTAGCACCGAAAGTGTCAAGTGATAATTCCTTATAGACAAGAATGACTTCCTCTGATAAGACAAAAGAGGCATAAAAGTCTACAAGCACTAAATTTACGCCACTATTTCGTTTGACTATTCGAAGGGGATAGCGAATGATATCGAAGATATTTCAGTGTTATTGACGACACTAAACGACTTGGACCAGCGCATTTAGTGCCCTTTTATTACCCGAGATAGCGTTGGTGAGCACGGGAGTGACACAATAGTAAATGGATTGCCCTGCCGTGGCTATATAACTATAATCACATATTTTACACGTGCACGATAAATGACGAGTTCAATGTGGAACAAGACAGCTTAAGTAATGAAATCACGCCAATAAGTGTTATATACTGTGCTTGTATCACAACGAAAATCATTTATCCATCAGCTTAGCAATATTTGAAGAGTTTGATATGGAAGGAGACAGAAGGGGGCAATAGTATTCAATTAATTAGTGGCATACAATTTCGGCGAGAGAAAATAGACTCACTGGTTTACTTCAGTTCCCATGACGCGTTAAGCGATATGCAGGATCGGTTTTCTATTTACGCGTCTAGACTCCCGCTGGAGAACAGAGGAAAGGTGAGAAGCGAGCTGCCAAAGCACGGCGCGTCGCTAATTAAAAGATGGAAGTGCACGAGCAGCAAAAACACCCACGCCCACCCTCGTAATGACCCAGCCGGGGAGGGGGGAGGCACGGGGGAGGGGGCTGTGACACTAAATGGAGACTAACGATGCGGGATGAGACTTTGAAGGGAAGAACAGCAACAAATGCGATAGAGCGGGTAAAGGTGAATAGGGCGAAGAGAGAGGGAGAGAGCAAGGTGGGGATGTGCTGTATGAAAACCTATTTATGACTAAAAAAAGGGGTGTGAGGACTAGGGGGGTGAGAATATGGGGATGGAGTGGAGTTAGGTGGTTAGGGGAGGAGGGAGGGGAAGGGTTTAAGACCATAGAGGAGGGGAAACAGGGGGGAGGTGAGGGGGCGCACAGACAGCAGAGCGATAGGGGTGAGATGGGGTAAGCCATTATCGGTATGACATTGATGAAGGGGAGAATGATCGTTAAGGGAAGGGGAGGACCAAGTGACAAGGACCTTTTCATTCAACGAGCCGAAAAACGATACGTCACAGGAGCGAAAAACAAAAAAGAATATATAGCGAGTGAGCTGGGGGGGGAGGGAGAAGAGAGGGGTACGTGATGGAAGAAGAGGAGAGGCAGAGTATAAGAGAGAGAGAGAAAGAACGAAGAAGAAAAGATGATAGAAGGGAGACCGGAGAAAGAGGAGATTAACGTTAATGGCGCCTCGCTCTGTCCGGAAAAAAGTTCAGAGGTCAAAAGATAGGAGGCGTTTATAATGGGATAGAGGCTGAGAGGTCAGGAGGTTGGGAGTATGACGGACGTGGAGGGCAGGGGAAGATGTGGAGGGAATGGGGGGAGGGGTGGGGGGGGGAGAGTTCAGTTTCTCTCTCTTGCGTTTCTTTTATTTTTTGCTCCCTTTTCCGAAAGCCTTAGAATTTTCAGAGAGAGAGCTTATGTATATATATACATAGGAGTGTGTGTAGGAGCGACTGAAAGAGAAAACATTTGCACGACAAGGGACTCCATTCAGAAGAGTACGAGTTGGGAGATATCTCTCGCGAAATTGCATCTTTCTCGTTTTTATTTCTTTCTATCCACACTATCATTATCCTCCCAACACCACTCCCATCTCATCATTTTTTTGCTCCTCTGTGATTATTTCCGTTCCGCTTTATTTAAAGGTCCAGCCCCAAGATTTCAGATGAACGAATATCCGCGGGAACGAATGAAATAAAATCTATGATAATAAAAGAAGGTAAAAAACATGCTGAGACGCAAATAATTAACTTGCGAGTGTTTTGACTTTCTGGTGCGTGTCAACCGCAAGAAAATATTTCCCACTTATTTAATTAGTAACCCTCTACATCACTATATTTTTTTCTCCACATATACCCTTGAATTGAGTAAACAAACAAGCGCAGCATTCCGTCTTTGACCGTCCCATCCACCCCTCCCGCTGATTGACCAGGTCGTAAAAATACAATAAGCCACGCACCCCCGTGTCCTGTATGGATGGGGTCCTGATGATCGCTAAAGGGTTCCGTAGCGTGATAGCGAGTGTCAATTGTTTTCAAGCCAGCCAGCAGACGGCGAAACGGTTGGTGAGGGGTGGGTCGGCGATGGACCAATCTTCCGAAACATAGATTATCTCCCATGTACAGAGAGAGGAAAATGAGCAAACCAATGCTTTTTTTTTTTCAATTTCAACTCTACATTCGATTGTTTTCGATTCTGGCTACCATCTTTTTTTTTACTGGACGCGGACGACCGCGCGACTGCAGCGCCGCCGTGGACAAAGGCGCCGCTCTTTCATGCCACGCGGTGTCCACGACGGATTCCGGATCGCTGACCATTTCAACGACGTCGGCGGCTTTTCAGTGTTATCCCGGCAAAAATCCACGAACCGTGGATGCTTTTGTTTGCCTGTTAACATGCGGTGCAGTCGTGTGTGCTATCATTAGCTGGAGACTATTCCGGGGACTACACCGGCAGACTCGATTGTCGAAGGGAGAACGTACACAGTGAATCGTAAATTTGCCTAACCCAATCTATGGCTTGGCATCGACCATGGCTTGGAACCATTGGTATTGACTGCCAAAAATAATGTCAAGGTTAGAGATGAAGGAAAAATCAATTAATCATTTTGGATGTCACCATATATATTACTTTCTATGGGTTCATACACGCACAATTTCACAGTCGAAAACGAATGGCAATTAATGAAATAAGGTAGGTACTTAAAATCTGCAGATGCTAATTAAATATTTAACCATATGCTCCGCAAATTAGGTTAGTGGTCACAAACTGCATATTTTTGCCATATTTTGGAAGAATATAGGCATCATGATATCGAGTTATTCATGGATTAAAATTACGTTTAATTATTTGAAAACATGGCTGCATTGATCAATGCAAAGAAAGCACAACTAAATATTTAGATCTTAATTGCAGTGTTTTATAGTACAGGAAGTTGACATCTGATGGAAGGAAAGTATGGGAATTCTTATATGGATAGTCATAAAATATAATTTGAAGTCACTTTGCTTGAAAATATAAAACATGCACTTAAGGGGGTAAATGCTGACCCTAACGAATTAATGGAGTAATTTCCTTTATTTGATGGAATTCGATGATTTCCCAAAGTTTTAATTAAATACATTGCGTCTCATGTTGGATTATATTATGGATTCTCTCTGTCTGAAATTGTCATTTACCTATGATTTTCAAATGAAGGCAACTACCCCAAAAAGCAAAATACACAACCATCCTAATTTGTCATAGGACCTCTGGGTTATGTTTCTAGGTTTCGTGAGTCATTCTAGTCTTGAAAGATGCAATCTGGTACAAGGATCTACGAAACCTATCACTCCATAGTAGACGTAGGAACAATATAATAACGATATAGAACAAGAGATGAAGGATTTTTCGGGTGTGCTTAAGCCGGGATAGGCTGAGGGCGTATGGGGTCCTCCCTGCCGCCCGTCGGCCAATCAAAATGAGAGGACGGCCAACGATATGGAAGGAGACAAATCACGCGGTGGAGGGTGGGTGTGGGTCTCTCCTGGGCTAAAAACGATGGCAGTTTTCCCTCGCTTCATTTTTTTCCGATGGAGAGGAAAAAATATATATTCCATGGGCCAGGGGAGGGCAGCAAAAAAAATTGTTAGCATTTTTTCTTCTGGCTCCCACCGCGTCCCCGTGCGCGGGAAGTTGACTAACGATAAGCGTGAAATTCCCGACAGGTTGGATGATTTGGGAGGGAGAGGGTAGATGGAGACGAAGGGGGTGAAAGGGGAAGGTTTGCAGAGTTGGAATAAAGCAATAAGCGCCGAAGCGGAGTGGGAGGGGGGACTCGAAATCGATTATTGTTAACGGCGGGCACTCCACGAATTGTTTACCCTGCGAGGCCATTGCACTTCACATACTCTCTATAAAAATCATATTTGCATGAGATAACAATTCCCATTTCGTCTCCGCTACTTGGTCCCGACATGCACGCAATATCAATTCGGTGACGTGGCAGCCATCAGAAACCCGAATGTTTACGAATTTTCGCATCCATGCTCTCAGCCCCGTTCTGACTTTTGTACACTTTCGAACTATTATTTCGATTTCTTTATCGAGCCGATGAATTACTTATTTAAAAAAAATAAACTTTTTACATTATTGATGGATGAATTTGCAGTAGGTGCAAGAGTGAACGGTGGACTCAATTTTAAGGCAAAAACCCTCTTGGTTAAATGTTTGACGATTTAGGGTGCAAAAAAAATCAACCATATTGAAATAATATACTCCAACTCTGTGCTTCGTTTCGAATGCCTTCACTTGAAAAAGAAAAAGTTATGAAAATTGGTCAGTGAAAGTGAGGAAAGAAATTGAAAATCACCTTCTTCACAGATGCCACACAGCAGCGGATTGAATCATAGGTTGACCTGCTGAAAGACGCGGATAATTTCCTTGCATCACAAAGTGAGCGAAAGGGTCGCTTCCTTCGGATTAATCCAAAAAGGGGCACTGAGACTACAGTTTAACGCGGCCAACGTATTTGAAGAGGGCAAAAAGAGAAACAGCTGAAGGACGCGATCCGCTTGTGCGCACGTCAAGAGGACACGGCTGAGCGCCAACCAGAATACGATCGATACACCAAGCGAGGTGGGCGAGGACCAAGTTAGAGCACGGAGGGATTTTTGCCAAAAGGAACGGTTTTGTGCGTGAGGGGAGGGCGAAGGAACGGGAAAGGGAGAAAGAGAGGCGATAAAAACCTAAGTAAGGGCCGTCCTCTTGTACGGAGGCGAGGGTAAATCTCAAACGAGGGGGAGGTGGGGAAAGTACTACCTCCAGAATAGCGCGGCGGGAAAAGATGGAAGGATTCTTTGTTTCGGCCGCAGAGAAGCTCCCCTCCGCCCCACAACAGCACAAGATGCATTGGGACAGGATCATATTGGACCTGATGGTGAAATATCATGCGGACATTTCTCAGCCAATAAAAACGCCAACGAATGGCATTCGCATTATAAAAGAACGAAATATATTGCAACGTCCTGAGCACACGGTCGATTCGCGTGGTAAAAAATCATCCAATACACCTCCAAAGCATACGTTAGGCTTACATGCCCAAAATATCTCCAATAGTTGTACTAATTTGAAGGTAATAGATATGTGAAGTTTAAAAAACTTAAATATTATCACAACAATTAATATAAACCAACCAACAGATATTAGATTTCTGCAGAATAAGCCTCAAGGGTGAAGAACGTAATACCAAAATGTAGGTACAGTTTATTGCCGATAAAAGCAAATCTAAAAAAAAAGAAAGGTTCAAAACGTGGGAGACGGTCGAAGATTAAATCATACAACGTTTACAACGAGCAACATTTGTCACTGAAAACACTGCTACAAATTTTCACACAATAAATAAACAACGATCATGGTTTCGACACCTTGAGAATAACTCTACGTTTGGAAAACATGGTCAATGTTTGTTTGAAGAGTAGGGAAATTAACAATTTTGTTTTCTCTTGCAATTATGGGGATTAAATACTTCCACCAAGTTAAGCACGCTACTCTCTCTCACTACGCATAACACGATCAGTAAAAACAAAAATTATACATCGCGATGGATTGCTCAATATTCCCTCTGGCATGGTCTATTGCACTGAAAACACAACATTCTCAGATGAACGAATCGACGACAAGTGCATCATATTTTATTCAACGAGAAATCGGAAATTTTTCCCTTCGGTGGCGAGATATTGGGAGGAGAGAGAGGTAGAGGCTTTGAGGATAAAGAAGGGCGGTGGTATATTTAGGACGAATATTGGCCGGAGTAAGAAATGGACGCTGAGGGTAGGGGGAGAAAGGAAGGAAGCTGCTCGTATTCGCCCTCCGAAAATAGCCGAACGGGTAAAATATAATATTATAGATAAAATAAAGGCAAGACCTGCAGAGAATAGGTAGACAGCGGAACGGAATGTAAATGGCAACCAGGAATCGAAGGGGAGGGGGGGGGGGGACGCGTTTCCTGTGTGGAAGAGAAAGGACGCCACGTTTGGAGCAAGAATAATGGAAATATGGGAAATAGGTTGAATTTCCCCGAGAAAATGAGAAGTGACGGGATGGGGGCCATATCTATGAAATGGAATTTGAGATTACGAGATGGGGAAGGCTGGGAGAAGCTAGGGGGCGTTCGTTATGGATAACCATGGAATGAATCGCCTGGGCGTGGCTTTATGAAGTTATCTTTAACGTGTCAAACTAGCTAGGACTCAAAGACCGAAGCATTCTCTCAAAATTTCGAAATCTTAATACAATTATAGCTTCAAACAACCCAACTTTGAAATCAACGTTTAGTAAATACATAAGCCAAACAGCAAGGTGAGATTTATCGACGTGGTGATAGACCATGAAAAATAAATTTACGTCAAATATTCTAAACCCAAGCCAATAATAAAAGGCCAAAACATTCTCTCGAAGTACAAAAACTTTATATGTATTTTTAGACAATCAATTGACCTAAGCGATCAACAATTAAATGAATATGTAATCACTAAGGCAAGGTGATATTTATCAAGATGGTGACAAGTCAAGAAATTTTTTTTCTAATGTTAACCACTTATGCCCCAGGAAAATAATAAAATGATACCAGAAACTAAGACACTGCTTCTATAAAATGTTGAAAAGGAGCAAGAGAATTTGATGATTCACAATAACTGTGAAACCATGACAATAGTTCGACAATACACTCAGCGAAATGCTATCGAAATAGATACCTCTATATCCTTACGTATTTGTACTCGATGGAAATTGAATAATGAATGTTTCTTTAATTTATCTGAGGCATTGTAATAGCTCATAGAAAAAGCTATTAAAGCCGCCTAGGACAGTCGGCGAATAGCCTCTTTTACGCCAAGCGCAATTTATACGCTACAAATCCAATCCATCCATTTTCGAATTTAAGACTAACTTAGCATTTAGATAACAGTTCATGAAGAAGAGATTTAACCTTGAACGATGGGTAATAAGTAATAATTCATTACTGTATATTTATCGAGAAGTTTGCTTGGGAAATCCGATAATATGAGCAGAGAATCAAATCGCATGCAATAAGGTGGTGAACTTCCACGTAACAAATGAAAGGATAAAAGCAAAGGCTCAAGGATATTCCTTAATTGCATCCCATCGACCCTTAAAAACCAGGAATTTAATAGATCGAACCCTTTCCACAAGCTACCAAAATTTCGCGGAATAAGTGAGCAACACCTTTTGCAAGTTCGATTCAAACGTGCGGCGTGGAAAAAAAGAAAACAATCCAGATTTCTACCGAGTAAAAAGAAGTCACAGAAAAAAAATCCCTTTTGAAAAAAATGAACAATTCCATGAATACAAATTTCGAGAGAGAAAATTGTCTCGAAATAAAATGATGAACGGAAGGAAAAAAATTGGGAATAATGTTGGCCATGTTAGAAGTCGGAAGATCGTAAATGGCTTGAGATAGAGAAGAGGCGATGAAAGAAGAAGCATGAGAGATAGAAGGAAGAAGAAGAAGAGCTAAGGAGGAAATGTACCGATCGCAAACGAGGAGAAGGGAAAGCGGTGAAGGGGTTAACACAGGGGAGGGAGGTGGGTGGAAGGGATCTGGGAGGGGAGGGGAGAGGAGTGGGCCCTGAAGAGTGTCGCAGTCTTCCCTATCTTCACCCCCCCCCCCACTCTACCCTTCCTTTCGATTCCTCTATCCTCACCACCACCCTGCAGTTTTTACAACAGCCGCAGAGGGAAAATAAAACGGACCCGCAAAGGATCATGGGAATTTTTTGAAGGGGAGGGAGCGGGGAGGAGGAGGAGTTAGTGGTGGGGGGGGATGTGGGAGGCTGAGTAAAAGGGGCGGGGGGAGGAGAGCTTTTGAGTGGGAAGGGGGATATGAGAACGTGAGATTAAGAAGGGAAACGTAACGAACGAATGGGAAGGAATCGTCGTCGACGACTAGTCCTCCTACTTTTCCACCAAGTCTCCCTCCACCTCCGTGCCTGGGCTTAAATAAATAATGGGCCCCGGGAGTTCCTCCCCCTGGGATGAGGGAGGGAAAAGGTCGGGATGAGGGAGGAAAGAGGTCGGGGGAGGTAAAAGGGGGGAAGGAAGGGATTCCAGGTGGAATTGATGGGCTGAGACGACTATGACCGCGAAAAAGTCTTCGCTAGGGAATGCGGGCGGATAAAAATTCATCCTCCGAAATCGCCCGTGTGTTCTTTTATTTTTCTTCTCCTCCAACTCCACGCGCACTCTGGTTTGCATACCGAATCAAAGGCGATAAGCCCGGAGAGTCTCGTTTTCCCCGTGAGCGTCCATCGCGATAGGCCTTCTTCTACGTCCTGAAGACTTCCTTTTTTTTCCACCCATAGACGCTCGCAGGGAACCCACGGTAACGCCGCCATTGTCGGCACATCGTAAAGGACCGCTTGTAAGCTTGTCACCAGACGAATGCACTGATGGATGATTTTAAGATGGTTTCCCGATAAAAAAAACACTCAACATCATTTTGATCCTATTCTAGGATTGCTCTACTGCAGTCCTTTTTCCTTTCCGATTCAATACAAATTCTCGTACAACCAGTTAATCGTCCTTTCTTAGGTTACACTTTATTTATCCTAAGTATGTAATTATCAACTGGCCGACAGCGGTGGCAGCCTACTCCATGCGCCGCTGTATCAACCCAACAGTCATACATCCAAATCCTGCATCAACCTTTGCAGTGAGGTATGACTTACGCTTATGGACTTAGAAGAGAGGGTGGAATATAGCCTTAGAAGTTGGAGCACCTAAAACCTAATCATACGACTGTTCTATCAATTTTTTGATTATGATGGTACTTCCTACCTACCTACCCTTCTACTTTCTTTGAAATACTTTCTTAGCAACATAATGCCTCTTTGTGTGCTCATACCCGGTAGTCCTTAGCTCTGCTGAGTTCTCCAGTTCATTCCGTTAATATCACATATTACAATACTACCTCGTTTCTGAAATAAAATCACAAATAATTCTGATAAAAGTTAAGCACCCGAAGGGGTATTTCACTTAAGCAATTTTAGCAGAGGATACATTTTGGAAACCTCACTAAACACGGATGGATAGTTTGCGTACCACGGCTCATCAGATCGCGATAAGCTATCAATCTGGCTCGAAGGGTATTTAAACAAGGAACAACGCCGAGATCTGTTGGTAAAGGGACCTGAGTGAAACACTATTCTGACTAAATAAGTTATCATCTGCGGACCATGGGGGCAAAGGTCACTCGACTCATCAAAAGATTTCGGAATCTTTTTTTATGACGCTCGCATAGTTATTCACATTCACGAGCGTGACCCTTAAATCTCCGAGCCGGGAGCGTAAAACTGATACTATACCTGGAAACGTACCCACACCTCCCCCAAGGGATCTATGGGAAGGGCTCACAAAGTTCGAAACCTCCGATTCAATAAGGGCATGCGGGCTCAAAAGAACGGACACGCGTTCTCCCGAACCGGGAGGTAACTCACCGCTTTGCTGCGTGAAACATGATGGGGGAGGCTAATGGACTTGGACAGTAAACGCAATGCGGCTTTTTCCGAAATCCATTACTCCCCCTTGGTTTACTGTCCAAAAATAGGCACCGCGAGCGAGACCGTTGTTATGTACACGATCTCAAGGTCTTGAATTAAATTACCGCGTTGGTGGAATCGACGGAAAGAAAATCGTAAAAAGTAGAAAAGAATACTGAAAGGTAATCATGGGAGTAGTGTTGCAGTGAGCAGCAAAAATGTCTATAAGTAATTTCGTTCAAGCACAAAAAAACAAAGAACGACCAATGCGTTATCAGCAACGTTGCAACAAAGATAATAACCGCACTACAACTTCCTTTAATCTTCCTATTTATTGTTAATTTTATTTTTAGTACACCAACCTATAAAAAAAAACCAACACACACGCAGAATGAACTATCTTCGGCCCGGTTCTGTAATCTCAGGTTAAATATTTTCTTGGTAAATAATCAGAGGTTAATACGTTGGGCCTTTGCTCACGTCAAATAACTGACAATGCAAAGTAATGTACAAAACCCGATCTCAAAGTCAACATAAAGTAATCGAAGTGACTACGTCATCTTTCGGTTTCCGTTCAAAATACATTATAAAACCGGGCCTTACTGCCTCATCACGCGAGATCAATCATGTATAGAAAATATGAGTTGAAAAACAGCAGCGAGGAAGGATATCACAAACAAGTGACAAATATTTTTAAGTTTATTTAAAATGTGATTGTATATTATGGAAAATGTTTACTAACATAGTGAACTCAGCGACATTACAGTAGTGCAGCAATTGAGCAACCATAGATAATTCGCGGAAAAATATTCTGGGAAACTTGCGTGCCCATAGTCATTTCCCGAAGCACACAATGGAATATTGGGGAAACGATAAAGTGAACGCTGCGAATTGGACAACGACAAGTAAACCGATGAACAAGATCGGATGGCATTAATAAACCGTTGCGAATGCTTTAGGAAAAGATGTGATACACAATACTTTTATGCTCCTTTTTCGTTTTACGGCCGACGCAGACGGAATCTCGAACCACATCCCCACATCAAGCATGAACAACCTCTCCGGACCGAAATGCACCACGTAGGAATAAAAGCTGGAAGACGGAGATAAAAAGTAAAAGATTCTCCGATTGTTTGAGTGGTAAGAGGAGACGGGAGAGAAATAAAGAGAGAGAGAGAGCATCCCTATATCTCGAAGACGACATCCCCGATTGGAAGAAAAAGGAAGAGATAACCGCGTAACTGGAGGAAAGGGACGAACAGGGAAGACTTTCGTCTTATCCCGGTCGAGATTCAAACGTTTTAGTGCTAATAATCGGGAGGATATGGGGGGGGTAGGGATTCTTACGCGATGTGGGAGGAGAGTCAATTTATATCCGCGGTGTGTGTGTGGGGGGGGGGGGGAAGTGGTGTCTGGGTTACTTTGAGATTCCAGGGGTGGGATGTCACAGAGGGGAATAAGGAGTCAGCAGTCTCCCTACAAACACCAGAGTGTATATCACTGACCCGCCAAAAATAACCCCAGGACACTCACATCCCTCCCCACAAAAAAATAACCCTCGCGCGCAAAACGCTATCCATCTTTGAAGCTCCTATTTTTTCCGACCGCGGTGCGGAGAGAGGCAAGTATGTTCCTCCCAAGAGGAGACAATACAAACGCGCCGAACCCTACGTCAGGATATTGATAGGTGGGGAACCAGAAGCGAGGAGGCCAGCTATGCCTCTCCCTTCTCCCCCACAAGAGCGAAGGACTATATACGTTTCCTCCCCTACTGAAAACACCTACAATCCTCCTCCCGGAACTCCCCACCCCCCTTTCTCCTCACCCCCCCCCCTTCTCTCGTAAAACTGCGCGAGACCAATTTCCCACGGAAGCTGTTATTGCACGGCAAGCCGAGGCATAATCCACTATATGTATTCCGTACGCACACCACCCTCTCCCCCGTCCAGGAAAATCTCCCCCGCCCTTCCCCCCACCACTCCCATTTCGTTTCGTGCTCCCTTAGACCCTCCCACCGCCCTGACCGAAAATGTCGGACAGAAACACAGTGCCTATATATATCCAAATCTCCCCGGGACGTCAGATCACTCCCCCACACCACGGGAGGCACGCCTCTCCACGCCCCTCCCGCATAATGCCTCACTTTCGGGTTGCACTACATCACAAGGAGGCAATTCTTTCTGCTCGCGCCAATCTCCCCGATCTACGTTCGCATCCGGCGCCTCCCCTTACCCTAGCACCCCGCCAACGAAAAACTTCCCCTTCCACATACGGGAAAAAGACTCGGACTCTCTTGTACACATACCTATTTTCACATTACTTTCTTCCCGCGAACATATTTACAAAACAAAATACAAAGGAAACCCGAGCGCTCTGCTAAAAACTGTACTGCTTCTGGCGAGCAGAACAGAGTGATACACATTCTAAAAGGACTAGGTCGGGAGTGGCAAGAGACTCTTAGATAAGATGCTAGCTTAGGATAACCTACAATAAAAAGGCAGATAACAGAGTCTCAGGTTGGCATTGAGGGTGCTATTTAAAATAATCTGTAGAAGAGGAAGAGTGGTAAAATAATAGAGATACATGAGCAAATATAAAGGTGTGAGACAGTGACGTAGCCAGGATTTTGGTTTGGGGGGGGTTAACCTGGAGCATGGGGGGTCCTCTTTTGGTATGCACAATTTTATTCGTTATAAAAGTTTATTTATGGCTACTTTTTTATCGAAAAACTGCTTTGTTCTTCCCTTTCTACCCTCTCGAGCCCTTTAATTTGCATCCAATATAATACATGGTAAAACTAAACTAAGAACATGATTTGAAATTTCAGGTGGGGCTGAAGCCCCTGAAGTCCCCCCCCCTGGCTACGTGCCTGGTGTGAGAATAAGTTCTTAACAATAAAAATCAGTGACTATAAAAGAAACTGAGAGGAGCATCTGTCCACTGAAACACATGTAACCTTTTGACAATTCTCTCCCTATTCCTACCTTTTTACATAATTGGTGGCCTTACACGCAATGCCAAATTCCCTTCTTACAGCTTGCCAGGGTAGTATGCAGATGTGTATTGTATGCGTATACGCGTGCTCGCTGGACACCCCACCAATGCTAACTTTTTCCGTAGACTCAACTACGAAGATAACTCCAGCCACTCTTGTAGTCCCCTCACAGCCTCCTTCCCCGGAACTACTCAATTGTCTGACTCCCTAGCCCCCCCCCTTCCCTCTTACCCTCCCAAACCACGCTCCCTCGACCCTTTGCCGATATAAACCCCCCAACCCCCCTCTCATACACCCAAACCGCCCTCCCTCCACAATCGCCGGCCCGCCCAACTCCGGCTATTTCCGGGCGGGGAGGAAAATTTTGGCGATGCCTTTTATTTCTTTCATTTTTTTACGCACACACTCACACCGGAGGGAGGGGGCTATTCTTTTTCGGCGGAACTTATGATGGAAGTCGTTTGTGGGAGTCACTTTAGTTCTGCGAGCGCTCTTTGGGAAAACATTTTTTTTCCATCCTGTTTCTCTTTTCTGTTTCTTTTTTTGCTGTTTACCTTCGCTTGTTTATCGTGAATGGCGTGGAGAACGCCACGGCGTAAGTATCCATTGTGAACGTGAAATGCTTTGCTATTCTGCTGAAGACAGACATTGAAGCATCGCTACGTCTGAAAGAATGGGTTTATCATAAGTTTGTATCTTTCTCGTCAACTGTCAATGGAATGTAAATAATAGCACATATAATAAAAACCGACGAAATTAAGTGCATTAACTTAAATCTTTACAAAAACGTTCGTTAAAACTTTAATGCAATATAATTTTCTCATTGCATTTTAACAATCCGAATTCATGCTTTTTATCACTGCAAGTTTACATTCCTGGCAGTTTGTTTTTTTTTCAAGTTTGCTCGTAATGACGTAAATTGCTTATGAACGGTATATACTTTAAGATAATTTATTTGGGAATTTTCCTAGCGAAAGTTTTGGTGATCACAATGTTTGGGGTTACAATGGCATATCTACTATGATCGATAATAGTAGATATGCCATTATAACCCCATCAAGGCAACCAATAATGCTCCAATGTCGGTTATGCACCTAATAAACAATGACGTACTAGTACATGGTAACCCCGGTACGAGTAATAATCTTTGTCGGAAAGTAAAAGTTCTATTTCTCCGTAAAAATAGTATTATCGATGCATGATAACATGCAAAATAAATTAATATTATCACTATAATTTTATTATACATCGTGTATCATGCTTAAGTTTTAATTATTGGAGTGCTGAATTCCCTAAGTATTGAATCTTATAAAAAATAACCATTTGAAAGCAATTCTCTTTATTTTTCTTTCCAAAGATTATCTCTATCATCCGAAATAACCCCTACTTCCAACTCTGATTATGGCATGAATAGCTTGAATTGACAAAAAGTTTAGCCAGTAGAATTATTTTTGTTTTCGCTGATGTCCGACGACTAAATGACCCCCAAGCCACGCGCTCCTTCTAGGATTGCTGAATAAGAAACACGAAACATGTTGGTAAACAAGTCGCGACAGCTTGGGCATAAAAAAATGTAACAGAATGGATCGGGCCCCATTGTGTCTGCATGCAATGAGGTATTATTCCGAATCCGAAGTGCGCCATCCCTTCTTCCTCCTCCGACGGACGGTTCATTTATATTCCAATGTTTCGGTGTACATACATGCGATCCCCCGCCCATTCAATCTCCCCCCTCTTCTGGCTGCTCTGACATCCCGTCCTCTCTCCTCCCCCCCATCCCATGGACCCGTCCCGGGTCGGGGAACTCGGGAACGGCCCGTCGGGCAATGAATTGCTGACCATTTGTATGAGGCTGTGGAGATGAGGAAGAATGGAGCCGGCGGGGTTGGTGGACAAGGAGGTGGGAGGGGGTGGTGAATTGGGGAAAGCACAAGATGGGGAAGATGGATAGGAGTGAAGAGAGGGAGAGAAGGGGAGAGGAAGATTACAAAGAGAAGCAGGAGAAGAGATGGCGTATATATAAGGGAGGGTAGAAGGATACGTTGAGATTCCAAGTGGTTGCATAAAAGGGTTGGGCGGGCAAGGAGATATACTCCAGCGAGAGAGAGAGCGGGAAGCAGGATTCGGCGGTCAAATTGGGAGGGAGATAAGTGAGTCGAATGGGGCATGCAGAGCGAGAGGGTAGGAGGAGGGGGAGACATCACTTTTCGTGAGGGGGTGGCGGGGGGGGAGTAGGGGGTATACGAGTGGGTGGGGTTGGTCATTCCGGACGTATTTGCACAGAAAACTCTCACACAAGCGAAGAGAGAGGGCAAGAGCCAGGCCCCGCACTATGGCAGATGGAACAGGAGATCTGTTTTGGGGGAGGTGGGAGAGGGGGGCACTACTACTTCACTCTTGGAAAGCGAGATGCGGTGCCCTCTTTCTGCCTGCCCTTACCCTGTACCCCCGGAGGTCGAGATGTGGAAATGGAGAAGAGAGAGAGAGGACAAGGGGGGGAAAGAGACTTTTAAAAACTTGCCCGTCGCATTTCCGCGAACCGGTTTTAATTCTCGTAATGCCCCATGATGCGTAACTCACCCCTTTCCCCACCACCAACCCTCCATCCCCCTCCGCCATCCCCAAGTGACATAAATGGCTCGTAGGAACAACTATCCGGCGAAGGTCGACTTTACTGAAGCATGTCCAGGGATGCCATAATTTGTCGACAATCACTTGGAACAACCCGCATGGAATAATACCGCGTTTAATTAGGACTTCAACCCATGACACGACATACCGGTGGCTCTAACTAGGAGAAGGGTCAAAAAAGAGGCTATAATGGAGACAATGTTTGCCAAAGAAACCAGTTTTATGTTAAACCTGTTTAAATAATGGCAAGGGACCGCTCTGATAACCATATTATCTTATTGAGGTCATAATTCCAACCTTCAGTAATGCAAAGCCACCTGCAAGACTACTCCATAAAAAATCGAACTGATAAAAGATAAGGCATAAAATATTACCCTTTTTATCAACTATACGCGCTGTATAATATTTTTAATTTTATTTGGTAGAGGATGAGGTTTACAAGGACGTGCAATTATGAATACTAACGACACTATCATATTAACTTTTGGGGAAGTCTAGGCAAAATAAATCAAGAGGAATGTATCTAAAAGACGAATCGGAGGGCACAGTGCATCATGACTTTAGCAAACGTAAAAGTTTAAACATGAGCGTAACGAAACAGATGATCCTTTCCCGGTCGCCATCCAAAATATAAGTTACAATTGAAGGTATTTGAGTGAGGTATGATAAATCATCGTTTCTTAAGTTCTCGCTATTCAAAAATATTATAGGAAAAATGAAATAATAAGATATTACAATTTATTTTCTAAGAAAAATGAACATGTATTAAAGATCAAATATGAGGCAATTTGGATGAAATAAATTTTAAAAATAAAATATAAGTAATGAATAAAGACACTTGGTAATCTTCCACAGATTTATTTATTTGACACGACGCGTTTCACCACACTGTGGCATAATCATGTGCCCATCCACATATCCAGCCTGAAACAGTGGTATTTAAAATATAAGAATTTACCTACACCTAAGTTAATTTCAGCGACACATCGCCACTCATAAAAATTGTTGAATTTCACCTCATAAAAACTGAAAAGTGTCTACCCTTCTATAAAAAAAAACATTATTAGCCACTTATCGCACACGAAAAAGAACCCTTTCTCCATTAGTGATACTCTAAAGAGCTATTATTAAAAAAAGAGGACGTTCTGACGGAGAAATTCTAACGATGTGTGGCTAGTGTATTTTATCAATTACTTTTCAAAATCAATTTATTTATCAGTATAAGACTTGCCATAAAATTGCAAGTAAAATTTCGGTTATAAAAGCGTTTTCAGCCCACTGAATGAAATAAATCAAGTTTTTGCGTCGTTAATACTACAAAGTTAAACTAATTACACTGTTCTTACTTCTGCATGAATTTTTAAATGAAATTCGAATATCGCATCTCTTACGAATAGAGGAAAATCTAGCTCAAGATAACTAAATAACTTAAATATCTCAAAACTATCATAATGCTGTTTGGCACTAGAATATCCCCACCCCCTACAATGAAGACATGATTTAAATGGTATCTTCTCATAGAACGGGAAGAAAATGAAACGAACTCTCAAAAAGCCGAGACAATTCTGTTTCTAAATGGCTGCTTGCCATTGAAATGCTTCGAAACATTCCTTAAGCCCGTTTTACACGGGGCACGTAATTGCACAATCTGATGTAAGCAGGAACGTGCATTTCAAATTGCATCGTGTGCAGCCGCGAATTACAAGATCACATATGTGCGAATGAATGAACGCGAGATGGCAAAATAGCCCCTGCTCTAATTCGATTGCACGCCCGATTGAGAAAAGCATGTAATTTGAATTTGTGCAATTTCGTTCCCCGTGTAAAACGGCCTTTAGAGTAGGTATTGTGAATGAGTGATAAGCGTTACGAAAGCAGCATCCATCAACATGTAACATACGCACGCAGTGCAGGATTTGTAGAGTACTGAGTTAGTCCCGTGTCGCTCGCTTTGACGGCAGGCAGATGAGTTTACACGCACCGGAGTGGGATAAGACCTGGGCATCCACAAGGCCCGGACCAGGCCAACCACGGGATCGCGGCGATGACCCGAGCGAATCCCGACTGCAGCGGCCTACAGCACTGTTAGGTATTGACTCCCACCGCGAGGACGGGCAAATAACATTCGAAGCCAACAATCGGACTCGCTCAAAAAGTATACAACGCCATGTCCCAGCCATCGAACTTGCGGTGGCCAGGGGAATTGTAAAACCCCATCGGGAGTCCAGCCGTCGTGTTTACGCTGAGGTGACGCCAATGTTTTGTTTGTCTTCGCTCATCCCTGTCGTCCACAAATCCCCTCCCGGACGGATCGAACGGCCGGGCCGCCCCCGGGACTCGCAGAGGCTCGCGGGATACATGTAGTGGGGGTGGGTGCTGAAAAAGTGCAAAAATTTTCCCGTGTTTGTCCTCGCCGTGTAATCTGTGTACAATGGCGTTCGTAAGGAATGCCGGTCTTTTGACACTCGGCGGAGAGGAAAAATGCTATTTCCCCGCAAGGAAGCCACAACATCACCGCATACACGCCGCACTATTCAGATGACAACGACCGAATTCGCGAGAATTCGGACCAGGACGAAAGAAAATTTACGACTGGCCTACATAAAAGGGAACCAAGTGGTTATCCAGGGTGTGGGGATTGGTGATCCCTTTATTTCTCGCTTTACAACAACACACAACTCTAATTTCACTGCATGCAATTCGAATAATTTACCTTACTATCATCGTAGCAAATGTAGGATCGTATTGAAGATCTGGTTCCCCGAATTTTTTACACAGTGTTTTTCACATAACATACAGGAAGTTCATAGCATCCGAAGAATATAATGTCTGGAGAATAATATTTTCAAGACCCGTATATGAAATCAAAAAGGGTTTGATTTCAAAATGTGAACCCTACAAAAGAGACTGTACAGTTTCCTTATGAGCGATTATGTCGGTACATAGAATCATGTACAAAGATAGAATCCTGAGGTGAATTTTCGCCTTTTTAGAACCAATAAATCTCTGTAGCAGTATTTTTAAATAATAGCTGTTTAGTAACTTAAATCATTTCACTTACTTTATCGGGAAAAGCTCGAATATCCTACAAGAACGCCAAATGGAAACAGGACTCACCTAGATGGAAGAAAGAAAGTCAAAATTAGCAAACAATGCAATATGAAAGTTTCACCATACATGAAGGTTAGCTGTATAGTGCTAGCTAGTAGCAACAATAGGATTGTTATTAATTTTTTACCCTTATTATATTAATAGTGTTTTAGAAATAAAATATATAGAACCATATATGATAATTTAAGTTGTTACAGCTTTAAATGTCGAGGACACGGTTCCTTCTAATATGTTTCTGATCACCGTCTCCTTTGGTACTAACATACAACTGGATAAAGTCAGAATACGGTGGATAATATCGCTGCAGACTCCCGGCATGTTAGCATGCATAAAATAGTCTATGAATCCTTAAATCATCATGATAACAAGAGTTAAGCACGATGTTGGATGGCACTCCATTCAGTTGCTTTTATTGTTGTAGCGGGGGTAAATACACGAAAATGAATTTGCACCGTCGACTTTTAAAAAATTTAACAAAGATTAATAAAGGTAAACAAGAACTTATGCAACCGAATATTGGACAATTACCTTCGCTCGATTAGTTTGGTGAGTATATTGAATGCAAATGAGTGAGCACTGCCATCGGTATACAGAAAATATATACATATGACCATGCTACCATAGTGGGCGATTAATTATATAAAGAGTGAGCAGGAGTGTTTATGGAGACATCTATGATAACTGGAAACTAATTATGCCCATTTAAACCAAACAGGAAACTAATAAGCTGCGGAAGTAACGTTTCGCGAATTAAAAATCTTCAAATGGCGCTCAATATCGCGCGATGATCGGATATAAATTATTGAGTGGTCCGCGGGGCATAATTTGGCTGACGCACTAGTTTCAGCGCACAGGCGTAATTATAGATATTAAATTTTTGAGGACATGCGAATGAAAACGAGGGAGAGAGCGATCAATTTTCCCCACGAGGAGGAGCAACACCGAAGAAACGATAGCTTCCGTGATTGGAGACAGATTAAAGTTCGCAAGTCTGCAATTGAAAAAGAGTAGGGAGAGGTGTTGCTGAAGAAATGATTTTTTAAAAACAAGTCCATACGCACAATGCTTGCTGGTTCGTTATATTTTGTCGCCTTGCCCAGGGGAGTGGGGCTTTATCATTGGGATCGAGCAGTCGATGGAATGGGAACGGCCCTCACTACGACGATCCTTTGGAATTCCAGACGCAACATTTCCACCCTCCAATCAAAAGCACGCGATATGTGCTTCCGCCATCATCATCTGATACGTTATGGCGCCATTGAATATCCTTAATGACGAGCACTCCACGAGAAAATGAAGTCGGATCGGAAATGGCTTTTCGATACGAATCGCCATGAGCCCTATCGATATACTTCCCGGCATTCCCAGCCTTCTCTCCTCCCACGACGTTAAGGGGGCCTTCATCCCCCCCGTCCCGCCCGACCCCGCCCCCTTCCAGTATATTGCCGACCTCCCACTTCCGCTGCAGCCATCGGCCATCATCATCTCCCAGCCACCGCAGACCCAATATCGCCCGATGACGACTCACAGCCGACAATAGTTTTCCCCGGTTCGTTCACCTTACATAAGCAAGACCCTCATACTCTCCCTCCCCGCAACACAGTCCTTCCCTTCTCCTCCACCACTACGCCGACACTCAGTCTTTCGTCCCTCACTTAAAAAGGGCACGATGGAGATAGGGGGAAAAAAGAAGACACATTCCTTTACTCCCTTCTCCTGATACATTCTTCCCAGGCATTCGCTTATTTCCTTTCGTAAAACAATCGGTTCGTTCCACCTTAAGGTTGTCGTGCCATCTGTTCCGTCGTCTAACAAAACTACCTATTTATTCCGAATGATAACTTAATTCTGGCAATTATTTATATTCGGCGGCCCCCAATTCAAATAATGTAATTGCTTCATTAATGTATCACTCATTTTCATTTCCTATTAAATGTAATCCTTTCATGCATGTTTTCACTACTGACTTATTCCCATTTAATTACCGCTGGAAGTTTGCGAAGTATGTTTAGTTGCCATATCTGTGAGCCATTTTTCTACTAGTGTTTCTGATCTTTCTCTGTCATGTTTCTGGCATTCCCTGTCTAGAAGGTCAATATTGTCCTGTACTTCACAATACAGTCCCTACCATTTCGTTCTCATTCGATCTCCATTTGCTATAGTGATTGCCCACTTTTGTTGAACTCCATGGGCTGTGGCGTAACTCAGCAGGTAAGCATTATTATCCATGTCCAATTAAACACGATGTTGATCCCCTATTGCGTTTTAACTCGGTTGAATTCAGGTATAGGTTTGTTTGATAATCAATATCTTTCGCTGTACAACTAGTTTACCCTCTCGGACACCACCAGGTGACCCACTTCTACTATAATTTTCTCGCAACATTTTCACTCCAACTTCATCCGCAACATTGCACAGTGGGACAGCACTAAACCCATGTATTGGTAAAGACACACTCCTTCAGGTAGTTTGAGCCAGATATTTCCCTAGTCATAATGGAGACCATATTCGAATTTTATATTATAATTTCAGCGTCTGTAAGGAGAGTGAAGCAAATGTTATAATATTAATGGTGCAAAAATGTAGCTATATATGACCAACATTCTCAGTAATTAAATAAATATATCTACATAAGTCTCTAACTTGACTCATTTTTTCACGCAGTAAGGCTAAAAAGCCTTCAAAACGGCGGGTTTTCTGTCGATTCTGAACAAATTACTGCCGTGAGTAAAAAGTAAATTTTTAAAAATAGTTGAGAAAGCATACAAACTACACACCGTTAGTTTTTCGAAAAAAAATAGTTGCTATAAATTCCAATTTTTTCAATATTCTCCCTCTTGAGCGCATTCCATGTAAAACAGCTTGTATTTTCAGGCAAATTGCTCGAAAAGTAGTTCGGCTAAGGGTTAATGTTTTGATATCATTGGAAAGTTGGGAGTTTTTTTCTTTAAAATGAGGTAAAATTCATCAAATTCTAGGTGAAGTGATTTCTTGCTCAAACTATCTTAAAAGGAATAAAATCTTTCTCCTATCTCCCAACCTTCGTCTTTTCCTCCGAGGGAACGTTTTCCAATTGACTCGGATCGAAGGCAGCGAAAAGGACTACCCCCTATAGCCTGTCCTACCAATTCAGTTTCTTAATCGGCGACACTTGAAAGATCGCCATTACTACGTCAGCGCTGGATTGATCGCCTGAGCGGCACACGGCCCGACGACAGAAATTCTCCGGCTCGAACGCAAAACAAAAGAGGAGACGCGGGCCGCCCCGAAAGGAGCGAACGGCTCCCGTTGCATCGTGGGAAGGCAGTTTTGTGGCGGGGGCAGGAGAAGGAAAGGGGGGGGAGGGGCGAGGAAGTTCGGCCCGGCGGCAGAAATTGGTTTCGGAAGAAAAGTCGCCTATCACCGCCGGATAAAAATAATTGCCCACCATTCTCTTTTCGTTCCGAATAGCGCGCGCTTTTTTCCCCTCCCACAGATTCCAATTTACCGGACTCGGGAGGGAATCGGTGAAGTATCTCCTCTAGGATGCCGGCCAAAAAGAAGAAGATGGCCTTTAAGGAACAACACATGTGGGACGAAGATCCTCTGAGGACGGGAAAGATGGGGGTATTATGTTGAGAAACAATGGACCGTGTCCTCGCCGAGTTGTGGACGTCTACAATGACGATACTTCCTGAAAAAAATAGGCCTTAAAAAAAAGGAAATGAGGCCTTTTCTCCAACAAAGTAGGAAATCAATACAGTTCAATGCCTCCAGCACTCTACTACTGCCACTGCCGGAAGGTGACTGCGTACTTTAATTAAGGTCTCATCATTTAAACCTAGAGACATCCTCGTGAACGCCATTTGGAACAGATGCTCGGCGTGCGCTTATCGTACTTCGTAGCTCAACCCGCTCCATCTGGAGGTCATTGGTTCTTCTTTATCCGCCAGGGTCATCACCACTCAAATATTCGGTCAAGTGGGAATAAACCAATAACACTCTTCAGTAATCAAGGCGGCTTCTTTTGATGATGCCCCCATCATTGACCTTTAATTTAAGACCAGCAAGCCGTGAATATTGTGACCGAAATGTGATCCATTACGATTAGTAAAGTCATACACGATTTTATGGAGTCCTCCGAGAGAAGTAAATTGGGATCTGGTGCAATCCTTGGCGCATTTTTCTTTTAGGCAGCAATGTTGGTAGGAGCAATTTTAATCGCTGGGAGGGAAAGGAATTCGATAATTACATCTCGCAAATCGACGTTTCATGTCACAGAACCGAATACCATTAGGCACTTCACTTTTATCGCATAAAAACGGGCTGTCTGAGTAACGACGAATATTGAGGATCCGGCACCGGCGATATCCTCGGCACCCATCTGCCATGCTAAACCGAGCTTCACTACTCTCATGGGTATGATCGCTGACGTGAGCCACTAATTGACTGGCAGATGGAACGAGACGAGTGCGACGTTGCCGAATCAGCGAGTCCAACTACCCTTCCAGCTCTCTCCTCCATCGGAGCTACGGGGCGGGGAGGGGCAGACATGGCAACGGGGAGCGAAGTGTAAGACGACCTCTTTCCCATCGGCTTTAAAAATCCCTCCTCTCCTTCTTTTATTCCCAACCCGTAAAAAACAAACTAGTCTGCCAGTCAGGCTGATCAGAAATAGGGGGCGGGCTTTCGGAATCTCAAAGCGCATTCTTGTTAGTCCAAGCAGAACGCGCTCGAAGCTTATCGGTCGAACCCTTGGCCAGGGTTGGGAAAGGGAGTTAAGGACGGGGAGGAGTGTGAGGGAGGATTGAGGGTCACACGATGTTGGAACCCGAGCGTCGACAGCACTGCGAACGGAGCATTGCAAGAGTATAAGAGAATCGAGATGAAGATGTACATAGGAGTCATCGAATATCAAATGAACATCAATACAAAGTATTCAATTATAATTTTCACGATCATCCGACGGAATGCATCACAACTTATAATGAGACAAATACCTAGGTTTAAATTTTAAGAACAAGAATTGAAGTTATATTGCAATTAGATTTTGCAGAAAAATGCAAAAGAGAAAATTGTGTGAGAGAAAGGGGTGGGTCGATAAAGACGAGTGAATGTGGTCTATGAACATCTCCAGAGAGAAAACATTAGGAGCTCAAATAAGGGGAGTACATTCTTGAGGCAATGCATTGATGTGAGAGTAGCCAGTGAGGAACGAAACGTGAGGGTTATTTTTATATGCATTTCTAATTTCATCCTGCTGATTAGGCATGTTCTGTGACAACCCCTAAAAAAAATTGCGTGCTTGCTATTTCTATCGTGTACTATGCCATTCATAAGTGCACTATCGTTTGTATGCTTGTACGAATGCTAAAATAATTATCACCTTCGCGCCCATAAAGCAGACGATGTTCAACATGAGTGTAGCATGTCAAAACATTCCGCACCAGAATGGATCGGGGAGCTTAGCAAAGGAATTGGGTGTCCGGTTGATAACGTTCAAGGATTAAGGAAAGAGGGAGAAACATTCACGGGGGTGAATTGAAAAACTCACGCAAACGAAGGGGGAGGAAATAGGAGACGAAGAAGGCACAGACGAAAAAGAAGAAAAGAAAGAGAAGAGAGGCCTTGGGTGCCGAAAGGAGATGCTGGGAGTGGAAGAGCATGGTGGGAGTGGTATAAGATCCATCCCTCCTCCTTCCTCCTCAAACTGAAGGAACGCGAAAAAGAATCTCTTTGTGGCGTCCTCCTCCTCAATATCCTTACGTAGCTTTACAAAAAAAAAAGAAAGAGAGGAGGAGGCAAGAAAAGAAAAGATAAACAGACCAACCCGACCGGAAATATTTCTCACGAAAACACGGGCCAAAAAAAAGGCCGGGTTAGAAAAAAATTGGAAGAAAAAACGCAAGAATAAATCCTTCTCCTCTCCTCCGAAGCATTGCAGTTATTTGGGAGCACTTATAGAGATTGACGTAGTGCAGAGGTGCGTGCGGCACCAAACAAAAAGGGTTGCCGACGAAAAACGATGAGACGTCTCGCCACCCATTCCCACGCACAACTATACGACTTCCTTTTTTTATACTACCACCACCAACCAGCATTTCCCTGAGGCCCCGGCACGCATGCCTGGACGTCTAAGAAGACCCTCTTTTTCGGAATGAAGGACCTACAGCAGCGTTGTCCCTTGAAAGTTTGAAAGTTTCGCGACCAGCCAGCCGCCACGTGGCATAACAAGCTCTCACGGGGAGGGATATTGTCAGTGATTCGCCAGGTGTGTTTTTTTTGGGGAAACTAGTTTTTGTGGAGACGGACTTGTTTATAGGGAATTTTTGTACGGGGTTCGAATTGAATGGGTTAGTTAATACAGTTTACGACAGAAAGTCTCACAAAAATACCCAATAGGCAGATGGTTGCCCAGGAAAAACTTGGTACTAAATCCAGTATGTTTGGTATTCGCGCAGAAAAATGTTAATACAAAAAACAGCGTGAAGGAGAAAGGTCCAACAAAATGGAAATATCACCAAGTTTTATGGATCTATCAAGAGAAAAGGTAAGCAGTAATTCTAAAAGTTTCATTTAATCAAATTTAAATTTCTTCCTTCCAAGCTCGTCCTACAGAAACCTACGTCAACAAGACATATTTTTAATAGTCATTTTTCGACTAAAATAGATTCATAAGCAAATTCTTTCAGAAAACGTTTAGTGCCAAGAGTAGCTATGGAGATTAATTTCTTGATGATTACTCGTTTTCGCAAACCTGCCGGAATTTGAATACATGGTAGATCGGAGGCTTTCACTGAGTTCATCGTCGTCGAATATCTTAAATATTTATCGTAGAGAAAAATTAAAAGGTAATGATGAAGAGTAAAAATTAATTTTTAGCTTTAATTTGAATTTCAAATTAAATTCATCAATATTGTCGCATCTAATTTTTTGTAAAATACATAAAACTTTCGCACTTAAATATTATTCACCCTTCGGTACTGAATGCATAGAAAAATGAAGAAGATGCCAATAGAATACAGAAAAAAACCCTAAAATTATTAGAATTCCTGGAGGACTGTGACAGATTTGTGATAGCTTGAGCCGTATCCTGGGTCTCGGTCCATAACCCCGAGCGACAGGAACGCACTGCGTTGCTACCGAGTTCAAATGAGGCCTTGACGTCGAAACAAGTACCCACATGGAACGGGAGGGTCCCCTTTGATCACCAGTGGCCCCGTCGCGCGATGGTTTCAAGGTGTCAGGTACACGACGGGCGCAAGATGATTAAAATCCTAGCCGTACCGGGAGGGATCCGAAAAGGACTCGCACGCTCCCAAGATCGATTTCCGAGAGGCGAAAGGGACACACTGGGACCGCGCTTAAGCCTCGACCTCCGAGGAAGAACCGAGATCGGACATTTTGGTGTCCGCGATGAATTATGCAGACGGAAGCGACCGACGTCTCGTGGCCGAGAGCCGATGATGGACGTCATGCGATATATGAAGACGAAATCAATACGTTGCTGATATTCATTCGAGACAACGGACCCACCGGGATGGTTAGGAGGTAGGAGGAGGTGGAGAGAGGGGGAGATCGGAGGGGGAGTAAAAGCTCGCATGCTGGACTGAGATGGAAAGCGAAAGCTCCACTGGGGCCTCCTCTTGCCTTTGAGAACGGCCGACCCCGACTCATCGACTTAACTGGCGTAATTCGTTTGTGGATGGCAGGGATGTGGGGGGTGGAGAGACGATGGGCCGGGCCATATGGGTGACTAACTGTCGTCCTCCGCACAAGGAATATTTGGAGGCACGAATGCATTCGGATGCTGCACAGGGGGTGTCGCGAGGCTTTCGGACGGAGTTTGGCAGGGGGTACGTGTGCGAGGATGAAGTTGTTTGGCTGTCCTATTCATACACCCACTCCCCTGTTCCCCCGGAGCACTTTATCCACCCCCGCCGACAACAAGCGAAATCCTCCCTCCCCCTGCCCACCCCCTTGCATTACGTCACACCCTAAAACTCATCCCAATCCCCCCCATACTCCTACTTTCTCCCCTATAGCAGGGGGGGAGAGGATGTGACTGATCCCACGGCTCACCCACCCATCCCTTGCCTTTCTCCCACCCCACGTTCGTGGACACACGAACTAACGCATCAAGGCGTCTTTGCGTCCTTCTCTGTGTGTCCAGGGAAAGCAATCGTGTCACACTGACAACCCCTCCCTATCCTCTACATCCCTGACAGGATGGACGTGACTTTTTTCTTTTGGGTCTCTGACGGACAGTGCACAGCTGCCAGCAAAATATTAACATGGGAAGATGAACTGTAGCTCTGTTGATGTCACTTCTTAAAATTTTCCATTTGCATTAAGGATAAGGTGTCTTACCAAAAGTAACTCTCGTCTTCGAGAATTCGAAATCATGAAGCATATGACGTAAAACATTCTTCAAGAGTCACCCAACAAGTATACAAGACTGGAATTAATTTTTGTCAACAATTACAAAGATAGATGCCAAAAATTAGTCTTCCGCACAAGGACCGGTCCAGTGGCACAGAGTAGTAGGTTCTATGGTACACCTCATTTAGGGTTTTAATGGTCAAGAATTCAAGTTACAAAGTTACAGGTAGAAACCGAACTACAACGTTAGACAACTAGAAAGCCAAGAAAGTCACATGAGAATCCTCTAGGATTTACAATTCTCCTTAGCATATTAGAAAGAACTGGTGTGATGTATTGAGAATCAAACCTGTCATAACGAATTAATGATCACGTACCCTGCGATTAAGAGACGTGCTCTCGCCAACAAAAAGTTAAAAAATGACTCCTACGACAATGAACACATTGCGTACTCCCTTAAGAGTCATTTGTAAAAGAATTCACTGCGTATTCCCTCTTACCTCGGAGAGACATGAATCACGATGACAACTGCGCTCTAACTTTGTTACGCTGAAAATAACAATCGCTGTCACTGAGAACGAAATATGCTCCTCAAATTTCGTCGGTTACTTAAAAATCGCCTTCCGTAATAGAGCAAATACATCGCTAGCTATGATAAAGGAAGAGTACCTACGCTAAAAGTAAATAACATATAATGGATAGCGTTCGCGAAAACGCGCCAAAGGAAAGATCCGGAATTTCACTCCCGAATCGCTTTTCCACGAAGATATCTCTCTCTCTCTCTCTCCGAAGTCCGTCCTAGCGCTTGGCACTCTAATCCGTTCATTAGTCCGGCTACGGCGGCGCGAGGCATTCATCTAATTTACTTTTCACGGCTCACCGGTACAATCAATCGAATTGGCCGTGTCCGAACGCGAGCGAGCGGGTCAGTCATTCGTGCCATTTTTCGATCGGCACCAACGTCGCCGCTTCGCAAATTCGCTTCGTCGGCAACACCTCCCCTCCAAAATGCCACTCCGAGAGGCGAGAGCCAATCCAACGGCGCGGCGGCATTTGACCCCCGCAGGGCGATCGACCGCGGGCCGGCACCCGCTTGCCAGAACGGGGCCCGCGTTGTGTGCACAGGGTGGAACGAGTTAGATGGTTTAGTAGATTTAGAAACGTGGGGAGGGGGTTTAGGATAAAGGGGAAAACGCATTTAGGAGGAACCCTGACCAGAGAAGGGAAGGGGTATTATTTATATAAGATTCTAAAGGGGGGAAGGGGAGTAGATGAAGGGGTTTTTAGGGAGGGTGAGGGGGAAAGCAAACGCCAGGGCCCCGGCAGGCGACACGTGTGTTTTGATAAACGGAAAGAGGAAATTTCGCTTTGAAATTAAATCATTGGGAGAATGGTTGACGAGGGAATTCTCAGGGCACGGAGTTTGGAGGATTGAGGCGGTGGCGGCGGCACAGACTTTTTTGACGTCGAGGGGCCTTTTAACTGAGAGTGATTGCTTCGGGATCCCTACGCGCGCGTCGCTCCGCGTCTCTCTTTTTTTCCTCCTCCAGGGGTGCCAACATGGCGCCGATGATGATTAAGCGAAGACGAATTACATGCATGAGGATCCGAGGGAGTTTTAGGAGGAGGATGAGTCGGGCAGATCTCCAAGGGGATCAAGACCTGCCCTCAAGGTCGGAGAAAGTAATGAATAATTACGTGTGGGTCGGATTACGATTCCACGGGCATTAACGTGGTGGAATCGTGGGATAACGTGGTGGGGGGGGGGCATCGGGGACTCTTCCCCCCCTCCAAATCGCATCGCCAGAACACGCTCGGATTTCCTGATCCTCCCATTTTATTCGTCCTTAAAGCATTAAAGTGTCTCAAACGTTTTCAACTCGGCCCCCGCTGCATGAGTGGGGATTTCCCAACGACAGCTGCCGCCAAATTGCTTTCGAAGCGAAAACAAATGTGCGTCTGGGCTAAAGGCAGTAAGGAAGAAAATTAAGAATCACAGTTGAACCCGCTGGGATAGGTCTATTCAGGACTAAAAAATCAACTCACTTTAATGGGCGATTCAAGAGACGGAATTTTATATAATTATCATCACGCCAGCAATGGAAGCACACTCATATTATCATTATAACTCATCGAAAAGCATTACTGATCTTCTCCTACTGATCTCATTTCTTACTGAAGAGGTTGAAATAATATTACTTCCCCATGTTGAATCCCGTTTTGGGCATTACGGCAAGTAGTATATTTTAAACCCTTCAGTGCATGATAATTTCTCAGAAAATCCAGGATATAACTGCTTTTCGCAGCAGGTTTTTACAGTCTAGTCTTCCAGTACCACCAGCTATCTTGACTTCAAAGTGCGAATGTAAGCGTTCCAAGGGTGATTAGGCAAATGAAGAACTCAAAATTTCTCTTTAAAGCCGTCACGCAATTAATACTATCGCAATAGGACATAGTTCAATGTGCCTAATGCTAGATCAGAGTAGTACTCAAATTACGTAAATCGTTTGCTAGGCGGAATATAGTTACAAAAATACCGCATTCTAGTCCTACTAGCAAGACTTAACGAGCTTCTTTGCTGAAAGAACAACCAATGAAACACAAAAACTCGAATAAAAAATAAACATTAATTTCAAGAAGATTTATACGAGTGCAGATCACAGCAGTTCCGCACGAGGAGGACGTGATAAAAAAAAAGAATCGCAGACTCCCTGACTTCAGCCCCATAGGGGTGGATTAGCCTTTTTTTTAAGTCTCCTGGGGAGAGGACGATTCTTCGCACATCGAAATCTCTGAAGGGCGGTCGGCACTCACCCTCATTCGGAATCTCCACCCGTACCCAACTGCGTCGAACATCGAGTCGCAGTCCTCTCTTAACGACTATGGACGGCGCACTATTCCTTATCTCCAGCCTAAGAGGAGTAATTCACTCGCACTTTTCCAGTCGCGTTTTCTTTTCAACTGGCAACTAACACTCACTCCATCAAAGTCTCCTCACCCTTCCCCACTTGGTCCAGCAGACTGCGGAAACCCTGGCTCCGGAGGACTCAACCCTCACAGTCTTAGCAAACCCCGGAGGACCCACCCACCCCACCTCTCGCGGCGATAGACGCAGCATTCGTGGAGATTGGGATCGGAAGTGGATGACAAAAGAAATGAGGGCACGCGGCGTCAATTCGTCCCAAATGCATTGGGAGTGGTATCGGGAAAGAATGGAGGAGGGGTCCATGTCGGCTGGATACGACCTCAGGGAGATGCCGAACTAGATGGAATAGCTTTATATACATACATACACACATACGCACACAAAAGCACTACATATCTCTCTCACATTCGCGCTGTTCAAGAGATAGGGTGGACGAAGATATACTGCGACGCATGGGAGAGGAGGGATTTTTCTCGTGGGGTTGAAGGGGGAAAATAGGAGAATGGGATCAGAGAATGGAGTGGGATGGCAGAAAAAAAAGATATTGCACAACGTGGCTGGGCAGATAAATTAAGAGGACGGGGCTAGGAATGAGGGGGTCAGAGTTGGGTAGAGTTGGGTAGGGGGACGGGCAACGGAACCGATGAGAGATGGGGAAGAAGGAAGGAGAACATCCCCTCTTGCCCCTCCCTCCCCCATAACCTTTTTCCCACTCGTTTCACGAAAGGGACCAAAAGCGAAGCGGCGAAGGAAAAGTGAAAGGAATTTCTGGGCGGGTTATGCCAAAAAATGCAAGATGTAAAAAAAAAAATATTCGAAAAACTTTCGGCCAAATTTCCACCGAGAGATCGGATCTTTATAGAATAAAAACATAAAAGGGATAATAATATTAAAGAAATTCGCCGAGAACTGGTTAGCGCTAAAGCCAAGAATATATAAACTATGACCATCCAATAAACGGAACCGAGGAAAAATTTCGTGGATGCCGAGCAGATATTATGGAAAGAGAGAGTAAAGGCAAAGATGGAAGCGCATCGCAATTCGGTGCGGTTTGAGTAGGTGGAGGCTGGGTCTATTATCCCCTACGCGAAGTAAACCAAGCTAGAAAACATGTTTTCAAGATACTTGTGTGCTACAAAGTATGAAATCCCATCATGTAATCAAACAAAGCGATGAGTCAACATAATAGAGTCCATTTATGAGCTAATGGATAATATGAGAAGACTAAAACATCATAGGGGAATGGACTGTTTGCTGTGATGTTGTAATTACGTTCAACTTCCTTTCTGCTTTAAAGCTTTTTATACAAAAGAAGGGGTGGAAGTCCTACGACAAGATGTTTTAGCCTAGACCCTTCAATAGCAAGCATGCATAAAATGAAACAGTTTCCATACTTGTTGATGGCGAGTTTAAAATAACACTAAGGCTTAATTAGGTTAACGGAAGGCTTAGAGCGCAAAGTTTTCAGGCATATTTTATAACCCCTGAACTTCCCTTTACACATCATCCGACATTCATTAAAAGCAAAACACGGAGTTGAAATTGTACTCCCTAGGCATGCAACGTATATTCCACTGTTTATATCCAATGTTGGAATTTCTAATCCCACACAAACATGAATTGATGGCGTGGAAATTAATAAGGCAACGGGCAGGGTATTCACGAAGACCACCTAAGCAACATTAATTCATTGTACCAACACTGATGGGAGTTTTTCTCCGAGAAAATTCCCGTGAAATCAATTAAGATGGGAAACTAACTTAATAAATTTTATGCATTGAACCTTTGGATTTCAAAGGAAATATAATTTAAGTTTTTTTATCATGATCATTGGTATTATACAAAATAAGTGGATTAACAGCCCTGCTGCATTTTCCTCCAAGAAAAGTCTTCTATGAATAATTCATCATAAAAAATCATTTTTCCAATACTTATTACCATTTATGCGTATTTTCATCATTTGCCTGTTTCATGATGCTTCATGTTGTCTTTCTTCTCCTCCCTTCACCGTGATAAAAAATAGAAAACTTAAATACAGAAATCCAAAACAGAAAATTTAATAAATAGAAAACATACAAAATACTCAAGAACAAAACGAAGAAGAAAGACGGAGAATGGGATACATAAGATGTTCCATGTGCGATTCTGAATGAAAAACTCATAAATTAATTACTCGATTAGCGGAACGGGGAGTGGAGTGGGCAGCTGCAGTAAACCAAACTAAATATTTATGAATGCTGGAAATTATGACAACAAAGAAACTATTTAAGAAAGGGAGAGCTATGCACAAATAGGTTTACGAGATGAGAATCTGGGCCTCAACTTCAACTAAAGTATTTTAATGTCAGAACATGACAGTAATATTACTATAATTAGCGGTTGCTTTATTTTATCAACAGCCACAACTCAGCCCAGCGGGATACAAACGCAAAAAAACGACCACTTGGAACAAGAAGAGCGAACACTTACTCCTTAGAATAGCCATGGTGCCAATCCTACCCGTCCTCCTCCTCCTCCCAGTTCAAACGAGCTCTCTTCTGGACAGCATCTGCTCAACGGGGGAGGGAATTTTGTTTTTTTCATTTCGCGATCCGAACCCTCCGCGTTGGCTCCACGAAAAATCACGAATTGTGCGCGCGGAAGGACGAGTCAAGAGCGCGTTTCTTTTGAAGGGTGCTATTCTGAAAGCTTCGAGGAGATGAAGAGGATGCTGGAAGGAGCAAAGCAAGACATGGGCAACCGCAAACTCGCGGAGCGGGGGAAAGGAGCAGCCTTTCCATCCATCCCCCATCTCAAAGCGAAGCGATGATGTCATATCTCTCGCGGAGGGAAAAACAAAAAACTGGCGCGGGGCGTTTTTCGGAGAGAAGGGAGGGAGGGGTAGTCTGAAAATATTGCGCCGAGCCACGATGGTAGACGCGGTAGGAAGAGGGACTAATGTGGGGGGTCAAAACTTGAAACTGGAGTCAAGTAGGGAAAGAGGAATTCTGGGGAGGGGAGGACTTGGGGGTTTTGAAAGAGCGGTTGGGACTGCAGGAAGGGAATTCTGGCCCGGGATGTGCGACGCTATATTTGAAAAAAGCCCTCCCATTCCGCCTATGCGACGGATGAATTACGATGCATCGATGTCACCATTCACCAACTGCTCGAAGGAGGCCATGAAGAAGCATTAGGGGAGAGTCCGAATTCCTAGCCAGATGCTGAGTGAGAAAGGACATTATTACGAAAAAATAATTAAGTTTCCGGAGACCTGATTTTCACAACGAAACATAAAGTCACATCTAAACCTTATGTTGCATCTGCTACTCTCAAGTATTCTACTCACACGCTTAGAGAGTGTTCGGAACTAAAGCTGGTGATCCATACGTCAACTTTACCATTCTGAATTTGCCGTTCTCGTAAAAATATAGAAAAAATAGAGATAGGTACAGGCACAGCAGGATACTGCAATGGTATAATTTTATTCGAACTCAGCCAAGGAGGAAGTGTGCCAAGATTTCCTTCCCGAGAGGGTATTGTGTATTCATCGTGAACCAATTACATATAAACAGCATTTCCCAAAACATACTTACCACAATTTTTTTGTTATTAATATAATTGCATCCTTGAATTTTTTTTACTTTTCGAAATGACGAGGGAGAAAGAACATCAACAGAATCAAGCCCATTGGGAACAGTGAGACAAAGCAAGCCAACTTGGAGAACGAACACACTACACTACAAACCTATTCATCGGAGTACCCAAAATATACACGATATGGAAAATATATCATATGAAGGTCTTCATTACCTTAATGAAAATAATGCGTCGGACGTTGATGATACTGGCTACTCACAAATGCAGAGGCAATTAAAAATGAGAGCAACTGACCAGTAAATTAACTTATAGATTACTCAAAATTGTCAATAACATTGGTATTTGGATGGTCCCATTGTCAATAGGACATACTATTGACAATTTGGATTAATCTTTAACTAAATGCAGAGGTATATAGATACCGTAGTTGCGGCGAATTTGTTCATAGTCCAGTATTTATCGTCAAACCGCACGGCACGCCGCAGACGATGCCTCCGGGGAGCGTGATCACCGAAATCCCAAAGACGCAAAGTGAGTCGGCTTTTCCCGCGCTAAGCGAGTATTTATGGCTCAAATGGAGATCGCCAATCCAAACGGAGGTCAATCCCAGCTGTACCGCGAGCCCATAACGCTGTCGCTGGTTAATTGAACGAATTTCTGCGTACTTCGCCCACCCGTGCGCGATTAGTGATTCTTTTCGCGTCCAAACGGGGAAGATTTCAACATCGACGGCTTGCTTATTCCACGAGCTTGCTCATTAAGCATCCCCGGCCATTCCATCACTCTAGAAACATGCCCCTGATTACCATTTCAAGGCCTCAGAATCCAGCTACCACGTTGATATGTTAAGCTTATACTACCCACACGCATTCTGCTTCCGCGAAATGCGATTTCCAACGAAGTTACAGCAAAACTGTAAATTTTAACTGCAGTAAGGTACATGAAGTTTTCTTTGATTAATGGAATGAATGATAAACATATGCCACCAACGAAATCCTCTACCCGTTTCGTAAGTTACAAACAAAAACATGCAGCAAGACTAGCATCGGTGAATGCATATTTGTTGGAGGAAACTAGCTAGCTCATGGAGATAAAGATTATCCCAAAAAGGATGGTATCTACGTCAAAATTTAATGAACTTTATTTGTTATGAATTTATTTCATAGATAGGAGTGCGGCATCAATAAACTCGACAGCTGATTAAAATGTACGACCTTCAGCATCCATTAGGAATTCTCTTTCAAATCCGTGCGTGGTTTAGGCGTTTATCTGCGTAAGTAAACAGAACAATCTCAATTTCTGACCGGCGCGCCGCGGCGCCTTTCCATGCTTCTTGTTTTCCTTCCTCTGCGCCGATTTTTACCCGCGCATACCAAGTAGGTTCTCAACGGTACAAACATTATTTCAAGATAGAGAAGAATATAACGAAATACCCGGTCGTAACAATCTGCGGCCAACTGTACGAACACAACGTTAACTACTAGCAATTGTGACAAAACTATGCCATACAATGCATTACTTAACGTCCCTAAGAATGCTTTGCATGATAACCTCATAGCCCACGGATAATTAAATACTAATTCCAAATAACCAGTTGAAGGAGTGGCCAACATGAAAGTCTAAATCAATTGTTACCGCATTAAACCGCAATATGTTTCCATATTTTGATTCCAGATAACGCTTCATTAGTCGACTTCAATGCCTATTAAATAGCGTTATCGCTTTGAGTAGTTGATTCCACCAAGGAAATCTCCATAAATTTGTTAATTTTAATCTCGCCACGAGAGACGTGTAACGAAAGATTTATTTGCACAGGCACGAGGGGGAGTCTGTCTTCGCCTGGGGCATGATGCAGTTTTCATTATCCCCAACGCCGAGGCGAATCTCAGACGGAAGAGGATGCAATAAAACTGAAGGCGTGGGATCTCGAGCGCATCGGCCATGCAAGCTATCCTTGCACACAGACGCTTCGAATCCCTCAAGGGGTTCTACACGCGGTAGGAAGCCGGGGATGTATGCGGTACAAACGAAAAAGAAAACAAAACGAACCCGTGCCTTCGAATCTTGTGCGTGCATGCGAGCAGAGCCAGGAATATAATATACCTTCCTCTCGGTCTATCATTCACCACTTTCGTCCGCGCGTATGGGCTTCGAAATAATATTGAATTTTCAACCTCCCCAACTTCCTCCGCGAAGGGGTATTCCCGGAGCAAACAGTACTCTGGCCCCACGCACACAAACACATCAAGAAGCCCTGCCACATTTGCGAAAGAGCCAGCGGTACGAACAGAGAGCACTGCAGGATGGATGCGTAGTTAAACACACGACCGGGTGGTGTTGGTGCAGCAATAAAAGCTGACGCACGCGTCGGGTGCAGTGGAGCAATGGCAGTGGCAGGAGAGAAGGAGGAATAAAAAACAGAAGAGGATGACAAAGAGTCGGTGGGGGAAGAATCGGATTAAGGGCTTGAGGTTGCGGAATGAAGGATATGGAAAACTGAGGGGGCACATCTCGAGTGAAAAATAAACATCGAGAGGGAGAAGTGAGTGATATTGCCTCGAGAAGACGTGATTGCTGAATTTTGATCGCCGTCCGATGCTAAAAAGATCAAAGATATATTCTCAAATGTCAGCACGAGGTTTTCTTGTACCGTTCTGGGTGCTGACCATCTGCTTCCTTAAAGCTTCGTACAGACTTTCCTCCAATTCCCTGCCGTATACACCATATTAGCAGAGAACAGAACTTAAGGAACAACAGACATAAATGAATTTTAAAATGTAATCTGTAGGCCCCTGTCGGCCTGTGTGACCCTTTTATCTTGATAATCTAATCTAGCCTCATCATTTTTTCCCAAGGGTTTCATCCTCAAGAGATTTTTAAAGTCAACAGAGGGGTGAAGAGAGATAGGACGTATGTTTGGATGAAGAAAGAAATATTTTAGATAGATAGGGGTCTGTGTCTGTAACAATGTAGGTGATCTCTATTTTATTCAAACCTACCTTCGCCGGTAGATTACTCTAATAATATTAATTATGTGGCAGTTCTTGACTATAGGCTAGGATTTAAATCAGAGCAAACGAAATAAATATTTTATTCATATTAAAAAGGTGAAATTAGATACTGAAATCGGTAACTGTGTCTTTTAACCGTTGGCTGAACATAAAAAATGGCAGTGAGAATTAATGCAAATCTTGATGTGCTGCTCTAAGAGACGAGATTCAGGCTTTCGGAATAAGCTATGTTGAGTCGATCGTATTTTCCCCAAAGCCAACTATACTTTAGCCTCGGTACTATACATTAGGGGACAGAACACTCAATGGAGGGGAGAGGTAAAAAGAAGGCCAATCTCATGAGAGAAAAGCAGAGAATAATAAAATTTGTACTCCGATCGACTGTAAAAAAAAAGACATTAGCGATGAAATTTGTACGAAACGACAAAGCTAACAGGCCGGAGAGGCTGTGAGTCACAGTTATAATAGAAGGGGGAAGGAGGGGATTGGCTTAGAAACAGGAAATGAAAGACGGGGTCGAAACACGTAAGGAAATAAGAGAATATTCTGTCTAGGAAAGGAGGCCGTGGGGGGGGGGGGGGGAGGAGGGAAATAGGCATGGGGGTGTTGGAATAATCCGAGAGGACATTGAAGTAGGGTGAGGAAGAGCGGGGGAGGGTTTTGTGGAGGGGTGCGACAAAGGAGGAGGGGGAAGAAAACAGGGTGGGTGGAAACTAGTGGCAGAATGAGGCGGGAGTCGAAATCTGCGTATGTCTGCATGTCGGTGCTGGGTTTTGTCAGAATGGGGGTTGGGGAGGCGGCATTGCAAGGGGGGGGGGAGGGAGAGGGCGCCGGGTGGGTCCAATCTGTAGAAGGGGGTGGGCTAGGGAAGGGGCGGAGGGGTGAGTGGTGAAGGAAGGGGTGGGGAAACATTTTGCGACACATGGCACTATCCAGCCACGCGTTATATGCGTCGGGTGGGAAGGAAATTGGAACCAGATCGGGGAGGGGCAATATATATACTACACACACGGGGGCTTGCTGCCTGTCTGGCAGGTTCCAACCCACCACATCCCCTCCCCACCTTATTCCTACAACTCCCCTCCCTCCCACCCTCTCCGTGCAGCATCCCCTGCCCTACACCCTTTCGAAACCACCCTCCACCGCCCCCGGGAGATGAGGCGGGCAGGCGGGGTGGGGCGGGGGAGAGGAAAAGATGGATGAATGAATATAGAGGAAGGATAGAACTAAAAGAAGAGGCGGGGAGGTGGCCAGTTTGTGCTCTGCGATGGGGTGGGTGGATGGAATACGGGCTTTCAACTGGGAGAGGTGGGGTGGAGGGAATTTCCGGTGGGCGGCAGGGCGCTGGGCGGGGATTGAATCACGACGGACACCGGAGTCGCCCGGAGGACGGCTGCGAGGGAGGCGATGGGCAGCCTCTCGGATGACCGTCGGGAGAATATCGTTCCCTAGCTTTCACTCTTCCGCCAAGAATTCGAGAGCCATTTGCAAGGGATTTACCGCTGGAGAGTAGGATGAGGCCTTGTTTCTGAGCCGGTCATCACGCTTGAAATCCCAAATCCTGACATCTTATGGGACTTGATTATTGCCACGGCGCACAATGCCAATCTGAGATGTCTTTTTTCCTAAATTATCGAGAAACTAGCACTAGAAGTGCCAATCTAAGAACAAGAGTGGTTTTCGCCTGAGGTGTTGGAAATCCATATGATTCCCACACGCATTTTAATTCTCTAATTGCTGCCATTAAACATTCTTGAGCCAGAATCTCGATACCTTGGTTCGTAAAACATCTTTGTAGAACCTATTCCGACCAGATGAGTTTATTTACAGTTAATCTTTAACAATTGAATGAGCTGAGTAACCAATTTCAATATCCCACACCATGCTTCACGTCATAGTTTCGTAATCATTACTCGAAGGTTGATAAAATAGCTTTTCATGTTCATTTAAAACAATATTTTGTATTAAAAATTAATTTTTTAATTTAATTGTGCAAACAACATTACTCACTGATAATGAATCATACATAGTTATTTTTAAACGCCCGTGGACATTGTGAACGAAGCCACGGCCCAGCCTGTCAAAATCACAATATTACACCTACAAGATAATAGGTTTGATTCCTTCACCTTAAAAATTATCCGCATAATAAAATAGGAGCAGTATAAGCATAATTTATTTTGTATTCTAATGGCTTCGGAGCCAATCCATTATTCGTATACCGTAAAGGCTCGAGGAAAACCTTCGTCTATTTCGAAAATTACCCTTTTATACTCGATGGGTTTCATAGCCGAGGTTGTGTTAGCCGTGAGAGGGCAGGGGCCGACGGGATGAGAGGAACGAAGCGAGGGAGGGGGGAGGGGATTTCAGGGAGGCCAAGAGGTTATGGAGAGTAGGGAAGACTCCCTTCCATATTTCAGGGGATAACTATTAAGCGTCAGTCACGTACGTGGGCTGACAATAGATTGATGGTTTTCACCGGCATTGTTGAAAAATATGCGCAGGCCTCGGGCTTCCATATTGAAATTACCTGTCATTCATTGTTGGAGAAACATGAGTCTATAAAATGGGGGAGGGGGGGAAGGGAGAGAAGATACGCTTAAGGGAATGAGTACCCAAAGTATTATGCGGGTTTGGGCTGATGGTTGTGGTGGGGGAAGTTGCTTAAAGCCCCCCCTCCCCCCATGTCGTCTTCGGTTGGGTCTAAGGTTTCGGAAAAGCTTGCACACACAGCCGAAAGGAAATGAAGCAGGTGGACTCCTCACACAGGGATGAATTCGAGGCTAACGAAATATCGCAAAAGACTCTCGGTATAGAGTAAACGAACTCATGAATTATGAACGTATCTACAACAGGGGGAGGGGCATTCGTTCTGTGTATACGGAAAACCTTAATTACATCGGAAGAGGCGTGCTGTACCACCACCCAAATTCTCGTAGCGTATTGAGCGCTGGCTGTATCTATAATTTCCATCCGGGGGTCGTTGAGAGAGGGTTGCAGGTATTAATAATATTATTATAGGCCCATGCTGCAGCCAAGTAGGTAATGACAGACTCCACAGTTTCCCAAAAAGCTTGTAGTCTCTCCTTAAAGTTTAGTGGTGAGTTGCGCTTCCAAAGCTATGAAGGTTCTTGAATCAGCAATTTGCTTTAATTACTGTTTATTCTGTTTTCTTTGAAGGTTAACTTTTATTAACGATAATTTACAGGTATATTGGTGTAAGAATTGGAAAAAAGGAATGGAAAATCCTCCCAGGTGAATTTCTTTTGGAGCATTATTCCGTTTCCCGACGTTGAATAACAGTGAAGTTGACTTATTAGCGTTTATGGTCATTTTTAAGTTCCCCTACCACCAAGGTAAATCCATTGCTTCATAAATTGCAGAATCAGTGAATGAGGAATCTCGAGCTCAACGTGGTGCCGATAAAAACGTGGACAAACGTAAACACCGACTCATGTCTGTCTTCGAAGCGGAGGGCAAGTAACGAATAAATCGGAAGAACGTTTGTACTTCATCTTTCGACGAGGCACTTCGAGACGAGAGAAAACAACAAATGTGAAAACATGAGGCAGTTAGCAGCTGGAAGAACCTAGATGAGAGGTGCAGCAGTGAGCCAATCGCGGCCTGGGTGATTGATGATGTGGACATCGACGCTGAACCCGTACTTTCTAAGCGTTTTGTTATTTCCTCCACAAGGTCACTATTGTAATACCTTCACCGGAGGCTCGTAATGTGAATCCATCCAGTATCATTCGGGAGGAGGATTTAGAAAACTCATTTTTCGTCATCTTAAATTTCCCATCCAAGCATATAAAACGTATTTTGGTTAAAAGGAACTAATATTTTTCCAATCACCAAGCATCCGTCCTCACCTACAAACGCTCACCCAAACATCCTAAGCAATTTCTTAATAACTTCCAAAATAATTATGATAATTTGAATTTTTACAAAGATGTATACTTTCCATTGTGGTACACACACGATAGTAAAGAAGTGTAGCAATAAAAACAATGCATGTACAAACAATGACCAAATTTCTATCCAGTTTTTAGATAAAACTCCTCTATAGGGCGGTGATTGTGAGTGAACGGTGATTCGTAAACATAAAACTGTCTAGTAACAAGTAATACTCAAGTGCAGGCATTAGAAAATTACCTTTCCGCCAACTAAATTCTCACATCCACTCGTTGCACTAGAATTTAGGGCTCAACTTTAAAAATCACGGTGCACCTCTCCTCACCACAAACTGACTCCAAGCTTTAAAAAAAAAGATTTTGGAGTGCGCACAGAGAGGACGAAACATTCCTTCGATTCCGGCGAGAATCGCCACATACTCCCATCTGCACTGTTTTGACGGCCAGTCGATCCGCGCGCACGAGAACGAAAAAAAATGACGAAACGAGAGGTCCCACATGGAAGCAGTTTAAGGGACTAAAAGCACAAACCGAGTAATAAGACCATAAAAAAAGAGCGGCGATCGGCGCAGTTCGCCATAGAGACATCAATTCGCTCGGGACGCTAAAGCTAGTGGACCCGTGGAAAGGGGACAGGCATTTCGGTCGATGGCCTATTTCCATCGAACCCGTGATAGAGGAAAATAACGACCTCTTTTTACGGAGAGGCAGAATAAAAAAAATTACACTCCTTTCCCGAACCAATCCACGATTAAACTTTTGTTGCTGCGATACACGAGACTATCGTCGGAGAGGCACCACTGGGCCGCAGCAGCCGTCGTTCCATCATTTTTTCCAACCCATCCCCACCTTCTCCTTCCATGCCTCCTTGAGGAAATAATCTAGATTGGCCTCGCGTCAGGTGTTTCCGAGATCACGGACGAAGAACAAAAGGAGAGGAGCATCCCTGGGACCACATGACGCCTCGGCCGACAACCGCCTCACAAAAGAAGTCGGTGCTGAGAAAACTGAAAGGGAAAGGCTGGGAAGGCGGGCAAGGTAGGCGGATGGAGGGAATTGCGGCGCCCAGGAAATTACTTAGAGATGAAAAAATACACGCATATAATAACAACAACAACAAAAACATCTCGCCATCAATCAATCTTTATTTTTTTCGTCTTCAGGAAAGCGTCAAGGGAGATGTGGGGGAGGAGGAGGAGGGACAACTGCCGAACTTATAATTGCTCACCGAGCACGATCGAACACAACGTTGTCCATTGTTCGCGTGACGACCGCCTCTGCGAAGCAAGGGTGGTGGTATCCGGGGCGAGGGGTGCGTTGGGAGAAAGGGGGACATACACACAGGACCCCTGCCACCCCCCCTAAGCCGACACGGGGGTCACCGGGGGGGTAGCACGGCCTCTGTCCCCCTCACATGACCATTCAATGGTTCTCTCATCCCCCGCTCTCCGATGTTCGACCCTGCACATTAACGCGGTGTCCGCACCACTGTATAACCAGGCTTTCTCGTCCACCTTTTTTTTCCTCGCACCCACGGTCCCTTCCGTGCCTCCTGGGGCGGCTTTACGGGCAACATTATTACATGGTGCTGCGAGGCCTAAGCCAATCATCGCCTCACGAGTCAATTCGAACAGTGGCTCGCCGAATACAACAAGCCGTATCGCGCAACCATGTTTGAAAGCGCTCTTCAGCGCTGAAGGGCAGGTCGCGAATGTCATCAGTGTGCGTGAGGCTTGTTATCGCCACACTAAGAATGCCATAGTGAGTGGTGTTGCTGTGCCGCCAGATTATAATTTACAGTTGGTTTTATTGGCTCCAAGTCATTGTAGCCATCGCCGCGGTCCAGTGCATAACCGCTGCCCTAAGCAATGCTAATTTACGGGACTTGCAGAGAAAAATGGTAGCTCAGAGTGGGCTCAGGGATCACGAGCTCAAAATCAACTTGAGCCTCTGGGAACACCTCGACCTACGAGAACACCTCTACTCTACGAAGTATTAGCCCAACAGTTTTACAGGGAAATTATGGGTGGCTTAGTGAAAGGAACTTATGAATGTTTTGAATTTCAGATACTAAAATGCTTAGAGCTGGAATGAGTTCTATCACTACCAATCAAACCAACCTTTGGGTTGATAACCGGGCGAAAGTACTTTAAATACGATTTAGTGCGATGAAAATTGTACCAGACTGCGTTGCACTTTAATGTCTTATCTACCCTGGCTCGCATATTAGAGCACAATCGTCATGCATGTACTCCAATTGGAAAGTTCACTGCTAAAATATATATTTAAACAACCCTTAAAAAATTCGACGGGGTATAGGTTTTTGAAATTCTGGTCGAAGTTGACTTCAGTGATAGATGTAGTGTTGCCAAAGCAAATCACAAGGGGATCGAAATGACAAGACTGTAGCTAACAGCTTTGAAAACAGTTCGTTCACACGAAAACGGCACCATTCTTTTCTCTTACGGACGTTTACACTTACCTAAGCTAAATAATTCTCAGCTCTAGTATAGACCTATTTACTCTCTTCCTTATTTTCCTCCTTACGACCTATTCAGTTCAGCCAATTGGAAAGTAGATAGCGTATGCAAACGTTGGTGGATTCAACTACGTTTCTCTTCCTCAAAAGCATAGCCTTCCAAGAGCCCACAGCATTCAGCTGGTCACCCAATGGACGGTCTTCGCACGACGACCGGGAGAGTGAAAGGTGCTGAGGTGGAGGGAGGGGAAGGAAGAAGATGGAGGAGTGAGTGTAGTAACCCTTTCCGCCTTCGTCCTTTATAATCACGCAACGCCGACGGACTCAAATGTCGGCAGAGGAAGCGAACATGGCCGCTGGAACCGTACAGGCAGTCCGTTTTCGAGGCAGGGCGTGATCGGTAAAGGCTATTACGTGAGAAAATCCACCAGGGAATAAATTCACATATTTTACTAGAAGTACGGTGTTATTTATAACAAACATGGCAAAACACAATTCTAAACTGAACTGGGTTCTGATTGAAGCAACTTTCAACAGACAATGTGATTAACCAAAAGCTCTTGTCGAAGGAGACCAAATCGGAGTTGGACAGAAAAACAATTTCTCCTTTGCCTCAGCAATATGTAGCCATTTGCAAAAGAAGATTCGTATACGTTGTTCCTGCATCAGATAGCTCTATGCCGCATCGCCTATTTCCTGATGATATGATATTTATAATCGTATTTATAACAAGGGATTCATGTGGCACTATGTTTTTGGTTAGTTCTTCTTCGTAACCTTAAGGTCGCGGGTGCAAATCTCAACTCGAACATGCAAATTAAGGTAGATCTAAGATAAAGGGCCTGAGTTTGATGGTGAGGCATAGATTTGGCATTTAGAGCACCAACAACTCCAGCCAACTACTAACAAATAAAGTAATGTGATTTTTATGTTAAATAATATTTATACCTATATTTGGTTAAATGGCATTTACCTTTGCACTCTGAATACTTCATCTTCGCTTGTTGATTATTTATGGAGGTTATAAGAAACTGATATCCCGTGCGCCATTAAATGTATGTGGATAAGCGAATGGTGTTTAAGGATTTTGTAGGAAGAGTGCAAAAACACCTGGCGTCCGCATTAGCCTAGTGTTCTCCAAACATCACTCAAGAAAAATCGGGTTTCTTCAGAAAAATATCCTCTCCTGCCAGGATTCAAACCCGGGCCCTCGGGATGGGAAGCCAGTACTCTTAGCCATAACTCCATCCCATCCCCTTCATGTTCGTAACATGAGAACAAGAAGCTTGCATCAATTATTTAGATATGTGATGATGCCTCGCATTTCAAGCGACAATATGAAATTATTCCATCCAATTAGGTATGAGGATACGGTAAAACATCCCGGCGATATATTTCTATGCATCCTTTAAGAGATGGAATAGCAGAGGAAACGAAGTCCCTTCGGGACCAGCCAAACCTCTCCACTGCGTAGAGCACCCCCCCATCGGCCCCTACCACGTATACAACACACAACCCCGTGCGCCTTCGATCAACCAGCGGGCGACCCCTGTGCGCCGGCCCTTTCCGCTCGGAGAAGGCCGCGATGAATGACGCGGAGGGTGAGGACGGAGGGGCGGTAGGAAGGGAGAGAGAGGGGGGGAGGGAGAATTTCGGGAAGGTCCGTACGGTGGCGACGCCTAGGCAGCGAGGTGGAGAAACACTCGAGAACTGAGCAGGGGGGGAGAAGAGAACCGACCACCCCGCCTGCGCACCTCCAGGCTCTACCTTCGCCGCCTCTGGCCCTCCACACGTTCCCGCAGACTGCGCGGGGATCTCCCGGCAGGGGAACGCTCGAGCTCTCCGTGAAAACGTTCCTCCAAAGCCCCACTAGCTTCCACCGATCCGATTCCCTAATAATCCCTTCCACACTGGATCAGAATAAAATAAAGAAAAAAAACTACCACTCGGTCACCTCCGTAACCTTGTTTATTCCCTCTCCCCCCTCCCCGGGGAAAAGCGGGAGCATCATTTCATTTTTCCTGTAAAACTATTTCCGCTACTCCGGTGGAAAAGGACAGATGTTTTCTTTGTCGATTGCCGAGCCGAAAACTAATTAAATCCATAAACCAAAATCGGACCTCTCTCCGTTATGTTGACAGGCCTCACCGCACGGCGAACTTGGGTCTTTTTCCCAGGGCGTTATTTTCACGGCAATTTACAAATCGCTATATAAACACAACGGCTAAAGAGCGCGCATGACATGAAAATGTGTATACTGCCCATGAACGAAAATCGAAAATATTTACGCATCCCGACGTGCGGGAAATATTTTTCCATAGTATATCTTTTTTTATGATTTCCGGTCACAATTGGAGCGAGGGCTTATTCGATTTCACTGGAACCAAAAGCTTCCCAAGTCTTTTTTATCTCAAAGAGACGACTCAGGGTATACGCACCAAATTCACTCGATGAGCAAATTCACCCGTGGAAAAAATAAAGTTCACTTCACGTCTTAAATGTGTATTTTACTGACCTCCTATTAATTTACGATTGAAATTCCCCAAGCGTGCTTCGCTGTTTGCACGGGAGGAGCGCGAAAAAAAAGTAGGAATCCAAACGAATATCTGTCGCGTTTCTCACACACGCTTGTTTACACACATTTTTGGGAAGAGTTCAGTCCCGGAAACGATGGAATATCCCTCCACCCGCATCAAATCGTCCACTATTTTTCCCCCGTCCATCGTTTCCTTCTCGGAAGACTTTTAGAGAGGAATGTGCGGGGGAGAGCTGAAACGTTTGTTTACGAAAGCGACCCGGTCCGTTTTGGGCGGAGGAGGATGTAAGTCGACTCGCAAACACGTTCCGAGGACCGGAGGTCGATTCCCAGGATCGGAATGAAGGAAAAGAGATGGGGAACGGGTGAATAAAAGCGGTCGGAATACGCCAACGGACCTAATAATTCACTCTCTCCCTCGTTTTCCTGCGGACGGCGCGGTTGGGTTTAATTGGGTCCGCGTGGGGTGGACGAAAGGGCGGGGGGGACACAGCAGGGAACGGAACCCGTCGTTGGCTGGACGTTAGCGGACGGTCGTAATTGAAAGTGCGTGCGAGGGATGGGAGAGAGAATTACGAGACAGAATGGGAAAGAAACTCGCCACTTCCCGGGCACGGTCGGGATGAGCGCTAACGAAGGCCTCGGTTGCGGAGTTCACAAAATTCACTGGCCGCTGTCGCACTCTGGGCAAACTTCCGCCGAGGACCCGGACGAATCGTCCCAAAAACAACATTGCCGATCTCGCGGGAATAATTAAACCCGAGTGGATCGAGTGCGGGGGTGGAAAGGCAGGGGGAGGAATAAGATAGCAGCCAATCTGACGTTAGGAATAAAGGAAGTGAACCTACGATGGTCCTATATGTCAATGGTTTCTGTTTGGTAATTTGGGGGAGAACCCACAACTGAGGTCATTATCACCAATCAGCATAGGTGTCCAGGATAGTAAGAGAAAGAATGTTCGGAAAAAGGGAAGCCGGTGAAGAGAAACCCTGCACCGAGACTAATCGGATCAGGGGTCCGTAGTCAAACGTCCCATTGCACCGGACTGCTGTACTTGAAGTGCACGAAGCACCAAAGTAGCGATCGCGATTACACTAAAAATTCAAACACGTCACTGAGGGAATCCGAACTATGATATCCAGGATGGAAAGCCAACACAACCAACTTAATCCCCTTCCAATTTCCCGAGAGACGAAAGGGCATAGCGGTGGTGAAAGGGGGAGGTATGGTTCCATGCATGCGGGAGGGAGAGGCGAAGGGTTCAACCGGCCGACGGGCCCGCATCTGCCCGGGGAACCTACACCACGGATGGCGGACTCTTTCACCGCCTCCTCCCACGCACATACGCGGCTGTTCCCGAAGGCAGCCAGGTAATCGAAACCCGGCCCGTAAAACGAGCCGTAGTTCTCACGCGGAGGAATCGTTTCCCGACGTCCTTGATTGTCGCTGCCCCGATCCGATGCATGGAAAAGTGCGTGGGTGTGGGCAACGTGTGTTATAAAGCTACGGAGCGTGTCTCTATGCGTATAACTCCTCTCTTTTGTTCTTCTACACCATCTGGGTCAAGTAATTGGATTCATCCTCTATCACCATTTGGACACTGTTTAAACGGATGCTCGGCATACAGTATCACACCGAAATATTGCGAAAAATACTCTCCAGTGCCAGAACACAGTCGATTCCTTCGTGACAACTAACCAATACAGATGAAAACTTCGACATAACCTCCGTCAGCATTTGCACGCGAGGGAATAGGATGTTCCTATTGCAACATTAAGCCGAAATTTACCAAAAATGAGTCGTCCAAGAGTATATCACCCAACTGTATGCTGCTTCCTGAAAGTTAACCGCAAAACATGACATTCCGTAGTTATACCCACGCAAACCACAATAGTACGCACATCTTTGACGTCAAAAGACTTTCAACACACGCGCATGATCACGCATAACCGCCTACTCGAACGGGACACTAAAGTTTATCAACACGTTGTTGGCAGGATTCACTCCATGAGTCACGAATTCGGAGAGGCGATGAGAAAACTGGAACAGTTTCGTGGATGCTTACAACCAAGCAAAACCTATGAACCCTTACAACCGAATCATCCTCATTGTCGCGTGCAACAATGGTTTCCCCATCATTTCCACAGATTTCTCACTCCCAGCCCAGTGTGGTTTACGGGGGATACTGGGGCAGCTGCACTCCCTGCCGGAGGACGAGGCAGGCCCTCCGCGCACTTGTACGGTCTCCCGCCCGGAAAGCGATACGCCGGACTCGGGGTGTGTTGTTAAAGGGGGGAGGACGAAGCGACCCGGAGGGTTTGGGGCCGATAAACGCCCGAAAAAATCCGAGGATTTTTTCGTTTTTCTCGGGAAATAAACGACACGTTACTCACCTCTGTCGATCACTCTCTCTGCAATCCAGGCGTACTCCTGCGCGGGATCGAACCCACGACCCTGCTGTGCTGAATCATAGTCACGAGGATGCATTACGACACTCACGTCGCAAGTTTTGTTCCTCTTCCTCGTCGCACTACGAAAAGAAGAAGCAATCCTTTTCATCCACTCTTTTGAGATGACAATTTCACTTTAAAAGGGGTACAAAAGTCACTCTTTCGTCACCACTAACTCCCGACGTCGACGGCACGATTGAACCAACAGATATGGGATAACGGTCCAATCGGAGTCTTCAAGAGGAGAGAAACTTAGGACTGGGGAAGGCGGTTTCAAGACTAGCGTCGAGAGTATTCTTCTAAAATTGATATATCCTTCACACGTGCTCACAAACTGTATTCAAATCACAACAGAGAGTTCTGGAATGGATACGGTCAAGAGCGAACAACAGGATTGGGTTAGAAATCTTCGTGTACGCAACATAAATCAGTCTTATCGATCACGTCTCCACCACAATAAAAAAAATAATGGAAAATTATAAAAAAATGAAGCGTGATAAAATATTTTTCAAACCATCTGTCACGGTTGTGTTGATCGACTCTTGAGCATGAAATATTAACGTTCGTGGCCCATGTTTATGGGATAAGTCGCGTGCTTAAACTCAAACCCCATCTGCTCAGAAGGTCACGACCATTGCAGTGACTCCATCGTCACACTAACGACGAAGACTGACATTTGTGGGACTACTTTATTGTAAATCCTCTCTTAACATAGTCCCATCTTCGGTTACGGACGACTCTGGAATCGGAATCCGTGGAACTGGCAGTTAGGAACCAACCAGTGTATGGCACTTCAACACGAGAGAATCAATCACAGTTTCCTTCCCAGCAGTGGAAGTTATTTCCAAGAGATCACCATTGACAATTGGCCCTTCAAGAGGTACTTTTTCACGCGGCAGGCGGGACTGCAGCAGCACTCCGTATTAAGCACACACAAACACACCATAGACTTCTCAAAGTTTCCCACGGGAAGGGAAAATCGGCGAAACACACGAAAAATATCACAGACGAAAAAAATCCCGGTCACGAAGTAACTGCTCGGTGCTTCACGGTCGAGTTTTCAAAAGTATGAAAATGGTCCGTGAAGACGAACACTCCGAGACGAGGACTCAGCGCGAGAGAGTGGGGAGATGGTAGGCTCTCGCTCCGCGGCGATCGCGAGCGGGGTTGGCCGGCGATGGGAACCAGGGCCGCCCGGCTTAAGGGTATGTACGAGGGGAAATGCAAGCGGTGGGGGAGAATAACCTCCCTGTGTAACCCTCGCCCGTCTGCTGGCGCGAACTCACGGAGAAATGGGGAAACGACGACGCTTGCCGCCCTGGGGCGTTCGGAGGGGCCGCGTTATACCGTGCTACACGTCCTGAGGTCGAGGTTGGAATGAGCTCGGGTGGAGAAGTCTGTCGGACAGAGCGCCGGAGGAGGGGTGGGTAGGGGAGTCGGGAGGGATGGGGAGCGGTAGGGGAGAGGAGGTAGGGGTGGGGAGTGTGGCAGGGGTTGGGGGATGGATGAGTCGGCTTGGAAGGAGGAGGGGGATCGGCTTGCTTGTGCCCTTACGGGTGGGCGATACGCATGGCCTGTGGAGTGACTGACTGGCGGAGGCGGAGAAGAACTGGTAGAGAAGGGAGTCGAGAAAGAAGACGAGGCAGGAGGAGAGTGGTGATGAGCGATCCAAAGAAAACCATCGATAAAGCATCAAAGTCACAACGCCGATATTGGTAAAAACATCTCCAGCCACTGTTTGTAAAAACATCCTTGTTGAACCCCAGACAAAACTTCGGTAATGCTAAATTTAAAATTATAAAATCAACTTTGCATACACCAAAGCGGGTGAAATTTGCCATGAAAAAAGAATTTGACTTGACCGGGATTCGAACCCGGATCTACGAATTGCCGGTCCGGTGATTTATCCAGTTACACCAGCTACAGTTGAATTAAGATGGCTTGGTGGTGTTTCTGGATAACTCACCTGACCGGAAATTGGGAGATCCGGGTTCGGATCCATGTTAAGTCAAAAGCTTTTTTCATGGCGAATTTCTCTCTCTTTGGTGTATATATTTGCATCCGTGCGCGTGACTGTGTACCACATCATTTGTGCAATCGCAATGATTTGAAAAATATCAACTATGCATCTTAAAAAAGGAAACCGTCCGTCCAGTAATTGCACCACGAAAAGTATTGTAAACATAATCAAAATATGGCAATGAGTTGTCATATATATGCATTACTTTGATAGAAACTTTATTTTGTTGGGGGGGGGGGCGATATTCCACAGAGGAAAAATCATTCACCTTGACCGGGATTCGAACCCGGATCCCTCGATTTCGCGCCGAGTGCTTTAACCAGTTAAGCTATCGTTTATTTTAGAGCTTTAATTTTCGGTGGTGAATGATTTAGTCGTGGTATAATTATAACAAATTCATATACATATATCCGGTAAAATACGGTAAATTCGTATTCGTACTGTCATCGATATAACCGCACTAAATATCTCCACTAAATATTTTGCACGACCTCCAGTTTCTAAGACCTGTTAAAAGATATTTCAAAAGTAATACGTAAATTTAAACAGTTCGGGACAAACGCACCATGTCCTGAACGGTGAAAAATCCACCCTGGCGGGACTCGAACCCACGGCACTAGTGTAAGTGGGTTTAACCTAACCGATACTGGAGCCGGACATTTACTGCAGTATTCTATTCTCTACTTTATTTCATTTCACCAAGGATATAATACTTAAAATTTGACGCAAAGTATCTCTGAAAGAAAAGCAGTCACAACTGGTGGAAACCATCAATAGGACCCTGGAATACAACCACCGTTGCTGTAAAACATTTGTGATCAACCATTGATGACAAAACCTTGGACCACAACCGTCAAGGTTTCCCGGCTTTTGGTTGCTCATTCCTGGGAAAGAGTTTCCAAGAAGGAGACAGTAGAACGACCGTAGGACTTGGTTACCCCATTTCAATCAGCAAGGACCCGACAGCGCGCCCTTAGCTCAGAAAAGACACACACGGCGTGGACCCTTTCCCTCTCGCTTGTCCCTTCCTCAGGGGGGGGGGGGGGGCGGGACGGGCAAGGGTGTGGGGAGGAGAGGAGAAAAAAAAGAGAACGGAATACGAGATGAAGAGGTCGGACTCGGACTCCTCCAGGGTGGACAAGCGAGCCGAGTCTCCCGGACTCCCCCCGCAACCCCCCCAAGCCTTCCCAACCTCCCCCCTCAACGCGACAAGCCATTCTTGTGTCCTTATGCATGTTACGTGGAAGGTCTCTTTCCCTCTCTCTCCCATTGTCTCCGTCCTATAAAGTTACACCGGGAGCATTGTTATCCTTTAGCCCCGGCACCCTTCCAGGCTGGAGTAGTAGTATATATACGGCCTGACACGAGCTTGTTTTACGGCCGGGAATGGAAGAAAATGTTAATTCCGACGGCTAGTTTAACATTCATTCCCCGACTCCTCCAGCTGTTCGCGCTCAATATAAACATCACATCCGTCCCGGAAATTTTTGCGGCCGGCTCTTCATGGGGGGGATGCTGCAAAGGGGTTTTTCGAGTCTGCCGCAAATGCAAATTTCTGAGAACTTGTCTGCTTCTCTCAGCGGTAGCACGCCCCGCAGTCAAAGCATTCGAATTAGATGGCCCAGTTGCGATGCCATCAATGGTCACTCCCTACTTAGCTCAAACCATCGCCACCTTGGGCGTTATCTTGGTACGATAACGACGTAGAGAATGGATCAGAGGGGAGATGCCATGTGCGGCGCTTTTTCCTCGAACCTTAGAACCTTCTTGGTATTTGCCGAAGATCAAATTACTAATGCCACACGAATGTGGAATAAATTGGCGGCCACGAAAGAGGAGACACCTGTTTGGATTGAGGCGTCATATCGACAATTAACGCTGTGGATACAAAAAATACGATGGACGGGTCCCGTGTTTATCTAATATAATCAACGTTTCGACATACACGCCAGGAGGCGTTCGCGTCGAGTGGCGAAAATTACGGCATTTAATTCTAAGAAAAAATGAGTGCAGATTTGAAAGGTATCCACGGAGATTATAAGCCGATAATGCCAGGGGCAGAGGTGTCGCTCTCGATTGTAACTATGTGATTACGGGCGAGACATGCGCCGGGCGATTCGTGGCTCTACTTTGTCTCTAAGTGCTCTTTCGTCGTGTGATAATGAGAGGGTAATATCACCCAGATATGATGCTGATTGGTACCAGCACTGAAAAGAACCAAGCCGAGCAAGTTCATTCCTAACACGCGAGGGAGTAAACGCACAATAGGGTTTATTCAAGGTTAAAGACGCACAACAGCTGTTGCCAGCACCTCATTATGAGATTTATGAGACCATATATTTAGGCGGCAATCCAAAATTCCAAATGACTTCGCGAAAAACAACCTCAGATTAGACAACATCTCATCAAATCAAATCAGAAACATTTTTTCAAGGATTTCTCCCATAAATTTTCAGCCTGAAAATTGCGTTTAAGGAAATTAAACCTATTAAATGGGAGATGAAAGAAACACGAGAGATTTCGCGATATGTAAACGAAAGAAGACACCTGCCGAAAACTTCCACCGAAAACGAGAGATAAACTTGCCAATAAGGAGACTCGACGGTCAAGAAAATCGCGTTGAAAGATTCGTGGACGGCAAGAGGCTGGTAGAAGAAAGTAAAAAAACTAAGCACCTATTTCATTTGTAAGAGTAAATGTACAGTTGTTAAAAGAACGAGGTACATACAACAGAAAACCAAAATGAACTACTGTAGATAAGTGTTCTCACCACGAATCAACTTAGAATCTGTCAGTGGCCTTCGTCCCCTTTGACGGGAAATAATACCGTGAACGATTTTCCAACGATGTTAATAACATATTTCTGGACATCATACTCTAAATTAAGGCGTTAATAGGTTTAGATAGAAAATGGTAGGAATTATGCTGATTTTGTGAAAGCAGATGGACTTACTGCTTTAGAAAGCAAAGCTTTGTTCGTAACCCACGAAATGAGTAGTATACGCGAACGATTTATCAGCGATGTTCATAACATATTTCTGAACATCTCACACCAAATAAAATCGTTTTGATGGGGAAGGGTAGGAAGTATCCTGATTTTGTCAAGGTGGATTGGCTTACTATTTTAGAGAGAAAGGCTTCTTCTGCAAACCACAAGATAAGTTGTGTATGTATGTACTGAGTTAACTTTTAAAGCTATTAACGTAGTTTTGAGCCTTGCATAAGCATGCGCTGCCACGCATTGTAACGAGGGTCTTCAGAGAGGAAGAAAATCGCTTCAACGCAAGAAATACGTTCAGCCACAACATGCTCCTTGCTTAGCTTAACTTGAAAGTCACCTTGGCATCATTGTACCCCCAAATTTATTGATCGTAAAAAGCCTACGATCAACGTAAATTCTGTGACTGTCCCTTCAGTCCGATGTCACTGGAGGAAAGAGTGCCACACAAGACGTCCAGGAACAGGATCACATATTTTGGGGAGCAAAACACGCAGAGGAAACCATTAAAAATAACCAGTTTCAAGCCGAACATCGTGGCGAATATATTTCCAAAGTTTAAATTTTAATACGACCGCCAGCCAATCCAATTTATTTAGGGAAAAATCTCAATATGTTTAAATTTCGAATTAATGATCCCATTTTTAAATACCGGCCATAAATCAGGAGCAAACGACCATGGGACGTGGAACTCGCCAGTTGTTTTGAATGAACTCGTATCTCAATGGCGCCGTTACAAAAAGGCCGGTCATCACCTAGGGCAAAAGACGCAACCTGATGGCAGCAATGGTGGCAATCATTAGACAACATTTGTACTTTGTTATTAAAGGCAAGCTGACCAAAAGGGCTGTTTTGCATATGATTAATCATTTCAGGGGGGATGAAAATATTACATATTGAAGACGGTCATAGATGAGATAGGGGCCAAATAACAGTGATTAACTCCACCTCGTACAGGATGAAACCCAACTCCACCCTATCCTGGGGCACGGTCTGTTTCTTTTGATGTGTGAAAGTAAACACACAGCGCCATTCTGTCATAAAAGTTTGCTTCTGGAAAGCGAAATTCGGAGCGGCCGGGAAATTTTTTTTCTCCCCATTTCGTTCCCCCATCCTCTGGATTCCTACCTATTTATCTTGGATCACTGCTAATGGTGTAATCAAGGCGAGGGCCCGCGGCAATCTCTGATAAATGATTCCGGAATCCGACTAATTCTTTGATTATGGGGGAACGGAGAAGATCGAGCGACCGCAAGGTGTTCTTACGCCCGGCTGCCCAGCGGAGACGTTCATCCCGCCACACCACCCCTCCATAAAGGTCCGATTTCCTTCCAATTTTGACGCCGGAAAAATGATAGCCTTCGCGAGATAAGGCTCGAAAGGAAACGTATTTGCATTCGGCATTATGATGGTCTTCGCGCCTCACTAAATGCTACACCGATGTTTTTGAATTTATATCACCTTCACTTTCATTTTCTGGTGAGGTTGACCAGCATTTAAAAAAACACATTTTTTTGCATTCATTTTCTTTCTTAAACTAGTTGACAAGCATTGTTTTACAAAATACAATTGTTTAAAAAAACACCAGTTTGTATGAATTCTCTGTTTTCCTCAAACTCCTTCAGGTAATCTTTGTTGAGAAAACCCAACTTTGTAATTTCCACAAACTTGATTTCGCTGGCACAACGTGCGTTTCACCACACTGGTAGATATATTCATGTGCCACATGACTATGCCACAGTGTGGTGAAACGCACGTCGTGCCAGCGAAATAAAGTTTTTGGAAATTACAAAGCTGGTTTTTCTCAACATGGATATCCATCGTTTCTACGATGTCAGGCCTGAATATCATCAGTTTTATTCCTGTAATCTTATTCACATTGTATTTGAGATTTATTTGTGAAAGGGATTCGATGTGAAACATATCGGTTCAAAATCACTTCTTACTTTTCATGGTATCTAATTTGCCGAACAAACATAAAAACATTCATAAGTTTATAATTGTTATAACCTTAGAAATTCTTACTAAGTGACACCTAATATACCAACCTACGTATTTGAAGTGAGTTATAACAATCCGGGAGGATATTCCATCCATTAAGTAATTTACAAAATAAAATACGCGCAATTTGTACCGAAATTCAACAACTATTTGAAAAAAATACCAGCTCAAAAACAGTGAATAACAGAAAGAATAACACAGAATAACAATGTGAGCACCGTGATAGCAGGGAATCGAGATATTTAACCCACTCCACAGGATGCATCCCATTTCATTTTTTTTCCTTTAAAATTTCAGCGCCAGACACCAACTCGAATACTTTTTTTTACAGTTACAAACACCGGGAATGGATACAATAAGCAGGGATGGGCATACATTTCAGGAACGAACCTGAGGAGAGAAAAAACCGTGAGAAGCGTTAAAAAAAGTAGGAACACGCGGACGGATTCGGGAAAGAAAGAGTTAAGAGAGTGTGGAAGAAGAAACGAGAGAGGGAGAGAATGGATTCGGGAATGAAATAACGAATGGGCGGAGGCGGAGAGAATAGGATGGCCCAAGACAGTGCCGTTGAAAATCAAAGGGGTGAGCGAGAAGACGAGAGAGACAGAGAGAGAAAGAGAAAAAAGCGGGACGCGCAGTTTGAATACCAAGTCGCCTTGCGTGAGAAAAAGGGCCGAACACGAAATACTAATGTGACCACGAGGGGAGGCCGCGAGCGTTGCAGGAAGAGACGCCGGAGATCACGCGTTTAATAACAGCCCCCAGGCGAAGTCAGGCCCCCCTCGAGGTCACTCGGAAGAACAAGAGGAGACGGGTCCATAACGGATACATCCGCTATGTTTGCGCGCATGGACAGGCCGGTTTCTGGACAAAGAAACAGCGCCTGATAATCGCTACCTAAGATTTAGGCTACGTGATACTCTCAGGGCTCTGTACGTAAACGATGAAGTTCACGCCAGAGCAGGAAAATAACATCATGTTTTTACTACTATACTAACGCCAAATTTTGAGGATACCGGGACTAGCCACGGGATTACCTTCACAAAGTTACCCGGAAGTGCACATAAGAGCGAAAATCCCACGAATGAAATTAATTCGACTTTTTTGAAAATGTTAACATACTACCGTTCAAATGTATCTCTCGGTGGACCAGTTCCACTCTGATTTTTCCCTTTAAAAACATTTGTTTCTTACCTCCACTAAGTTCATCAGCTGAGTATAGTAACATATCTACGTCGACTTTTTTCTTTTTACGCAACAATCACCATATTCCACCACTTTCTTAAAATCCTATGGCTTCTTATTACCTCCACCACTCACATTCTTCTCATTAATGACCACCCGCATTCTGATTATTTCTATTAGGTACTCAAATATAAAACAGTCCTAAGTTTGATCTTAAAGTAGCCTATAACAACAAAATAAACTTCCAGGTTACATAAATATTTACATCTATAACAATAATTCCTACTCCGACGAAGCAATATGCTGTTGACATTTGTATCCCAGTTCGCAGCCATGTGATCAAGATTTCACCGCATTTCAGCGATGTCATTTTATCTCGGCAGAATAAACATGATGCTTGCAGGCAGTCTATTTTTCGTACAAACACGAACCGTGGTTGTTACTACCACTATCGACCCCTGCTGCCAGAGTAGTCCGTGCTGACACATCGAAGTATTACCAGCAAGCAACTAACTAGGCCACTGCTTAATAGGGTGTCCACCATTAGTTAACTTATTAAGCTTTTACCAAGATACGTTTCCTATGTCTATCTCCATGGAAGAGCGTTGGAAGAGCGTATGGAAGAGCGTTGTTGCCGATATGATCCAGAGAATTAACATAGTGATATGAAGTATACGAATTGCATTCCAAGGAATCTCATTATGTCCAAATATTTTTAACTAAACTAAGCTTACTGCAATTGGGCGCAGTGTTGATAACGGTGGCCTACGTAGCCTAGAGGTGTGCGTATGGATCGTAGGTTTGGCAAAACCGTTCTCCCTTAGGCCCTTACTGTCAACTAAAATGTGGAACGCTCTATAGAGGTAACTTCCATGCGTAAATCCGCCTTGAGACTTGGCGAGAGGTGGAAAGAAGATACAGACTCTGCCACACATGGGGTTACAGGACCATTCTTCCTCTTCTCCGTCTTTTTTAAAATGCTCCCGCGCCCGCCCCGAGGTGAAGAAGTCAAAACCTGTCCACGCAAGTGGCCGACTCTGGTGGTCCCGGCATTATTTCCCTCACAGTTCGGCCACCCTCCCTCCACCTCCCTTCACTCCCCCCCCCCCTCAGGGCCAGCTGCGGAGGCCGGCAGGAATAATGAAGAGGCCGTGTGGAGGTGGAAAGAAGGCGGGCGAAAGGAAGAAACGCAACAATGCAATGAAGAGAGAGAGAAGAGAATGGACGGGAAAGAGGGAAGGAGATGTTGAGGTGGAAAAGGAAGAGCGGACGGGCTGGAAAACAAGGAACACCGCAAGGCAACCGTGGACAAGGGGAAGGAAACAAGGAGTAGAGAGGGTGAAAAGAACAGGAAAGGAAATGGAGATATAACTCGAGGAGGAGACAAGGTAAACTACGGCTGACACGATACAAGTTTTCCGATACAAACCTATATCGATATTTTACTTGCCGATATTCCGATACTACCGATTCCACACTACCGATTCTATAATATCAAGGAAATTGAAGTATAGCGGAGGAATTATCTGGAAGATACGGAGGAATTCCGTATGGTAAAATTCCACCATCTAGGTTTGTCAGCTATTGTCACATTATAGAGGGTTCCTATCGAACAGAATGAAATTGAATAATAAAAACCTTGACCTGACTCGGAGAAAGATGTTTCATTTATATTTAATGAGAATCCTTACAATGGGTGGTGTTTCGAGATATTAAATTGTGTATAATTTTTATGTATGAGAAGAAGTTATTGGAGGAATTCCTGAAAGGTTCATAGCTACCCATCACGCCGTTCCCTTTCGGGGTAGGCACAGTCAATAAATTTAAATTCTCGAAGGTAAAGATGATTCTGTATTAATTATTTCCTCCATGCTACACTAGCATAACTCTTTTGCTTCAGTTATCCCCTTAGATTGCCCCACACTCCCCCTCCTGTTCTTAAGACCTCTAATATCCAAGAGCCTCTTATACCCACGAACGATAAGGGACCATAACAGCTGCCAATGAGACTTTTATCTAGGTTTGTCGTTAGGTAGTGTAGCTCTTAGTAGTAGTAGTAGTACTCCCTAATACTTGAATCCTTATCTGTTACCTAGTACTAACAGCACGCCGTGCATGTTTTCTACATAAGTCTTGAGTCTCTGTCCATTTGTGTAGTTGCAAAATACATATATATTAATGGTCCCTCTCCATTGTGATAATATCTGTTGTGTAGTAGTGCATGCTTGTTAGGCTTCGCCTCGTGACAGGCATTAGCGATTTATGCTAATACATAATTAGTCGTAGTTACACTAACTTTAGGGTTTAGTGTAATGCATGTTGGTGATTACTCACCCCCTGCCACACACCCCAGAGATGGCTTGCAGGGTATTTTGTAGATGTAGATGTATCCCTTCTCTTGAGAGTATCTTCCACCACCTTCACTCATGACTTTCTCGGTCTACCCCTTCCTCTCGATCATAAATCTGCCTTGTTATTTGACTCTCATCCACTCTCTCGGCATGGCCAAAACAACAAAGCACGCTATTCTCATACATGTCCATTACCGGAGCACCCATTCCACATTTTTTCATTATCCTCTCATTCCTATCCGTATCCCCTCCTATTTTACCACAAACGCGTCTCGTAGATAATAACTCACACCGACTAAGTAAACGAAATGCAATCTAAAATAATAATCACCGATGTGTATATGATATATGTCAGTAACTTTCACACAAGAAATGCACGTGAAGCCGAATCTTCCATGCCTGCAGACCTTTTTTTATTTGCAATACAATATTAGAAGTAGCGGTTTTCTGCTATTAGGAAAGGTACCAATAGAAAGAAAATAAAATATAGATTCTTATTCCTTCAATAGAATTTTGTATTCCGGTCGAAATTCAGAAATTTTTGCTAAAACGTAACGATTTTTCGCAATATTTTAGCGTTTTTGAATCATCGTCCCCAATCCCCATAGCGACCATACTCAATTGTTTAAGTCGAGATTCCGTGTATATCCATTAAATCACTGATTCTTTGCACTAAATAACATATGAATCCAATTCAATGAAGGGTTTTTCCAATCAATGTAAATGACAATATTCTCCCCGTTGGTATTCAACGGGCACCTTCTCTAGTACATTATATTTGTCCTACGATCTAGTTCTATCAAGCCGTCTATTATCCAATTCTAATTTCAGATTTATTTTGAAATTATCACATCACAAAGTCCAAGGATGATTTAAATTCCACGACAGATAGATTCTAACACTAGCTCAATGGTTTCAGGCTCGACTTTGTGGAAGTTCATTTTAAATAATGAAGAGGAAAATTTTGTTTTATTCCACCAATTTATTTAAAGGTACTACTAGTTTCGAGGCAGTGGCGTCATCTTCAGTTACCTAGTAACTAGTATCTGAAGTTGACGCCACTGCGTCTAAACTATTAGTATTGTTAAATAATTTGGTAGAATTAAAGGAAGTTTTCTTTTTCATTATCTAAAACTAGCCTTTGGAGTCGGGGGTCTTGAGTGGCCTAGTGGTCTGCGCATTGGCCAAGCAAGCCGTAAATTGTTCACTTGTTCCTAAAAGTTTGGAATAACCAAATATCTGCCGATATTCCTAAATTATCGTTTCGGTCAATATTACAAATTACCGGTGGCAACGTAATTGGATATGTACCTGGCCAGCTGTATAGTAAATATTTTTAGATGGAGAAAAAAGGGAGTGTCAGCGACAAAAACACCTCCACAGACACTCTAACATATCATTAAGGAGTCTCAACTAAGGAGATACAATCAATAAATAGCACCCATGAGAATGCTCGTACTCAGACGAACTCCAGTCTTATTTTCGCCAATCACTTGAGAGGAATTAAGCAAGGAGCGTCCCAGCAGGGGGGGGGGGGTGCAATTTAAAAATATTTGAAAAAGCACTAAATGGATTATGTGTTTTCGCAAACAACCATAGAATTTCGGCCAATTTGTTTTTAGAGCTACGCAGTAACCGAGCCCCATAAAGGTGGGAAGTTAATCAACAGCTGTACTCCTCCCTCGACTGATCCCGAGGCTGCCCGTGACACCTGCCTGTTATGATTGGGCAAATGCCGTTCCACAGAATAGATATGAAAGATTTTCCTCCACCCCTCATAAGCACTCATCATGGATTTATGCTTTCAAATATACAGGAAAGAAATCATTCATACCATGCTCTTCCTCTCCATTCAGTATTCAACATTCAGAAACAGCCAACGCATTCTCATCTAAGTTTGCTTCCTATGAAGCCCCATTTTCATTCCTTTAAATTTGCTGCCGCCTGCCTCCGTGTCTCTCAATCCCAACGAAGAGTTCTGCCGTTGCTGATGGTCCCTTTGGGCGTAATGCAGTGATGCAATGGGTGGTCTTCGTGTCAGATAAACAAAATGTCATTATAACTCTCCGAATTAAGAGGAAGCCACTCAGGATACTGGTTCGCATCGTTCGACACCCTCTTACATTAGAAATGACAGCGCTGCCTCCGCACAAAAAACTCAGTGACTGACGGATGTTAAGATAAAAATACACTGGGTATTCTAGAAGCCATTCAACACAGCAAGTTGTGTAAGTCAAGTCAAGTTAAATTTGTTTTATTGCCATGTGAACAATCAACACAGAGTTATGGAAAAACGAAACAATGTATACACTTCTTAATGCGGCCTCTGCTTTATTTAGGCTTGTTGCCTCTTCAGGGTTAGATTAAGTTTTTTGTGAAAAGACGTGATTGTTGCCGATCACACGGCGGGGATGGCCATGGCCCTGCATTCACCCGAGGGGGGAGGAAAACTCGCAAAACTTGCCAGACCACCAAGAACTGGGGGATGCTTACACATAACAGTAACAGCAATGATTGTGGAGAGGTCAACAGAAAAAATAACAGCAGCAGAACAACAAGATCAAGGAAGTTACATAATGTGACACGATTATTTTCCCACCGTGAATAAAATCAGCCACGAACGACCTTCTTCAAAAGCTACGATTTCCCCTCAAGGATTTTCAGGAATAAGTAGTTGAGCGCAAAGTCACCACCATCAGGCATTCGACCTCAAGTTAGCGGTTCCCGTCAGGTACGCAGCTGACGCGAAGGCCACCGGTTCTATTCCCGCCCGAGGCAACGTGACACGACTTGTCGATGCGGTCGCCGAATCTCCATAAAATGGCGAGGCATCACTAAAGAGAGAGAGAGAAAGAAGACACAGGAGGAAAAAGCATAATATTATCACAATCGCAAAACTGCCAAGGCCGCCCCAAAAAAAACGTCCACTTTCGCACGCAGAAAAGAGGCCCCATTATTTTTAACGAAAACATTTCACTCTCACTCCCCTGGAGGAACATAAATACGTCCAGAGCGTCCAGAGCTTCAAAAAGAGTAGTGGGAGAGCCATTTAAAACGGAAAGTCCCCTTTTCCGAAAAAGGGTAGAGTGGCGAAATCGAACGGAGTCTTCACGAGTGAATGGGATAGGACGGAAAAGAAAAGGAAAGGCAGGAAGCAAGAGAGTTGGAGGTCGAAGGGGTTGCAGAGAGATAGAGAGAGGGGCAAAAGAAAAAGATCGCCAAATAGGGTATATGGGAGAGTAGGAAGTGTGTGGCAGGGGGTGGTTGCGGAGACCTTGGGGCTATTTCGCTACGCTTCCGAGCGACTCTGCGCGGACGGCGTGGGTAATTTACGACGTCCACCCCAATTCACTCGTTTCGTTTCGCGTTTCCGAGTGTCCTCCTCCTCTTCGGAAACGGGGCAGAGGGTGGGCGGGGAGGGCGAGGAGGATGGAGTGGGCACGGGCCCGGAAGCCCACATCCCGCCCACGGGCGTGGCCACTCGATACGCAGCTCACAACATCGATACTCGTTTCAAATATTAATCGTGATTGAGACGATGTTTTATTTATTGCCACTCATCCTCTCCAAGAGAAATTCTCGCTCCAGGAGTCCCGCTGTCTCAAGCGAGCCTCACTTATCTCCATTTCCTTATTCCCGACGTAGCAATTAACCATAGAAGGTCACGTAGAAATCTATTCCACGTTGATTATATTAAAAGTTTCCATTAATATTGCTCACGTGGTGATACCGACGATGATAATTGACACTATTCTTAATGCTGGCTCTAAGTTAAATCCACGTTCATCACGGAAGACGACAGGTATCGATTGCAATGTTTACATATGCCAAAATGTCAAATCGGTAGCATTAATCTACTACATCACCCGCATCATAACATCTAAAATGTAAACTATGTCTCAGTAATGGGAGTACTAATGTATCATACCACCCATAAAGTTGTATCCAGAATTTCGTTTACATCGACGAAAATAACCTACTTCATGGTCCATATACTGCGCTTTTCAAATAAAAATATCGGCAAAAATCATTAAATTTACTACTACCTGGTTCTTGATTATTTCTTCTCTCATATCCAGGTTTGGAACAATTGGGCCTGGCTACTCCCTGAGTTTTTCGGTGGTCCTGTTTGGTCTGCGAGAATAAAATGGACATTGTATCGATACGTTACCATATCGCACAACGATGGACTGTATCGAATGTTATACACGGAAGCGAAGTCGGTGGGGGAGGAGGTAGAAGGTAAGAAGAGAGGACTAAACCCCAGCAGCAGCCGACAGCCTCCCCCTCCCTCCATGGTGCTTCGGAATGCTACCCGCTTGACTACTGCATCGTCACTGAGTGACTCGTCACGCCCCCCTTCGGGGACGCCAATAATCGTGGGACTCTGGTGAGCGCGCGAAGTTCACGCTTCGTCCTCACTTTTCGCATCATTCTTCCTTTATTCCTTTCCCTCTTCCTCCGTCCTTCTCATTCCGTCTCCGTGTTCTCTTGCGCTGTCGAGCGCACAAAAACACGTCACCAGGACGGTGGCACAAACCCGGGGTCGTTAATTAGTGATATACGACCCCTATTTAGCGCGAAAGAGTTCAAAGCAGCGTTGGGGATGGTATTTGCTAAACAATGATCTCCCTTCTTCTCTCCTACTTGGGCGGGAAGGCCTTGGACTTGGGGGACATACACTAGCGCACTCGGCTTCTGAGGAAAAGGCCAAGGCCAACGTCGCTCTGCCATTGTGACCAGAAATGGTTCGCTATCTCCACCCCCCGTCTATTTTTGTTTTCTCTGCGAAGTAAGCTCTTGCGCTCCCCATACAACGATTCCGTAAGGGAATGACGGTGTCACCGCGAATAGCATCCGGAGATCAAATGATGCAAGTATATCGCCGCTGCTCCAGTTTTTTTTATTCAACGTTCCTTGGCGTGGGGAACGAAGAATATTGATGGCCCCTGATTTCCATCGAATGCCGCTCTGTTCCCCAATGAAACTGCCGAGATGAAGGCACGGACCAATGGATATTGCCTTTAAGAACGTGAACCGAGTGATGCAGCGACTGTTCCAGAAACTTGGCCAATTCACGGGAAAACAACATTAAAGATCACGTCAATGCGATAAAAATTTGGAATGAGATTTGGTCCTTCCTCAATTTCCAAGCTATAAATCAGTCATCCTGCAATCCACAAGCGGATTTTACGGAACCGAGTTCATGCATCATAGGACAGGGATGAAAAGTGTGAATTGGGCCCAATTGGCAATGGGGGATTAAAAAAACGCCTTTTATCAAGTACAAATGGAGGGGAAAAAAGGAATCTAAATATTGAGACAAAGTAATCTGTTTATCTAATTCTACATTGATGATAGAAAGACCAACATGAATTGATAATGGGAGTTTTCTGTAATTCCCCCCAGTGAGCAGGCTCATTTCTGAGAATACCTATACTATAGGATAAGGGTAGGGTATTCTCTTTTTTAATCTATAAAAACAACCATAAAAGTACATTCCTTAGAAAAAAATTACATGAGATACTGACTTGTGCCATCCTTGGTAGAATTTGTTCTAGAAAGCGAAGAAACGAAAATACTTAGGGCTGTAAAATAACGTTAGTAATTCTAGTAGCGAACTTTCAGGAATTTTTCTCAATCGAGAACATTACTAAATGCCCTACAGGGAAAATACTGAATACCATATCCTGTAGAACACTAAAAAACGTCACGTGGAACAAGTTGGTCGATAAAAATTCCTAAAATCAGAATTTAATGTATAGTACCTACATACTCCGTGTACAGACTTCGCAGAGAAAAGTTTAGCTTCAGGTTGTTAACTTTACTCAAGGGCGCAAATTAGAGTTTATAAATATGATGAAAAGATAAACAGAACGTGCTACTAAAGAGGGTATTGAGCGAGACCAACCGCATCTAACTTTTGATTCGTTCGCTCACTTTGCATTTCTGAGAAGGACAGAAAGGAAAATCCCTATTTAGCCATGGCGGTCTATTGCCGCGACCACCATGTTTTAAATTCACCTCTTTATGTTCCTCCACAGCGACTTTTACATCAGTTTCTAGAGGCTACAAACATTGTTTTTGTTTGAATAGCTACATCAATGGGGGGAGGGGGGTAAGTGCTAATAGAAATTAGCTCAGAGGAAACTTTCGCAGTCACTATTGACGAACCGGAAAAGGGATTTTTAGACGAGAAAGCTTTCAGAGGAAGGTCGTAATGTGAGTGGGAGAGGTGAGTGGGGAAACTGCAGGAAAAAAATTACCAGAATAAGGAGAGGGCGGAACAGCCAACCAACTAGACACGATCAAAAAAAAAGTGGACCGAATCCATAAAAATGGTGAGATCGTAAAATTCGTGAACATGCGAGCTCTTGTTAGGCGGGAAAAATAAGTACTCTGCTTGAATTCTTAAGGGCGGCCGCGGTAAGGAGCGAAGGACGGATAAGAGCGACTAAGGCGGTGTACGTAGGCTATGATGTATATTGAGTGTGTGAGTGAGTGTTCTTTGCTCCGTGTCCCACCGCTTCCGCTTCATTTCTACAGGCTTCAGGTTGTTGTTGCCTTCATTTTCCCATTTTTAGCACTTGCTCCCTGGACTAGGGAAAGCTTTTAAGGGCATAGGTTGCGTGTGTGTGATTTTGTTTATGAATTTCTATTATAAAATATTTGTTTCATTTATTATTATTATTAAGTATCATCTTTTTTCCATCATGCTCAGGATTTCTTATTTATTTTAATTTTTGGCATGGAATAATTAATAACAAAGAAAAAAAAATATATATAATAATTTGAACAGAAGGTGGAAGAAAGAGATAGGAAACATGTAACTAAAATTGGACGAATACACTATATATATATATATATATATATATATATATAAAACTTCTAGGAGAATCACTCGGGTGATAAATATACAATATGCCAAGAGGGTGGCCGATAAAAATATACACACGGAAAAAAGAACACTTACAAATAAAAACTTCCGATATTTCGGTGAAGACACTCGCTCCACCTTTCTCTAGGAGAAGAGTAGGAATCCTACTCTTCTCCTAGAGAAAGGTGGAGCGAGTGTCTTCACCGAAATATCGGAAGTTTTTATTTGTAAGTGTTCTTTTTTCCGTGTGTATATTTTTATCGGCCACCCTCTTGGCATATTGTATATATATATATATATATATATATATATATATATATATATAATGAGTCACTGGGCAGCCCAGTACTCTCTCCAGTTCGGAAGAAGACAGTTGAATACTGTCGAAAATTAAACAATTAAACCATTCGTGTGAGTTTATTTTGTTTGTGTCTCTATGTTTTTTACTTGTCACGCCTGTGACTCCTTATTAGATATATTTTCACCACGTGTGAATTTCGCTGTTTGAATATATCTATATATATATATATTCGAACGAAGCATAAGTGAAATGAAGCGAAGAATTAAATGTAAACCTGAAATACCCAAATGAATTGAGGCGCAGAAGCGTACTAGGGAGAAAATGTATGCACCAAAGTGATGAAAATAGCTTTTAAAAATCTTTTGACACTACCGGAATTCGAACCCGGATGTATATATATGTATACATCCGGGTTCGAATTCCGGTAGTGTCAAAAGATTTTTAAAAGCTATTTTCATCACTTTGGTGCATACATTTTCTCCCTAGTACGCTTCTGCGCCTCAATTCATTTGGGTATTTCAGGTTTACATTTAATTCTTCGCTTCATTTCACTTATGCTTCGTTTTTCCCAGTATTTTTTTACTAATACGGCGAATCTTCTTTGAGCCAAATATAATTCTTTAATAAACTATAGCAGTAAATCTGAGGCTTAATGATAGTGAATCTTAAGAGATAGTAAAACCGAAAGCAAGTAAAACTGTTTACCCAGGATAGCATGAATGCACTTTTGTTATTAATTTTAAATACTGCCTTCACTCTATTTGAGAGTTTTAAAATATATCAAACCGGATTGTTCGTTTAATTAAAAATCCACATTAATCATATTCATTAGTGTTGCTATTTTTTTTATAAAGGTGATCTCATCTTCAGACAATTGCTTAAGGCATCACCTTTAAGCTCCTTTGTTCCTATGATGTATTAAAAAATTGTATTGATACGTTTGAAGGACAATAAGTTTTATTGAATTGCCATAGCAACGAAGCGGAAGAAACGTACCCAAGAGGGTTGTGGGAAGGCCATTTGCGACCTCCCGCGCGGCGAGTAGTAGGGCAGCGACGGATATGACCCGCGGTAGGGGAAGTAGCTCCCTCTCTGGTGGCGTGGTGGCGGACGCCGCCGTTCCTTCCGTGCTCTGGGAATGGTTTTTATTAAGACGTAGCGGGGGTCTTTTTTATGGGGGGCGCGGGATATTCGGTCGCTCTCTCCAATCAGAAAGCCGAGGACATTAACCATTGGGAGGAGGGAGGCGATGAACGTCGTCGGTCTCTCGAAAAGGTCGCCATCGCGCGCCCCGTCGGCCTATTTATCGAGGAATCAATAGCCATCGGGAACTCTTCACCGAGCACCACACCTATCTCGAGTGTACTTATCGGATGATGATTTTTCGAATCAATTTTCTTGGCTAATTGAACGAACTTCCCTCACCTTCAAGAGCTCATGCTGGTGTCGTGAGTAGGTACCTACATCTTAAAATCAAGAAATCTACGAGAAATCATTAAAGTAACTCAAATTTTTGAAAAGGCGTCTCACTGCTCAAACTTGACGGTGGTAGACTTCACTCCGTAGAAGTTCATTATTTTAGTATTAATGATTAATTAAAATACTTAGTATCTACTTTTCTACAAATTAAAATTTGTAGAAAAGCATCAACTAAGTATTAATCATGAATGCTAGTGTAATTGTTAACTACTATTTTTTTGGGAAATGCATTATACCAGACTTGAAGCTCGATCACGGTTCTCCATAACGCAAGAACTCGCGTTATCGTTATCGCGCTCATAGAGAGCGTAAACGTGATCGTCATTTTACACATTTTAAAAGGTACTTTAAATCACTAGTTTTAATAATGAAGTGGGCTCTTTGGACAGTGAGCATTGTCCTTCCAGAGCGGTTTGCGTTTTTGATAACGAAAAAGACAACGCGATATACGGAACCGTGATCCCATTCCTAGTTCGATGAGAACACGAATTATCAAGCAAAAAAAAAATTCAAAAACAATTCACCGTCAATATTCATTTCAGGAGGAAATTTTGCTTATGCAAGTGCTGCTGTAGGTAAATATAAAGAGGCTACACCAAAAAAAGTTAGGAAAGGTCGCGTATTTTCCACTTAAGATTTTAAATTTAAAAATCATAATTCATCACAATATTTCAAAGACTTGCGTAATGATGTAATTTAAAGGCAATATTTTTCAACTATTTACGGAGGGCAGTGTTCCTTAAAAATAGAGAAAAGTATATTTCAGTCTCGATTACGAACTATTGCGTTAATTTCTATAAGAGGATACAAAATGTTTCACGGGCAGGCGAAAACTGAGTTTCGTCATCCAAAACTATTTTCTTTATTATTGGCAGGTGCTCTCGGAAAATATAAGGATTAACTACGAAAAGAATAGAATAGAATTTCCCGAACGAGGGATTCGAATGGATCCATTGTATCCAACAATAACAACAACAGAGAGTACGTAACGAGGAAACTTCAACGGAAAGCATTATTGCTCCAGCACCGTCTAAATGGTAATGAGCTCCCAAACCATCGGCAGAAACTATTCTCGGAAGAGCTAAAACTATGCTACCGTGTTAGGCAAGTTTTCCTTGCCGCTGTTTTCGAAAGGTTAGCCCGTCCATTTCCAAACCAATGCACGGGAGGAGAGTAGGGATTTTGCTAGTTTCCAGGACTTAAGTATAATTCGGAAGATGTTTATCTTTGCTCTTCCCCTTTCCCCTACACCTCGTTAAGACGCAAACCCTGTCGGAAATTTGTCTTAAGAGTCGTCGGCACTCGTTTTGAGAGCGCTGGCATGCGAAGTGGCAGAAAATTGCCTCCCTCCTGGGAGAGAAACCTGGGAGAAGTGGTTTCCAATACGCAATTAAGGTCACACTCCCTTGAGAAATTGCCATTCTCGGGCTAAAATCACCGCGAAGAACAACAGGGAAGGACCCTCTTCAAGGCCGCGTGCTTGGCTCGGGAAGGAGGTAGTTTGAGGAGTGGGATGAGGTAAGGAGGTGGAGAGTTGCCGGAAAAAAATCTTTTAAGACGTTTTGACTGACACGGCCCACTTCTACGAATTCCCACCGGCGACGCACCGTCAGGGGGCCAGGTAGCGGCGGCGGCGGTGCGGCCACGCCTAGGAATGACGCCGATGAACCATAAATATAAATCCATCAGGCGGACTCCACTCACTTTGCCCAGGGTGACTGTACACTGTTCGGCCCGTTGGATGTGCCAATCCTCGTGCTGTTCGAGAGGGAGTCTTCCGACTTGTGGCCGCTTGCCTTTTCAGCGTCAAGAGAGTCAAGCTTCCCTTTCCTCGTGGGAGAAGCAGGCCAGGGGCAGTAAATGACCCATGACTACCACCATTGCGACAGCATTGTTTTGTGGGACTTGGCGGGAGAAGTGGGTGGCGGGAGAAGTGGGTGGCGGGAGGCAGCCCTTCCGTCAAGCTTAGTATTTTGGGGAGGGAGGGTGTAGGGCACAGGGAAAGGGTGGGGTTGGCTTGTTCGTAATGGCACCCAGAGCGAAAAGGGGCCAAAACCCCATCCGCTGGCCCTGTTCTAGAAGGGATAGGACGAAAATGGTCGGCTCGTCACATCGGCGCTTTTGTCGCGACTGAGGGCGGCAGACGTGGGGTTAGAGGGTGGGGTTGGGGGGTGGGGTGGGTGGGTGGAGTTACACTTTCTAGGGCCGGGTGCATTTTGTCCGTCGGTGGGGGCTTAGGTTTTAAGGGGGGGTCGCCGGCCGGCTGAGAGAGAGTGAGGTTGGGGGCTGAACAAACAGTGCGGGGGAGGCGGGGGTGCCTCAAATGGGGGCGGGTGGGCCACGGAGAAGGGAACCAAGCAATGGGGGCGAAGGGGGTGTCGCCACAGACACACATACTGAGACAGGCACTACTTCTTTTCGGAACCAGATTAAGAAGGTCCCACCATAAACTGAAATCCAAGTCATTTTTCCCATGTTCGCGTTATTTTTTTAATAATGTGACGTCTACTCGGTAATATTCACTAGAACCCAATCTTCCACCTTAATTTGTTTACAAATTAAACTTTAGTTTTTGCGAAATATGACACTTAAAGGTAAGAGTGGATCAACCAGGGGGAGAAAAGGATTTTTTTACCATATTCAGATTACAGTTTTGCAAAATACTGATGTATCAAGTGAATTTTCGAGGAAGTCGAACGATAATTACATATATGTACCAATCCATCTTAATTTTCCATGAAGCAGCAACTTACGGCCATTAAACAGGGAGTATTCTTGCTTTTAATTACAATGGCGCAGCAATTGTCACTTCGGCCTCGAAAAAGCAATCATTAAAAAATATATTCGTCCATTTGCCTGAATTATTACGATCACATTAATAAATTAGGTACAAGTTAAATCCCGGCTGACGAGGTTTTAAATAATCCAGGTTTGCGTGAGTATTTCAACAAGGATTAAAGTTGAGTTTCGCTTCGCAGTTGTTTAAAACTTTCATTTTTACCTCATTGTGCCTTAGATGTAACTTTTTCCGGACTATTTATTACCGTGGATGAAGCAAAATTGAGCATGAGACGACTATATGAATACTGGTTCTATAGAAGTGCCGAACAACATTTGTTAGGTCTGGTTTAAAAAGCTATGAATTCAGCCGTTAGTGACTAATTTTTATTTTACTTTACTCTGTAGCTTAATGAGGTTCCGCCGCGACTGTGTGAGTCAAAACAAATACTAAATTCCACATTTTTTTATATTTTGTCCAAAAAATCCTGCTTTCGCTGATGAAATGCGTTACCTACAGAAAAACAAAAGTAAAGTAGAAAAAATGCAGATTATTCCACAATTGTATTTTAAATTAGCACTTTTTTCCAGCCATTGGAGCTGACTGCAGCGCCATTTCCTACGAATTACCGCATTTTGACTTCAATTACGGCATTAATTCCCCAATAACTAGAAAAATAAGAAGGTAAGATGCCTATATTTTATTTTTATTCAATTTCTCTGGATTATTTCCTTCATATACATAGTTTTCCGCGAAAATGGCATTTATATTTTAACGAAAAATACTATTTTTCCCCGTGTTTCTCTCATTCCCCCATTGAACACCATGTAATTTCAAGTTCAATTATAGAATAAAATAGCGTGGAAAGGTATTATTTTGTTGTTCATATCAGATAGAGGACAAGTATTTTTACAAGTAGACAGAATATGAATAAAATGACATTTCAGTCATTTTACGGTGGAACCACCTTAAGCACAACATCAGAGAACGCAGTTCAGTTTTAAAACAGCTTGAACCAAAAAAAGGAAGCCACTATTTGGGGTAATTACACTCTCTTGCACTGTTACAGAGGCAACCGGGAAGCAATAATAGCTGGTAAGTAAAAATGTATGTACCTTCAACTGGAAAAGATTTTAGCATGTATGCACAGCTGTAAGACGCGGTAAAGTAGGTAGGCCGAGACGTTGTCCCTCATTTCATTCTCAATAGCTCGAGCCACATCTTAAATCCCTGCCTCGAATACTTTTTCCCGGAACCACCCCAAGGGACCACGGGACCACGAGAAAAATAACGCAACTCTTTGAGGAGAGACTCCTCTCCCGGACAAACGAGTCATTCGAAGGATTGATGAAGACGTGACGAAAAAAATGATGGATCGACGGGCATCTCTTTCTACCTTCGTTACGACGCCATCAATCTTGACGGCGCCCCCAAATCGGACCCCTCGTGAATGACGGTTCACCGTGTGAGCAGCGCCACTCAATGGACTTGATTTCGTCACCTGATTCATTCCGATAATTGCGTTACATTGTCCGTCCAGGTCGGGCCACTTGGACGATCGGGCAAAAAACCTCATTAAAGATTTAGAAGAAAAAATGCACGGAGTAGGGGAATTAGAAAAAATAAAATAAATTACAAGTCTGATGAAAGAATGCTCCCTGTGCATAGAAATCATCGGTGCTACATCAGTAGAATTATCAACAAGGCCTTTGGGACCGATATATTCGGCTTCCTCTTGAGAGAACCATCATTTCTCACAAGCGACGGACTGTATTTTTTCACTGCAATCGCTCTGCTGCACTACTGTATCTATGTCGTCCACCGGCAGTAATTGAAAAGCTCGTGTTACGCCACGATGCAATGGACACGGAAACGATAGATCCCGTTCAAAAACACACCAAGTAGATACTAGTCCGATCAGACGTTTTTCCTGATTTTATTTGCCCAGTTTTCCCACACAAAGCATCGCTTCGTCTCCCGGTAAATAAAACCGGTTTCACGTGCAATGGAAGTGTGTTTCAATTCCTTGTTTCACAAAATTACGAGTACTTACGGCTGGGTCAAAGCAACGCCGATAACAATAACGACCAAGTGATTTTAAAAGAAACAGAAGCGCTAGTTCCATCAAACTAACAATGAAAAAATAAAAAAATTACTGGCGCTGGATGTTTTTACTGTTGATGAATGCAGTTTCTTCGCACCGTAGAATGCGTACGATGGAAAGACAACATAGTTTAAACTCCTGAATTGTTCATGTTCTCAAGCGGATGAAAACCTCCCAACATTTCCTCACCCATATATGCGAATCATTAAAGTAGGTTAAAAATGTTACATGTGAGAATTTGACCACTACCTTCTCAATATTAATGGCAAGCAAGATGTTTCGACATATGCTTCAAAGATATGAGCTATAAACAGTAATGGCTTCTGCAATTTAACCACATACACTGATTACAACACAGTTGATTGAATCACGCCTATTACAATGAAACTATGTACATCGCTAATCAAAGAAAAAACTCAGTTTACGTCAATATTCCATTGTTTACAACGGGAAGACGCACATTTCGCCAGCTTTGGCATAATAATGTGGTATATGGATTTATCCAATCCAAATTCTACATACTCTTTATGGATATATATAGAAAATTCTGCACGTATTTAATCCATGAACTCCTGTAGTTCTGAGCATTAAATGCATAGCGTAGTATAGAATATATTGCATGTTTTGGTGGAAATCCACCCAATTCTACTCATTCTTGAGGTGGCTGGCAGGGCACTATTTAAATTAAACACCACCGTTGGGGAAACAGCAAATTTTTCTCATTTATAATGGACTAATACCTGTTGTGATTCATTCATCGCTTGCAAAGAAACATGCCAGAATATACTGTAATGAGTTACCTCATTTCATTCAGCCCAATTCAGAGACGCAGCTCCTAGCTCTCACACATTCTCAACTCTTCACGAGCAAGGATTCCTCCTCGAAGACGCCTCAACGTCGGAATCCTAGGCACACCCCCCTTTCAAGGAAGTTTCCCTCAACCCATTCAACTGGGAAGGAGGCCACTGTGGAGTTTTACTGCTAAGGGGATCGCTCCGAGGGCTGAAGGGATCGCAACCGAATGCTATGCTTACCGACTCGTCCTTCGTCGCCCGGCAACACATGTGCCCCCCGAGTTTCGTTGGGGTCGTGGCAGGCTGCGTGCATGCCTAACCCCCCAAAAATCCTCGCAAGTTTCCCGGAAAAAGTTAATTTTTTTAAAAGACGGAGGGGGGTTCGGAAAAGAGATTAGTGAGATTTCGTGAGAGTTGGGGGCTGCTTGTTGCGGGGGGACTTCCGTTTCTCTCTCTCTCTCTGCCTTATATGACTCTCTGCGGCCTATGTCAATACGGATATGGTCTGGAAGCTCCGCGGCGTACGGAGAGTGATGCCACCGGATCCCGCATCCAATAATACTCAAATGTGGCACGTATCGGGCCGTACGTTTTGAGAAAACAAACAATTGACGGTGAGGAGGGATTAAACTTGAGGAGGCCAGGTGATACTCGTGGAGGTTTTGACGTATTTTCATGCGTAGAGTTTGGGGGGAGGGTGACAGAGGTTGAGACACCACAGTTTACCCTCAGCTCCGTTAAGTGTGCTAAGAAAAGCGATGTTCGTTTACTCCCGATCAACTGGGGATTGAAACGACCTCCGATCTTCAAAAGGAGTCCAAACACTCGAGCATGTGTTTGCGCAAGGGAGTCTTGGGGTCGCCGCATCCGCTTTGCCTTCCGCGGTCTACAAACAAGAGATGATACGTAACAGTTTCGACGCGTCTTTACCCTTCATTAGTTGATGATGAACCATCGTATAAGGCGCTGGAAGATTCAAATCGTTTGCACATCAGTGCGATAGCGAGGGAGGGGTAATCATGACGGCTGAGGGATTGCAGGCACATGAGAGGAAAGGGGTGGTGGACACGAAACTCGTCGCTGGTGGTATGCACCACCCTCAAAGGAAGCCGACGATACGTTGCGCGCTCCCATCTGGAGGATGGTGTTTGGCGCATTCTCCACACTCCACCCATGTGGGAATGGCAAAAAAATAAACTGGGGAATAAACAGGGAGGCTTGAGCCAGAGACGAATACATTCCGAGTTTAAGATAATGGTCTCACTAAGCATCAGATGTTACTTCAAAGAAAACGCACATATTTATCAGAGTATTGAGTTTAAATTTCCATAAACTTGGGTGACATTTTAAAAATCTCACTGGTGTTGAGAATCGAAGCCATGTACTTATCGCGAAAATAAAGAAGCTTGGGTAGCGTGGTGGCCTGCGCATCGACCCGGCAAGCCAAAGCTCCGTGGTTCGATTCCCAATCCAAGGCCTCATATACTGTTCTTACCGTTTGGAATAAACATTTTTCAATGGCAGTTCAATTAGCATTAATACCAGATCATAATCGCAGTTTTGACTCAGCTTACTCATATATTAGCGAAATAATAATAAGTAAAATAATTTATAAAATAAATGGTGAACACATAGAAAAATGTTTTACGAATATAAAGGCTGATATTTTATACGTATTTGCGTAAATGGTTGTGAATGCTGATTTCTCCAACGGAGAATTTTATGATCAGTTCCCGGTAGGTATAAAAATTTGGGTTTTCAGGTATTTTTTTAAAATATGGACTTCCATCACGTAGACACTCCTGTTGAAGTCCTACGGATGAAACGTGTTCTTTAACATTTTCAAATATTAGTAGATATTCTTAAGCTTGTTTATATTTGTAATTTTATTTTGAGTCCTTTACTATTGCTGTGGTCACGTTAATTTATTTTTTTACCCCTGGAATGCTCAAAAGATGCATTTAATTGTATTAATTTTTCAATAAATACGGAGTATTCATTTTCTGAAAAAAGTTTGACCCACATCATAACGACCACTCTTATGGGCTCTTTGATAAAAATAATGCTGGACTTTTATTCCTCCTTAGCCTCTGTACTTCAACCCATGAAGTGCAACCTCCATATCCTGTAGCTCGAAATTCAAATCCCATTCCTCCGCAATGGACAGTCGCCAACCAACCACCGCACTCTACCCAACGACAAGTGGGCGAAAATAGGAACCCACGTCGCCGCAATCCTCATCTGCATCCTCTTGCTCTGCCCCTCTCTCGCCCATGCCCAGCAATCCCATCAATTCATTGACCCACTCCCGTATCTCTCAGTGCACGCTTCAGTCGACCCGCAAATTGCATCATAATCGGATTAACAGGAGGGCACCCTCTATCGGCGGGCGAGAAAAACACGGCCCGGAAACATTTTCCCGAAATGCGGAAAGATATTTCCAATCATCTATTTCCCACAGACTTTCCCCGATTGCATAAATATATTGCTCTCCACTCCACTGAAACCTTGGGGCCTCAGAAATATATGAATTTGACCGTCGATGTGGGAGCAAGGGAGAGAATGCATGCTTGGGGAGAGGGAGGTAACGATGCAGACCATGAACAAATGCAAGAGTGCACTGCGTAATTTTCGGCTCCGAAAATTTGGGAGAGATTCCGGACGAATTACATTTGCATCGGAATGTTTGGCCGATAAGGGTTAACAAAAAGAAACGAGGAGAAAAAAATTAACGTTCGATCCGGTCCCGAAAATATGGCTGCCCATTCAATGATTGCAGGTCATTACTATATTAGGACCCTAATTGAATGCGACCGGCGATCCAAACGAATGACCCGTACACTCCTCCCCTCCACTCGCTATTGGGACGGAGATAATGCTTTGGCGGGGACAAATGGATATACGGCGACCGTAACCCCGCTCCCCGACGATAGATGGCCACCGTCGCGCGCATCAACATTCCTTTGTTTATTTTTTTCCAGCCAGTAATCGCCCTACGGCTCGCATCAATTGCCCTTTTATCCCTGCAATTGTCCTATGGAGGCCCGACTCAAATGGCAAAAATTAAAAGGAGCCCATCATGACATCCCTTTTTGTTTTTATTAACGGCTTTTTATTTATTTCGCTTTTTATATTTGTTGTTCCGGCCGGAACGATCAAACATGCCAGGGAAACGTAACGATAGGGAGACACTGCAAGCTTATTCCGTGATCGGCCTCCCGTAATAGCGTATTTCTGTTCAAAGTAGTCTTAATTGCTCCCGAACGACTGGTGGACAGATAATGGCAAACAAAAGGAAACATTTCCTAATCTTTTATTGGTTCACGTGCGCACGCAAAGGTATCCAGGGGACTCGACTCATCAAATTAAGAGAGCAAGTTTTGCGAGGAATCAATAACAAATTTGTTTTTGAGTTCAAATGACTTGGGGCTCGAGGAATCAATGTGTTTGAATTGGTTTCCGCTGAGAGAAAGGCTTACACACCATTCGCCAAGAGCTCCTTCAATTTTCGTGAGACCTACACGTTGTTCCAGCGACCGAAATGCGTCCATCTCCACTTTATCACTCAACCGTGCAAGCCTGATAAATTTACCCACGTAAGCAAAGGCTATTTGCACTGAACCATTTTGCGAGATCTATAGTAGTTTGTTCTGGCGATAGTGTTTCATGAGTAACAAATTAACACTTTAAACCCTATCGGACGCTGAATTGAGGAAATAAACGGATACAAAAGCCGTAAAGGAAAATATTACCTCTTATTTTACGCATGAATCATCGCTCATTCTTGCACACTGATATTGAAGATAAGTCACTCAATAAGATGTGTGAAACATTACGAACTGTTTCACATAGCTGCTCTTGTTCTGTAGCATGTACAAAGGGAACACAGGAAAAACAAATAAAATGCATGGAATTCAAAGCATATCAGTTTTCGTATGAATACGAAACTTTACCCAAAATAAAAGTATATTTACGAAAAAGGACGTTTTCGAAATATATTAATGCGTTGTCTCAACAGAAATGTTTCCCATTTTCAGGTTTTAACATACTAACAAAATATTATCCCCTCCGATATGGTTTGGGCAAAAATACAATTATTTCATCCCGCGAATTTCTCAAACTAAAAGCAAATAAACTACTGCCAAGGTTTATTTGAAGATTATAGAATACACGTTCTCCGGGCAAACATTAAAGCAGCAGATAACGAAAATTCATCATAACGAAATGCTTGTTTCTTTTATACACGCGTTATTGATCAATGAAATCATATACGTCACATCGTATCTTAATTTTCTCACTGTTGCTGGCTCAAATAATAATCGAAGAGAATTTTTATTTCAGACAGATTAAATTTACCTTATTTTGTAAGGAAAAATACTGCACTTTTTACACACAGATTTTACTTTGAGGAAAAATTCATTTTAAACGAAGCACTTAGATTTTGCCTTTCAGACAATAATTTAAAATTGATATTGGTTCATTATGCACTTTATTTCAACGTGTATAAAACATGTTGGAAAATACACAAAAATTGTACTTAAAATTACCTAACTTGTTCAAATCCTTGTCGGTATCGATTTATTGATCGAAAAATACGAAGAAATACGATGAAATTTCAAATTTGTTCAGAAAAAATCGGTAGGCATACTTGCACTTGAAGTTGTACAATAAGGACTCAATGTTAGAGCACACATGCCATGAATTGTTTCAAATAACAATATGTTCACTGTCTAAAGATAGATGAGCTTGACAAGTTTTCGGAATGAATGACCGTTCGGAACTCCAAAATAAACTAATTAACCTCCACGACCAGGGGAAGGGATTCATTACTGAAGACCCGAATAGGGGCCTAACGGTGACTTACCACCGAAAACATAAATACTTCCCCGAGTCAATTCTTTAAGCCCTGGCATTATTGCCCGCGGGGAAGTCGTAGAGAGAGAAAGAGAGAGGGGAGAACTGTGTCGGCGGTGTGGTTGATGATTTCCCTATGTCTTGGAGCAGTTCATATGCCCCTCTTTCCTTTGGAATAATGAGGAAACGCTAGGGCGACGAAACGTAAGGGTAAACAGCTAATGGCAACGAGGATAAGGGCGATGACGATCTGAAGACCAAATTGTGCAAGCAAAAGCAATTGGATCAAGCCAAATTCCATCTTCATTTGGAATAGACTGTGGGATGACGAAAGGAGAACTGGCTGCAGTTTTCCACTGAGAAATATAATATTTTGTGCCACCGATTTCGATGTTTTACATCATAATCAAGCCGGGTGGATTATAATACATGCAAATCATAGAAACCGTTCACATTTAATAATTCTCAGGGTAAAACTTCTTTGTTATTCTTTCGTCATGTATTAGTTCCACCATATCAGTCCCGATACAACAGTATTTAGCCTATGGGACACTGATCTTCATTCACTTTCGGTCAGCGGGAGGCATTTAAGGAAATACAAGACCATATTTCCTCTTATCTCATGCTATTCTTTAGTTTTAATCAATTGATTTTATTTTAGATTGATTCTATTATTATATGCAATTTTTTCAAGTTATTTTTACTACACCCCAAAAATTACTTCAACTTAAATTATCTTAGTCCTATACGACATCACTCAAGGTGTTTATTGAATAGTTCTTCTTAGTCCTAAAAATGGGTACATGGCTACATGATGCATGGCTAATTGTAATCGTTTCTCAAAACAAGGAATTTCATGATAAGTAATAAGGTTATTCCTGACAACGGGAAATTGGTGCCGCTCACTTTGAGGATTCATTTGCAATTGATTGTACATTCTTGTCTATATCATTATCAGCTGTCAACAATCCGAAGACTGTTTTCCTGCAGCTCTTCATTCAACTCTCCTATCAGCTAACCGTTTCATTCTACGTACTTCTTCATTTAAATGCCCTTCACGTTTTGTATGATGTTTTCAATTCTTGGACTTTGTTTATTCTTCCCATTCAATCCTCCTTCCATTATTGTTTTCAATCGGAGAAGATTGCCGTTCTCGGTGGAGGCGGGGTAGAATCCTTGCCTACTACTCCTGAGGTCGAGGGTTTGAGTCCCGCTTGGGTGGATTATCCCCTCCAGGATATGGCTGTTTGTCAATGTAAATAAGCTAACTGAGAGGATTTTTCAGTCCTAAATTCTCTCCGTATTAGAGCTAATTGCGAGGACTTTCCAAACCTAAATTCTCTCCGTTATAAAGATGTAATTTACTCATTTTATTTCTTATTATTTGGCCCTTGATTGTACGTATGTGTCTCACACTGGGGTTCTCACGCTAAAAACTCAGATGGAAAAATCGACGAGAGACCACGGGGGGAAAGGAGAAGATAAGGGGGGGGTGTGAGAGTGGGGGAAGGCGGTCGTGTGCCTGTGAATGATGAAGGCGATACGAAACGAATGAGTGGAGCCTTGAAGGGAGGGGTGAAGAGGTCTTGGGGAGCGGCGGAGAAGGGTGGAAAACAAATTGAGGTTTAGGAAGCGAGATGAGTTTGCCCCCCTTCCCAAAATCCCCTCTCCCGACTTCCCCCCGCCGTCTCGCAGGCGTCCTACGTCCTCAGACGAGTCCTCCCTCTTCCTTCCTCGAGACGAGATGGCCCTATCCGTGGGAACGGAAAAGGGTTTCGAGTTCTCTCGTCTTACTTCAGGCCGATGTAACGATTTTTACCTAATTACAGAGTTGCGTGAAACTCGGCGTGCGTGATCTTATTAGTGACGTTTATTGATAAAAGTGAAAATATTGCATTGTACAAATTTTATTTTTTTGGCAATTCAATGCTATTTGAACACGTAGCCTAATGACATATGATATATGGTTCGTTATAATTCGATTAAATATGAACAGATTTTCTTATATTCGCGAAATTATACAGTTGATATAATGATAATGTTTGCTGACAAATATCAAGGTGCCAAGCCAAGTAAAATATTCGAAAAAAACATTCAAACATATTTTCTCCTAATTTGAAATTCATTGCCGAAAACTCAATTGTGTAAGGAATCAAAAAATGCAAAGTATAAATCTCTTATTATTTCTATTACTGGATGCATGTTGAGTTCCACCGCATACACAGCGATATACGTCAATGAAATGTGGTCCTAGAGTTTTTTTCAACTTACATGAAATATGATTGAAATTTGCCATCAATGACCCACAACTACAGCTCCATTCACGCTAATCTCAGCTGAAAAAATTGACTACGGTATGCAAGACAATTGTCACGAGAAAAATACCACTTGGATAGTAATAGAGCCTTCGAATTTTACGAATGAAAATGATAAAATAGGATTCAATCTTGAAGCTTCTTTGAAGTGTCTTCTCTAACGTGAGCCCACCAACCTTTGTGGAGCGTTATGGCAAAGGTATAGAGTTTCTTTATATTCTGAAAAAATTGCCATAAGAGTTTGGAAGCCAGGGTAGCGCGGTGGTCTTGATGTAACATCGTTGATTTTGTGCGCATGCGACTTATTTATGTATATCTGGTCGAAAGACTATTTTGAAAGTAGGAGGATTTGGACATTATAGCAATCAATCAAAAAAATAAAGCAGTTATTCTTTAGTAATATACGAGCGGAAGGTACCCGTTGAAATTCAACGGGTGTGAAAAACGTTAAACTTATTTTGTTTGCAAACCGCAAAGCCTGAAGAAAAACTGTATGAGTGGTTATTCGAGGAGCTCGTAACCTATCTTGTATGTTGTGTTCATTGTAGTAGACACGCTGACCGCTTTCCAGGTGCACGGAGAAATGAGGACTATTGGTCCACTTTCATGCACGGGAAACCCAAAAATCGGCCAAACAAACTCATTACTACTTATATAGCAAAGGTTGATAGATGGTCACCTCATCCGGTTCTCTTGAGCCGTCTCCTTAGTGATTAACAGCTTGATCGCTTCCCTTTTGTACAAACATATATTTGCATTCCATTCCTTTAATTCAGTTGCACTATTCAACGTTGATATGTGCGTTTAGTATCTTAATCAGGATTGGACAGAAGGGTACAATCCAGAGGTTGACAACGTCAAGAGGAGTATTGGCAGCAGAAGCCATGTTTATTTGACCTATGAATCCTCCATCACCTGGACTGTGCCTTCGGCATAATCATTGGTTTCGTTTGTTAAATAACAAATATATGGTGATTCTTAGTGCACTTGTCGATTTTCATGCACGGATGTCGTTATTTGCACAGAATTTCCGTTCTTCTATCGGGTAAGAAGCATGTAGTGACGTCATTATAATTTCCGCCATCTTAAAACAGATTGAAGGTTCGAAACAGATGGGTCTGTCATTGAACCAGATTTAGAGCTGGTTACCCGTCCATATGTTGGGTAAGGATGAAATTTGTGCGGATCTTAGCGTAACCCAAGAAACACCACGGGGAGATTCTCATGAGATCGCTGGTGGGCATGTCTTTGACAATCCAAGTCTAACCTTTGTCGTTTTTCTTTCAAGGGCTCATTTTCTCGCAAATAAGACATTCATTATGCTTTAGAAGATTTTTTCGAGAGGTTACTCTTTTTTCTATTAGGCATGTTGATGGATATATTTTTAAGTCCATGGAAAGGAAACACAGCGGAAAGTGAGAGTCTAGAATAGGCAACTCGATGATCGAGCGAATGTACCAAAGTTAACTGCACTTTAACACTTTTAAACATATAAATAACTCGCGACGTTAATGCTGTCGGAATTGGTCTAAAAACAGTTCGCAATCGTAATGATAGGCAGACGGTTTCACTACGTGTAATACATCTGAGTATAAACGATAATAAACAACGCCGTGTTTGTTGTAGCAACAGAAGCATTATTACAATTGATATTCGCTGTACGTAAATATTCTTGCACAATTATTTGTGTATTCTATGAATTCCTTTATGTGTAACGTTTACTACGTAAGTGTTCTCTCATATATATGCAGTGCCCCTATGAAAGCTACTTTGAGAATAAAATTGAAGAGTATGCTTGTTGTAAATATGGATTGAATTTATTGATTACCCCCTGAAGCAATCTATCATGGGGCTCTTAGGACTCTGGGCCCTTCTGATACAGATTTTATTTTTACGTGCTATCATGAACCTGCAAGAAGACGTGATATTTAAATGCTAGAAGCGTGAATATCTTTTGAAAAACAAATCTCTGGTTGTCAAGGAAATATGCTATTGTTGATTTCAGAGAAAAATGTTAGATATTTCAGCTAAAAACCTGAATTTTAGGCAAATTCGGAGCGTAGAAGAAAATCGATTGAAAGAATTAAAAACTTCATTTATTCAGCCATCTGATAAAAATAATCCCAGCCCTATACCTTGAGTGGAAGTACTTTTAAAAAGCAAAAGATGAAACCACTGCACCGAACGCAAAGCTTGCCATTGACCACCAGGGGGACCTTCAGGGGGCCTTTGGGGGCCCTGAGGGCTTTTTGATATAGCATATGTTACAACCAGATATGTTTTCTATCTGCATGCCAAATTTCAGCTCAATCGGTCCAGTAGTATTTGCGTGATGGAGCAACAGACAGACAGAGACCATTACATTTTTATACATATTAGTAAGGATCACACCCTTAACCCTGGAAAAAATAGGGTTTCGGTTAATTGAACCCTACAGTGTTTGTTGTCTACCAGTAACAAACATGTGTTCCAAATTTCATCAAAATCGGCCCTGTGGTTTAGGAGGAGATGTGGAACATACATACATTGACTTTTATATATATAAAGATAATAAATAATCATGCAGGTATTCGACTAAAAAGCTGGTTAAACATTCTGTAATAATCAGTACATTTCCAGCTCCCTACTGTAAACTGCAAAACATTGGCACACTTATAAATTGTCGACATAATCTCATCACTTGAAGTACAAGCACAAGAGGAATTAAGTCCTATGAAGATAATGTTATAAAGACTTCCGCTATAGCGTACACAGAAATTGCATTTATTGAGAATATTAAATATCACTCACTCGAAAGGACACACAATACCATCACACTCAGTGTACTGCAAACCAACGCTTCTTGACAAAAAATATCAGCCACTCCAATAGCAATACCAGTTTATCAATCAATATCAGTTACTCCAAATGGAACATTAATCCTAATAAACCTAAACCATGCATATATGGATCTGTATCAATGAAATCCGTGTCTCCATACATAACGATCGATGCTCATATATATGATGGTAATTTGAGAGCATTTGGAACTCTACTACACAAATATTTCATTCGAAAAATAAATAAAATAGAAAGCAGCCCGATTTGTTACAAACTGTTATAAATCTGATGGAAGGTCTAGGTTTGGAGCCGTTGGATACTCAAAGGCAACAAGTTTGGCGTTAAATTTTTGAAAAATTCATATCAAGCGAGTTTCAGTAGTAAACTGTCCATACTAAAAAAATCCAGCCACTCAATCAGCATAATCAAACTTGGCATAAACTCATGTATTCAAAACTTAAGTCAGAAACCCTTATACAGCTAAGAATCAATATAATTTATTCAATTCCATGAAACGATTGTGACATTAACGAAATTGGTCAAACATCCCAATATTTAAAAACCAGGATTTAAAAACACAAAACATCAATTAAAACTAAAGTTAAACTTTTTCCATTAGCAAATCATGCCATTAACAATAGTCACACATTTAATTTCGAAGAAGCTAAAATTATAGATTCAGAACAGAATTTATCAAAAAGATTGTTCAAAGAAATGTACCATATTTCCAAAAACAAAAAAGTTGTAATAAAAGGAAAGATACTTCTTATCTAAGTAACATTTACCATAATTTAATAAATGAAATATAATTTTTCAACAAAGAAATAAAACCAAGCTACGAAATTAACATTGTAAATAAAACATCAACAACCTTGAAAGGTAATATATTCTTGAATATGTCCTAAAATATTATTCTTTTTAATGACTGTTAATTATATATTTAAACCATTTTGTTATAAAAAAATTGATTGTAGAAAACATTTTTCATTGTGTATCATTTCATTAGAGCCCTAAGGATGGATAAATAAATATCCGAAAAGTTGACAGAAGTTTTAAATTTTTTATTTGACCTAATACTCCTGATATTTACACCATAAAATATAATGAATTAGTAAAATGAAGATATTCTTTTGAACCCACACTATTACCCTAAAGCTGACAGAAGCGACAATCGAAGGGCACATGCTGCGACACAATCGCACAGGCTTCTGGGAGATGGAGGCGTGGGAGGCGGAGGTTGGGGGTTGGGGCCGGAAGGAAGAGCGGTCGAGGGCGGGGGGCAGCAGCAGCATGTGGATTTCTGGAATCCTCGAAATTCGCTGGTAAGAGGGGAAGTCCAGTGCGATAATGAACACCACCCCCTCACTGGTGGCAGTACTCCCCAATCAGAGAGGGGTGCGCGCATGCTCTGGAGGAACCGTGGCGCTAAGACTTTAAGCCGCCCGGAAGTCCTTCGCTTCCAGCGTAAGTCCAAGGGAGTCCTCAGCTACCGGAGACGCGAGTTTATTTTTCAGGAACAATAGCGGCTCAAACGCTAAAATCAGAAAAAAAGCATTTGGGCTAGGACAATCCACGCTGAGCCATTACATCTTTGTGCCCTAGAGAGATGCAGAAAAGTATTGATGAGACGGGTCTTTCGGGAGAATTCTCGTCGGCGTGAGGTCATCATTACCGACAAACAGGATATACCGCGCTTTTACGCATAGTATACCAATAGTTGGCCCAATAGGCAAACTACGAATCGAATGGTCGAGGCAAGTATATTTCAGTTTCTTCAATTATTTATCACCAGATATGCCCCTAGAAATGGCATTATTATCTTCTAACGATTTAACTTAGTCGCAAACTACATAATCCAAACAAAATCCACGATGATGAAATATTATATGCAATTATGAACTCACGCGGTTTACATTAGAAAAGCATTGTAGTTAACAACGCTCACTCACTCAGTGATTCAACCCGAAGGTTAGTTTGGATAGTTGAGGGTAGAGCTCACCCCAGACTAAGCTACAGGCGTGTGGATTTCACACATTCAGGGTAGGGGGGCCAGTTCCTTTCCCTGGACCGCCTCGCACTCCGGGGATTTTTTCAGGGGCGTCCAAAGGATTTGAACCCGGGACCCTTCAGTAGACAAGCGCTCTACCCACTAGGCCACCACGCTCCCCGTAACAACGCTCTCGACCACAAAAGTCATTTGACATACTGGACCATTTCGTGAAACTTTTCGTTTACGCAGGAAAAATCTTTAATAAGGAGTAAAAAAGGAAATAGCGTTGCTCGGGAACATTAACATAATCATTAAGGGCTAAGTAATGAGACTAAATAAATCATGATCATATCGGAGAATTCACTATGGGAAACATAATTCCTTATTTTTAAGCCTAGACTACCTGTGCTTATTTCCTCATGAGAACGCTAATTGCACAATCGTTAATAGACTCTTTATAGCAGGCTGATGTTTTGAGTAATAGTCTTCATTAGCACAACAATAAAGCACGATCCCAGAAAATTGACCATATGATTTTCTTGGGTTAATGAAAGTCTCTCACCGTAATATAAAAGAACTACGTCAGATGATAAACGCTTAGTGACAGCCAGAGAGTAAGACGTGTTTTTCAGGGAAGACGATTGAAAGACAAAGCACAAGCTTAGGCACCGAAATACATAAGATTGATCGTAGAACGGAGTAAACGGATTGAGTGGTGATAGTTAAACTGAAGGCAGGAAAAAGGAAGGGAGTGTTGAGAAGAGGGTAAAAAAATATTTTTGAAAAATGGGCTTCGATCAGAGAGAATTCGGTGAGGAGCCTGGAAAACAGGTTAGTCGGAGAAATATTGTTTTTTAAACAAGGAGACGGAACTTACAATCAAGAAAGAAAACTCAAGCGTCGATGAAATTTAAATAAAGAATCACATCTAACTGAATTTATGAGCGTTAAAACAAAATCTACTGCATGTTTATTGTCAACTGCCGTAATTATTGGTACTTATTACATTTCTATTCTCGCTTGAAAGTTGATTCTTCACACCATCGCTACCAGCTTCTTTCACTGCAGAGTGTGATAAGTAATTGTAGCTTGAAGTACAGCAATCATTAGCATTTAGTAGGAGGAGGAACAGTTGGAATAGTAGTCTACAATGAGCACCAATGCATGAAAACCTACTAAATGAAAAAGTCTTTGGAATATTGTTAAATTATGGTAATGATTATTTTTAATTTCCCTGATAATATATATGCGCACCACTAATGTCATTCAAGCAATTTTCTCGGCATTTAGTTTTGGGGGAACCACTGACATGGAACCGGCTGACTGGTATCAACTTGGTTGAAAGTTGATTGAAGAACCAGCCGACTTAAAATTTATCTGTAATATAGGATAGCGATCGCAGTTTGAAGTAGTGAGGAAGAAAGAGGCACCATGAAAGTCAACTGTTTCCGTCATCGTTTTGCAACAGAACGCAACATCCGGTGGGCCCTTATGAATTACCAAGCAGAAATTAAAATGTTTTTCATTTTTTTAAACAGGTAAACGTAACTTCTGACTAATATTTCACCTATAATCAAGTAATCGAAGGAAGGGGAGAGAGGAGGAAGAGGTTGCTAGCTACCGTAATCTACTGAGCGGCAAATGATTCCTAATTGACAGGGCAGGATTGAACAAACTGACTTTACCCTCAACTCGATGGCAGGTAGTTCACGTTCATAAGTCACGGTCGTGAGCTGGAAATATGTTCAGAGGAGGGAGTGTTTGTTTTCTGGAGAGGGAAACGGTCCACGCCGACCCCATTAAAGAAAGAACGCAACATTTGCGAGTTGACCTCCAAGACCTCCAAATGGTGACTCCCGAGGAGTAGGTAAATAAGGAATGGGAAGTGGAGGGGATTTGTCTCGGCCTTTCCCACGATATTCCGAGCCTGGTTTTCTCGCATAGCGTCGCCCTTTGCACGGGGAAGGAAATGAGACGGAGAAGGGTGAGAAGAGGGGAGAGAGGAGAAGTTATGGACTCAAAGTGAGGAGGATGAAAAACACGGGAGGCGCTGTCCATGAGATTTTAGAGTGGTCAAAGTCAGTCATTTTTTTTTCAACTTCTCTCACATTGAAGAGGGTTTACTTTCATAAACGTGAAATAGTGTACAATAACCACCTTTTTTTCTCGAAATAAACGTCTTTCAAGTAATGAATGCTCACATGTTTTCCCGGCTAATAATCTGAAGGAAGGCTTCTCGGGTACTCCACCGGGTCAGAGGCTTCATCTCTGCCTACGTTTCGAAGAATGACTCGCTTATCACCATCAGGGCTTCTGAATTTCAGAAGAATTCAAACTGAAGTGTGCATAACTATTAACGTGAAATTGTATGCTAAAAGTGCAATTTATGAACTTCCAGCGAAAAATCCGAAAACGAGTTCCCTTCATGCACCTTCACATGTTTAAAACTGTATAAAAACACCAAAAAAGTCAGCTATTTTCGTCACCGTATTGCAGCAGAGCAAAATATAAGGTGGGGTTTCCAGAATCATCAAGAAGGAATGGAATAACTATTAATTTTTTGAGAAGGTAGATATAAGTTTTGGCTAATGTTTCATCCTATTCACTTAGCCGAAGTTTACTTGAAACCCTCAATGGTTTCAATGCTTTGGGCAAATTGGGCGTGCCCTTTCTATCCCAAGTACCTACATACTTCATACCATACCATACTCATTCTATATGTGTACCATATTCATTACTCGCTCCCGTTCCACGCATGGGAGCGCCCTCTCTTGTGTATTTAAACCTCCTTGACTAAAAGAAACACACGGTCACAGCCGAGCAGCAATTATTCTTTACTTGGAGATTTGCCTCCGTATGCTCAGCTGAGCATTTCGGACCGAGTAGGCAGACGGAGGCCCGAAGGAAGGCACCCCCTGACTCCCTTGTTTCTGTCATTAGTGCGGTGATTCAGGGGGGGAAAGAGGGAGGGGGGAGTTGCGGAGAAAACGTATGGGAAATAGGATCCTTAAGGGAATTGGGGGAGAGGAAAACGATAAAAGAGAACGGATGCCGGGAAGGAAGGAATGTGGTCAGAAAGTCTTTGACATGTTGGTCAAGAAGCTTGGAAGTGAGGCTGGTTGAGTATATGTACCGCCGAAGCGGGTACGTAAGCAGAGTAACACCTTCTCGATGGGTGAGGAAAAATTATGAAATCCGAAATACGCTGAAAATTTGAATTCGTTGATTTTCGGATTGGTTGTACCTCCGCTTAAAACTTGGGCCATCAGTTGTGCTGTGCATCATCATGAGCTGATGAGAGTTCTCTCAATTAATTCCCCTCACAGCATTTATCATTAAAATGTTTCCATCTCATCACAACAAAAAGATACCTGTGCTTTTTTAAACTTAATGCGGCAGAATTAGAAAGAAAGATAGACTCAAAATTATCTTTCTTCAATTCTGTTGTTTCCACTTTCCATTCTCAGCATTGAACTGCTTTTTGAATTCTAGGAGATATTGATGATCTTTACTAATAGGAAATGCAACTTGATACAACATCTGTGGTTTCTCACCGGGTGTTCACTTAAGTTGCCGACTTTTCTGACCCCATCATCGAATTAGGTAACGCTCCGTTGGATATTGAAGTCTCCGAACATGTCGCGGTAAGCAGGTCGGTGACGTCTCAGCCTGGCAACGCAAGGTCCTTTCCACGGTTGAACGCAAGAATCGGGATTCCACGGATATATCTCCGCCACCGGTGGAGTTTGAACCTGGACCCCCGGAATGGGAAGCCAGTGCTCTAATCACTACGCCAACTGAATCCCCGTATTGGATGGGGCTCGATTTTTAGTAGTTGAAGCTCTTAGAAAAACTACAAGACATATTGTGCAGTCCAATTTTTGAATAAAATGATGCCAAATGCATTTCAGCTATCACACAGCCATCACTAGAAAAAATAACTCATATTCCTCCAACTAGAACTTCAGTTATTGCACCTGATGATGGCTGCGTGACAGTCGAAAAACGTGTTGTGCAATTTTGCTCGATAACGTGGACAGTACAATATCAATATTTTGTGCATTAGAAGATGCTGTTTCACAATATTTTGCCGGAAACTGTTGAATTTAATCGATTGCTACATGAAGTCTACGAGAGATCCTCGCATGGTATCCTCAAATCTTCAGTATCGTGCGGAGAGACGGGTGCGGCGTGGGAAGAGCAGGACTGGCCGGGGAGGAAGAGAAGGGAGGATTAGGGAGATGAGAGGTGAGGGAGGAAGGGAGGAAAGGAGTTTCGAAAGTGTGGGAGTGAGAGTGTGGGGGTGGAGGACTGCCTCCGGGGGAGGAGAAGAGTGGGGGCGGGGTCTCGGTGGGACGGGGAAAGTGGAGAGAGACAGGGAAAAGAGGTCGTGGGATGAGGGCGAGCCGAAGAAGACTTTTCAGCCTGCTCCGCTGCCCCTGGCCCGGGGTCAGTGAAGCCTGCTGAGAGGAGGTCCCAGAGGAGCCGAAGAGGAGAGGCAGAGGAGTCGCTTGAAGGGAGGGTAGCAGGTGGGGAGACGGGACAAGTTTTCGGAGTCAGGGTGTGGGCGTGAGTTGTAGAGAGCGGAAGACGGGCTAAACTGCAAGACTGCCGGGGGTGTAAGGGACGGGGGAGGTGCGGTGGCGAAAAACGGATTGAAAACGGACGAAGGAAGATGGAGAGAGAAAAAAGAGAGAGAAGGAGATAGAGAATGGCCTCAGGGGGGACGGAAGAGAAGATTAAGCCGCGGAGTGGACAGCGGACGGGATTGAGAAGGGAACCACTCCATCGGAACCAAATTGAGTCCATCCGGGTTCATTCTGATGCCACGTCGCAGTCAAGGATGTGATGGGGTAATTTAAGGAAAAGCATAGTTTGGAAGAGAGAATGGCCAAAGAACTTGGTGATGTTGAGGTTTTGGGTCTATTTTAGCACTAAAATTTAAAGATGTGGTAATAAAAGTAGGAGATCAGCTGATGAAGTCGGTTAAATTCGCGGACGACCAGGCGTTGGTTAGTCGATCAACCAAGGGATTACGTGATTAGCTGGATGCATTAAACTAATAGTTCATCAGTGCGGGAAATACGGAATGAAGATAAATCTTAAGAAAACAAAAGGTATGAGATTTTCAGGGACAAAGAAAGCAAGGATGGTGATAAAAGTAGGAGGGCACATGCTGGAGCCAGTAGAGTATTTTAATTGCTTAGGAAGTAAATTGGAAGATAATAGGCATATTTGCAAAGTAATTAGAAGGAAAATAGCGATAGCGAAAAAAGAGTTCAGCAATATGTGGTAGCTGATGACGGGGACCTAGGGTTAGGATGCAAAGAGGAAGCTCTCGAAGAGTATAATATGGAGAGTAGCGTTGTTTGGTGCAGAATCATGGACTCTAAGAAAGCAGGATAACAATAGGGTACAAGCGTTTGAGATGTGAGTGTGGAAGAGAATGAAGAACAGTTGACGGGAAGGAAGTGAACCGCTGTAGTGCTTGGTTGGGTGGGAGAGGAGAGGAAACTTCTGGAGGAGAATAAGAGCGTGCAGAGTATGTGATTGGAAGAGGTAACGAGAGGCGAAGGGAATCTAAAGTCCAGGATTGAGGGTATGAGTAAGCGGGGAAGGAATAGAATATGTCTAAGGATGAGAAGAAGAGAGATAGGAGATATACAGTTACGAAAAAACGAAATCTCGTAGGTAGATAGGGCCCTCCGCGTGTCAAAACCTGGAGGATTTTCACTTACTTCCATTTAAACCTACCTCAATTACTTGACTATCTTAATCTATCATCCTAAATCAAGTGTGGCAAAAAGGAGACCAGATGGTTATTTTAGTGGAAACTGCGTACCTTCAAAAGTGTTTACCTAATGTAAAGTTTCGGAAGTGACCATTTGTTAGTTCAATAACGTCATTTCCTTAGCTACTTTTTTTTGTTGGAAATATTGATAACTCCCATTGCTGAGAGGTGCGTTACGATTAGTAGTTTCTTGGGCAACTAAATACTTTATCTCCGATCCTGTTTTATACTTGAGCAATACCATTCCTCACAAAAAGAACCGACTGCGCTTTTAAGCGACAGCTGGTGGCAGATTCCACAGCGGACTATGATTTGCTTAAATATTTTGCGAAGGCTTTTCTTGAGTGACATGGGCTCAAAATGTTATAACAAATCGCATAAAGAGTAAAATTTGGACCGTGGGACCTTGGCTAGACAAAATGAAGGGATCCCTTATGAGCATAAATTGTCTCTATAGCTGACATCCTGGGAATTGATGAATATTTATCACGATAATTAATTTAAGTTTGGTGTTTCCGGAGGATTTACCATTCTTGTTTCAAGAAATGATTTCTGCTTCTATTAAAAAATATACTTTCCAACGTTCTGCATCCTCTCTGAAGTCTGGCAAAGCGCCCAGCAAAGGACGCTTAAAGGTGAAAAATATCGTAAAAAAACAGAGAAACAGGAAGATTTTCTTAAACCATGGGTATGTATAAAGATACGCTACACACGTGAATATCAATGAATTTACGCTTTTTAGTCCCAATGCTCACCACACTTTTCAACCACTCTTATTTATGTAAAAATTGACCATTTCGTCCCCTTTTCCTTAACGTAACATCACCAAGCAATGCAGTAAAGATACAAGTACTCCGACGAATATTTTTAATTCTGCTGCACTGACTATTTTTTCTCAGCCGGGGGAGACTACAGACTGAAGCGCCTTTTAGTTCGAAAATTTTGACGGCATTCCATTCACAGAGTCGTGGCTTTTGGGCGTTCTTCCGCATGAAGATATTGGCGGTATCTATATCTCCAGCCAGTCAGAAGTGTCTGACCATGAAGACGCCGGCAGGATGGCAGGGGGAACCGTAGTTACTAATGGTCGTCTTCACGCGGAGGAAAGGCCATGTGTGGCTGTATTTCGCTAAAAATAAAATAGCCAATATAGGTTGATGAAGTCATTTTATTTTGTAAATAAGTTTCTCAGAAAAAACAGCTAAATTAATTAATTTTTTACCCAAAATACGTAAATGCGAGCTAAAAAATTTGCTTTTTCCTCCCAAAAGTCTCTCTTTTGTCTACATATCGAGCGAATTTCAAGAATGGTTTGTGGTAAAAGTAAAAGTGGGGAACTCCGAAAAAAGTGAATGAAAGTTTTTTCAAAATGAATTCATGAAAAACTGACATATGCTTACGATCGATCCTTCTAAATAATACTGCTCTCAGACCGTCGCGTCGGATATAATCTACACTTAATCTTTTGAGAAAGCTCTAAGCCAGCCTATTTTTGATGAAGCCAAAAATAAATTTACGAAACCCAGCATTCTACGGCAGATAATTAGCATAAAATTAGGGAAATAGACTTAAACAACGGACCAGTTTGAAATGTCATTTTTTTCCGCAAAGAATAAGAGACCATAAAAGCTGCAATTGGGAGCTTATATTTGGGTAAACATTTATATTGCCCTCAAACGATTTTGTCTTAAATTCCCAAGCAGTAATTTTAGCACGTTTCATACGCTTTGTGTATAGATCTATTGCCTCTCTTCACTTGTGTAGGTACAAAATGCGTTAAAACTCATGGTTTCTATTGCGTTAGTAGCATTTTGGTGAAAATTACCATACCGACTCACATTTTCAGGTTTTGGATAATGCACTTATACCGTAGTTTCAATAGTATTTGTAGGATATAGTACAGTGGAAGCTGATGAAAAATCACCCCCTGCCATACCTTTGAGGTGACTTGTGGGGAACTATGTAGAAATATGGAAAGAGTTTTGGAATCCAAAATGGCAACCTTCCGCACGCAGCCGAGCTGGTGCTCACTGGTGCACATCAAAAGGCCGGAACAAAGGACTGGGGCGTACGAAGTGACGAAGGAGTTGAGAGGAGGCTTCTGATTCGACGCCGGAAACGACTACTTCCGCCCACGCTACTTATGGGACCCACTTTCGTTCGTTCCGTGACGCCAGTGAGTGCGAATTCGGAGGGGATGGTGACCCTTCGAGGGCACACGTGCACCCAAAGGGTTGAAGGGCCAACAATCGGCGGGAACCGAAGGAAGAGATGTGAGGCGACGTTTGGCACGCTCCGGCCACGAATGCAAGAACTGCTTCTCAAGTGGCTCCACTTACGCGGGCAAGGCTCGAATTAGGACCTGGTTAGACGGACAGCCTTGTGTGCGAATACTGTCGTGTGTGGGCGTCTCGATTTTGCTATTTGCTTACCGAGTCAAGAGGTGGATGCCGAGATCACTTCGAAGAACAAGGCAAGAGCTACTACACACCCGCCCCTCAAGGACGGAGCCCAAAAATATATCATTCTTTGAGACGCACAGCAGATGGATTGCCTCCACAAATAGGCTCAGGCATTAAACCGGCTACCGCAAACTCAAAATACCTCAAAGAAATGTCTCCTACTTCAAAATATAATTAGCAATTCTTATAACGCTGGCAATAAAGGCAATTTCATCTCCTTCAAGAAATTATGATAACTAATTTTACCTACTGATATTCTATTCCAAGGAATCAATGATGTTTTAAATATTTTCTGCGCAATGTTGTATGAAAACGTCGGCCCTTTTTCACGTATATTATATCACACCTACCACTAATGCTGACCGAAAACATGGTTGTGTTACGTAACCACTTCACCAAGAGAAATGATAGCCACTAACTTTTGGAGTAGGTAATTTTGATTAGGATTAGTTACCTGAAACCTATTTGTAGAAACAAAAATTTTATGTGTACTAATTTACTTGAGGTAGAATATTCTGTGATCATTTTGTAAAGTATGGACAACGAGATTTCCAATATACACAGATTGTTTGTAGCAATAAATGCATAATTAAAGATGGAAACCATTGCTACAAAATTAAATTAGCTTTTAAAAAGCTTATTTCTCTTGTGCAGAAGTCCTCAAAATCGCGCTCATTCAAAATGGATTCTTCTTTTTAATCCCCCCAACAAATTCAATACAACACAGAAGTTCTAAATAAAAGGTTTAAGGATACAGTGAGGACTTGGAATATTTACTGAAACAAGACCCATAAACGGAGTGCGTGGGCGAAGGCGAGGTACGTTTTACCATAAATTACTCTCAGTATCATAGACATATACACAATTAATTCCACCTGAAATAAATCAGCTGAAAATGCCCTTCAATAACGCAGATGATATTAAGCTGTGGAAAAGGAAATCTCAAGGTGAGGCCGATATATCACGGTTGGTTAGATGGTGAGCATAAAATTAGTGAAATATACTGCAGAACGGACCCGTTTAAAATATTTATTTTTTCCGAGAACGACAAGACACCATGTTAGCTACCTTTAAGTCTTGCGTAGATAGACAGGTAGGGTAGCTTATAAGTAAATTTGCAATTTAACGCATAGTATTTATTATTATACTAACAATTACTAACAGCACGTCACACAAGTTCCAACTCTTATGCCTCTGTGTATGCATGTTAGTAGTATATTGCAGTAACACTCGTGGTTCCTAAAACTCTTGTAGCATTTGGTGCAATGCATCTTTGATGGAAATTCACACCCTTCCACACAATCATGAGATGGATTGCAGGGTTCTACGTTTGTGTAGATGATTCTGACAGCAAGCGGAGCATATATATGACACACACGACTACGAACCAATTACAATTCACGTGGATTGGTTGATAGTCGCGTTGGTATTCTACCCATTATTAAAGTCGAACGGTGAAGATCACACAAGGGGGTCGCGCGCTCACATCTCCCAAAGGAAAGCAGCCACAAAACCTTGGGGGAGGGCATCAAAGGAGACTTATTCAAATGAAAGTGATTTAATAGCTGTTGCGTGAAGATTAGAGGGAATAGTGAGTCATAGGGTATTGGGTGTCGGTTGGTATGTGGGGTGGGAGGAGTAAGAAGGCTAGGTAAGTGAGGCAGGAGAAAAGGGAGGACACCTTACATCTCCCGGCCCCAGCCTGACGACGATATAATGCCACGATTTCCGTGGAATTCGCTCCAATCAATTACACATCATGAACTTCGGCCACGACACGTGGTGTTTCCGAGGCATCTAATCTCCCTCGCCGACTCAAATGAGCGAACTCCAGCGAAGCCGTTCCCCACACATGCGCCACCTGGAAAGGGAGGAAGCTTCGATATCGCCTTTCAGGTGTGTTCTTCCCCCAAGGACGAGATAGGGGGCAGGAGGGGGGGGGAAGACGGTAGGGGAAAGGGTTACATCACACGTAGCCAGGAGGAAATAGAAAGTGGGGGAAACGCGACTGCTACATTCTCGAAGCCACATCCTCCTACAAACCCTGAAAACAACTCTTGCAGAGGAAATTGTGGTGCGCTGAGCTCACAGTAGGCGCTTGGCAGGTGCAAATTGGAGTGAAACCTTTACCTGACTACCAATTAGAGTGAAAATTTAAACGAAGGTTGGTAGAAGTATTTCGGCTGGTTAGTTATTTGAGTGGTGACTGACAGTTTATGTGATTTGTACCAGTGAGGAAATGTGTACAAATCGGTATGGAAGGATTTAATTGGGGAGAGTAGGAAGATTGAAGAAAAAACCCGGAGTTAGCAAGAGATTACTCTCAACGAAAGGCACCAAGGGGTCATGAATTTAATTTCCCAATTCAAAGGGCGTACCTACTAATATACTTGAAGTGACCACATGATACCCAAGAAGAGATCGATTTTACTGAAAAATATTCCCTATCGATGCGAACTCTAGCTACCACATACACCCGATCCACCTAAAAATATTTTTATTTCAAATAGAACGCATGATGGGTGATTTTGATGTAGCAAAAGCATCATATACCGGATTACACGTGAGCACACTTATAAGCAGCCATCGCCTTCGTCACTACAATTACTATAATTGGAAAGAGCCGACAACGACCATTCAAACGAGAAATCTGGCGCTTTTCCGGCGTAGGGCTCTGAGGACGATGCACGTGTCGAGAATCGAAACGTCGTTCAGCATGAAGAGCCTAACCCGGTAAAGAACCCGAGAAAAATTCATAGACCATTCAAATGTTCCAACTGACTTCAAGCCTTCAAATAATTTTCTCGTAACTGATATGCTATTAAAATGAGCCCAACATTATTGCACTATGACTCATCCTGAACTTAAAAACGGCTGTTGTGGAGAGAATGTTAGCCCAAACCCTTGTAGGTGTTGCGAATCGGTGTACAGCAGGTGCAAATGCAGTTAGTCAGAGTGATAACGTAGCCCGAATACCGATTAATGCAAAAATTAGAGCGAAGGCGGAATTTTCGTTCTCAAATCGAACCTCAGCGAAGGAATTGCGGTGAAATCCAGAAAAATCAATGCATCCGATCACAGTTACAAGAGCGTTCAAACAACAGGAAATGTTACACTTATCAAAAAGAGCCGCCAACCGCCATTTTAATGTTAATAAAGAAATGAAATACTTTATTCGAGTTTTTTTTCCAAGAGTGGCTTATACGGATATTGCTCGGCAGGAAAAACTCAAAGCCATTGACGTTCGACATGAGTTGCCCGCGAGTCACAATGGGGCCTTATTATAAGGATAACAGGAAACAGCTAATTTTAAGTGATTGATATATAATTAACAATATGAGCCAAATTATTTTAAAAATTAATCTGAAATTTTAATTCGAACCAACAAAGAGCATCAATCACTTTCAAATGAATGGACCATATTAAGGAAGTCAAACCTTATACTCTCTCTCAATGAACTATTATGAATAGGCACTCATGAAAATCAGTTATAAATGAAAGTAATTATTACGAAACTAATCACCAGTACATAACTTTATGAGCAGAAAAGTACCATAGCATTTTATGAGCTTACACCATCAATTCGTCAAGCGGTGCAAAATTCTAATGGCATTTTTGTTATTGATGGCAGAAATATTTTACCGTGGTATCATTGTGCCGTCAGCTGCTTTCAATATGATCAATGAAAACTGACACCTTCCTTTTGTGCCGTGGATGCCTTCGAAAACCAACTGGCATTCATTCAGACCTCATGGCATGACAAAGCATAACCGGTATCCGATGGGAAACAAATTAGCGCCACTGTCGGAGAGGGCGAGAAAAATAATTAGTGTTAAAAACTACGCTTTTGTGGCGCGACAATAATAAGTCCTGTTACAATTAATTTTCCTTTCTTTTATTCTCTCTTTCTCCGCTCGGACAACAGGTGTATATACAATCAAGGGACTAATATTTGGGCATGCGGAAGGGAACGGGCGAAAGAAGAGATGACGCGGCAGGTTCGCTTCGAAAATGAGACCCTGAGATGGACGCAAGGACTCGGCGCGGCGGACTAATTTAGTGTTTGGAAAGATCGAAAACAGATTAGATGCCCAGCGTTAAAAAAAGGACTACTTATTTCAACTTTATGGCATCAATCATCGCAGCTTCGAAGTTTTGATTCGGTGGATGAACGATGCATTTGGGTCGCAATAACAGCTAGGTGATTTCTCAAGTCAAGTCGACGGGGTGGGTCGTGCACGAAATCATAATAATCAGAGCTTCTCCGTGTAAACAACGTTAGAGATGACGCTCCATACGATGGAAAATACTTGGACCAGGGTCAATTCATAAGAAGTGGTCCACAAAAAATATGGGTAACTTGACCATTAAAAAATGATATAATGAGTGTTGATAGATTATTATCTTAGTATTACATCTAGAAAGTTCAAAACCACTTTGCTTTATCTTTTCTGTTTAAAATATGGCGGGCTATTTTCAACCGTGGTACAGAGCATTTTCTGCATTGGCAAGCAATGACGGTAGCTTCTTCTCAGCAGTGGTTATTTTTAGGACTATGAATGTGTGGCTTTCACACACTCATAGCCCACACATAAAACCATGTGGTTTTATGTATATTAGGGCTGGAATGACCCATGCTTCATTATAGATTTTATTACCAAAGTTTGGAATGATCAGTGAATTAGGCGTGGGTCTTTCTCACAATAATTGTAATCCCTCTTTAGCATTGCAGTGTACAAGGAAATACTAATTTTTCTAATTATTAACACTGTTTACATGCCCCTAGGCTCAAATGCCTCAGCAAATATTCATCGGGAACTAGTGCGTTTCCTTAGAAGAAAAGTCATAAGCGACAACCGCAATAAGTCAACGATATTAGTCGTAGCAAGGTAGAACAGAAATTTTAGATTACGTATGAAAAACAGACTTCGCAAAGTTAACTCGATCGAAAATTTTTATTTAATTTTGACAAACACTGTGACTACGAAAGTGTCATCGTCAGATACAATGTTATATTTGATATAAGAGCGTGGCGTATGATGACGCTTTATAAGTAAAAAAAACGCGTCGAGATATGTAGAAAATCAAGTGGACAGTAGGAAGTCTGTTAATGTGGTCGAAGCCAACACCATGTTATGAAAGCGTATTTTTAGCATGCGATGGGGATGGGATATGGCCGGGTAGTTTTTTCCTATCGCCATAATCGTTGAATTCATGAGCAGAGAAATACGCCATCTATAAAACTTTAGCTAATTAAGATTTATAACACCAAATTTAATAATTATTCACCATCAAATACGGCAGCATGTCAACTCCACGTTATATTCAGCAAGAAAACGAAAATCAGTCCAAAGACCGCACATGGCAGACGATGGTTTCATGTTAATGACGTCATGCCCTCTACATAAATCTCGATGGAAACAATACTACCTCGCGAGCGACTTATTTTGTCGACGAGACGTCGACGGCCTCAGACGAATGAAAAGCGGTCCTGATGATACCAGGACAATTGAACAACTTCGCGTCAATTTACTGCTGCCAAAGGTTTGAAGGAAAACAGAGAAGTGGAATGACGCGAAAAGACGTAATTAGTCCCAATTCACTGCCTACCTCGCGTGAGAAATCGAATAATTACTCCCTTATCCGGAGTCTTTCAATCCAAACAAGGAAAAAGCGACTGGATTGGAATATGTGCGGCGAATAGGCAAACGATGGATCAGCCCCGGGTGTGATTACAGGAAATGGATTGACACGGCAGGGTTTTGAAAAGGAGGGTAACGCTCCAATTACGTCACAGCTCCGTTCCGCAACGGGGCAATGGATATTTATACTCCGGGGAACAACAATTTACAAACGGAGAATTACACCCGAATTGGGAATCAAGGAGTTTTCTCCAGTCGGCCTGGAGTTTTTGGGCGAACAAAAGAAAGGGGGGGAAGGGTTAGCGGGAATGGCGAATGGCAAACACGAGGAAGCGGAGAAAGAGGTTCCATCTCGCGAGAGAGTTATGTACTTTCACCGGAGGAAGGCTCTCGCCTTCTTCACAGACCATCTCCGATCTTTCCTTCTACCGCCTCACTCTCGGCCTTCTCCCATCTGCTGATCCCAATTAGGAAAGAATAAGCAGGACCCCTCCACCACTCCCCACCCGGCTTATTATTACTCCGAACTTAACATAATCTTGAGGAGGTAAAAGGAACCGTTGGGAAGGAGTAGAAGGACTATGATGTAGGGAAGAGGTGCAGGGACTGAAAGGCGCCCTGGGAAGGGAGAATGGGGGGGGAACGCAGAGGAACGCAGCCCGAGTTGCCCGCTTTTCATCCGGGTAGAATGACGCCGACAAAGCAGGCTAGAAGAATGGAGGAGTCGCCCCCGCGCCTTCAGAAGGCCTTTTACAGTGTGAAAAAGTACAACAATGGGGCGCGGGGGGGAGGGAGGAGGGTGGTGGTGAGGAAGGGGATTGGAAGTGTCGAAAACAAGGAGTGGAGGACGGATAATTAAGGCCTGGAGAGAGAGAGGCGGGTGTCGGAAGGTATATTTCCCGTGCTGCTCCTCAAATCCATTATGACGGGGGGGGGGGCTCTCTTTCCCGTTCGCGAAGCCTCGCAGCCCCACCCACACAAACGCCTCACAAAATATCACGCCAACACCTCCAGCGCGCCTCTCCTTCCAGCCTCATTTCCCCCTCACCCACCCTCTTCATTTCGCTCCTCCTATTCATTACAACCGGAATCTCTTTGTAAGATGAAACAAGGCCGTGGGGATGTGTTGTGATGAGATTTTTTACACGTAATTAAAACAATATTTTATGGGAGGCGTTCAAAAATGTCAATCCTTTTAAAGGCCAGGCCACGGGCGTGACTGTGAGTTTACAGCCGTGAAAATGTAATAACGTAGGTGAGAAAACTCTGGTGACACCGCCACTTTCTTCAGCTGGAGGTTGGGAATCATTTCATCAAGCTACAGAACCATATTCCGAGTTACCGATGACAAAAATATTAGTCCGTAATGTGCCGCTGTGAGAATATTAGTGTAACTTACATCATACATTGGGTAGGTGTTCTTAAATGTGCTTTATACAACATCGGCTTGATAGTCAATACATTGACTCGAAAAAACAATCAACTTTGTCAGACATTGGTGACCAAATATCCGTATTCACTTGACTAAGAAAATTATCCGTAGAAAACTATCAGTAGAAATATATCCGTAGAAAATAACCCTTGGGCCAAATAAATAATTAAAAAATTACATTTAATAGAGTGAGTATGCTGAAACTGACACAAATGTAATCATTTGGTGAGAAAGTATGTGCCTAATAAATTTGAAAGAGCTGAGTGAAAAGATAAAGGAATGAAAGATGAAGTACTAACATTGCCATTTCCACACTGTATTTTATTGATCAAAACCATGGTTTCTTTGCAAATCAATATCAACACCTGATATGTTGCTTTGCAACGAAACGATGGTCGCGTCCAACAAAATATATTACGAAACTACAATGCTAATTTTAGGAATGCTAATATTTCGCATTTCATTCCTTTAAAGAAATATTTCCATATCAATTAGCCCCAGACTGTCAACTAATCGTGTTAAGTTATTCTTCATGATTCTCATATATTTTGTTATCCTTAAGCCGTCAAATTTACCTTCAGGCCTCTTAACTGCAGCATTGCTTTCAGTATGAGAATCTTTTTGTGAAGCGACACTCGGAGATTGAATCTACTTCGAAGGAAATTGATTTCCTAAAGACCTGATGTTTTTAATTTTGACCACTACAGAAGAGTTAGATGAAGATCAAAAGTTTATGTGGTAATTATTCGCTTGTATAACAAAGCTCAATTCGAGTGTATATCTATCACATGTTACATATTGATGATTCAGCGTAGGGATTTCGTCGTGGTAATCAAACGGCATCATAGGAAGTGAATACGACCTGACGGAATATCTCTGAAGGAAATTATGACTAAGGAATTACCGCTGGATACTAATTGGACATATTCGCAAAAACTCCCTATTCTTCATGTAAAACAGTTGAAATAGTGAGTGGGCTGGTACTCAGAATATAAGAGGTAAAAAAATCTGCGATGAACATCTTGAGGAGGTTCAAATTGCTTTGCAGGCCTACATGATCAAAGGACGAAGACATTTTAAAGTGTTCTTCCGAAAGTTCATTTAGAGACCTACAAAGATTTCAATCTTGGAGCGTAATTACCAGAGATATAATATTAACCAGAGTACCCAAACGTAGGCAGGTATAAGATACCTGCCCGCTAAATGGAATACGAACCGCTTTCGCGGAAAAACAAAGTGGAAGCACCAAATCTCGTGCTTTCCTTTAGAAAGAAACTTTTGCAAACAAGCTTTGTTGGAAATCACTTATGGAACACACAACCTTGGCCCACTCGCAATACTTCGAATGGAATTAACGTCAAAATGCTCAAAGAGGACTGACGAGGGATTATTCGAGACTCTAGTCGTAACGAGGACCAATTCCATAAAGTTAGTCGTGGGAACATGAATAGGCACATTGCAATATTTCATGGAAGCGTTTGCTACTCACGATCATCGTTAGGGAAGAAAACACAATGTAAACTGAGGGAAACGCTGCTTTTCAGCAGACATCTTTATCTCAACAAGGGACACGTTTCAGGGCATGAATGCGTAAGCGGCACATCACGGAATTCAAACTTTTCCTCCTTCCAAAGAATCCGTAGACGTTAATGGCAACATAACTTGTATCAGAGATCAAAAGACATTTAAACATATCTTTGTAACAGGATAGTTAAATTTTCAAAAATTAGCCAGCAAACTAAATTAATTGAGAAATACTAAATAATCAGCCTCAGTAACTCACACACTTGCTTATAAACCCACTTCAAGTTGGACTCACATTTTAGAAAGAATTAAAAGATGGTCAATTTTTCACAAAAAAGAATAACTATAATATCCGCCCGGGTTTTGATGCACTACATCATCATCAGGTGCAATCACCCATAATTTTAAAATTCCACGCAACATCGCCTGAATATTCTAAATTTGTACTCTCATTTTATTTTACATCGAATTTATTTTCGGCCAAAGTGAGATTTTGGTCATAAATAGAAGCATGGATTTTCCTTAACATCAGTGAGGTTAGTTTTCACATTGATGTTTGGTGTGCTTAGAAATGTTAAAAGATAGGATAACCTCACGTTATTATTCATCGTCATGTAGGTAATTTTGAACAGCTTTGAATCTTCCGAAACTAATTGTCAAATACATTTGGTCTGAATTAAGAGGTCTCGGGTTTCCAATCTGATCGTTTGCCAGCACTGATGTTACAAAAGATAAGTCTTCCATCCATTAAATGGGTTGTAGGCTGGTAGCCTGTTGGTAGCCTTCTTTGCACTAACAATACACAGATTCTTTTACCATGCCACTCTAAACTAACGCCTCCAGCCTGCTTCAATTTTCGCAACCTAAATCTGTATTTCTAAGCTTGTCTGTATGGGCTACACACTGATAAACGCAACATCGGTGGCGGCAGGTTAAAGACCCCGCCTGCCAGTCCTGAGTTTACTGGTTCGAGTTCCGCCTGGATGGGGTTTACCTCACCCAGGGCATGGGTGTTTGCGAGCGAATTTCATAGTTCATGTCAAAGTTCCTGCTTTAAAAGGCCAAAAAGTGCTGTTTCTGGGGCGATGTAATATAAAGTGAAAATTGCTGTATCATAAACTGATAATACGTCAAAATTGACAAGCAAAATACGCAGTCATGCAAATCTTTTCAGTATAGATTTTATTTATACGTGTTTCCTGTTGGTTATTTTACTGCTTATAATCTGATATCGCCAAGGCTTCACAAATGTTTACAAAATATAATCATCTATGCTTAAGTAAAATGTTTTTGGCTCATGACTTTGAGTTCGGGCGTGTTTTTTTTTTAATTTACAATTAATCGAAAACGGAAATTCGGGGATTTTTCCAAATATGTATAAATGGTACTATACGAATAAAATGCCTGCTATAACAGTCCAGCTGTTTTTTAAATCATGAGCATCCTCCCCCCCAGAAATAGGCTTTTATTAGAATAGATTCCCGAATCCTTTATTAGATGAACTATGGTATGAGTTTAGGGAAAGTTTACTCACTGCTACAAACCCTTGATGTGGCCAACTGGTTACCACGTAGATACAGAAGAGAACCTGGTCGATATGAAACCATTGGTCTACTAGTGTGAGGTGGAGGCACAGGGGAGGAGTGTTTGGCAGTCAGGGAGTATGGCAGGGGGGCCGGTCAAGGGTGCGTTTTCGGGAAACGAGTGGTGAATAGGTATGCACGCCAGAGGCACCCTCCGCTTCCTTGGTTTTAGGCCTGGAAAGCCTCTTTCGCCTCCTCCCACCCCCACATGGGCACCCTCCTCTTCACCCCTAGACTGCTCTCTCCCCTCCCACTTGACTCTTCAAGCCCCCATTTCTCCTATTTTACTCTCCTCCATTCCCTCCTCCTCCTCGTTCCTGCTCACCCAAACCACTCTCCAATGGACCCTCCCCCTCCTACTCCAAAAACTCATCCTTCCCCGTGCTTGGGGAAAGCCTTGGGTGGCTGGATGGCTCACCCTTGAAAACCTTCTTCCGAGCTACTACGCCTCTTAGAAAACTTCCATAATCTATCATGCTCCAGCTTTGCAGTCCTTTCTCTCTGACCCTTCTCTCCCCCTCCACCGCACCTCTCTCCCTCCCTCTCCTCCCTCACCCTCCCACTTTTCTTCAAAGGGCTAGTCCTAACTCCCTCAAACCCACTCCCCTTGTCTACCACCCACAAGTCTTCCGCACACTTCAATTTCAATTTCCCATCCATGACTCCTCATTACGTGAGCCTTTCAGGCTGGCCTACCTATGGAGGTCGGCCAATTTAAAAGTATCGCGAAAAGTTACGCCATTCTCTTTCCTGACTTCGTGAGCTCCCTCTCTCGGGAAGAATAATAATACGCCACGACATCGGCTGGCAGCGGCTAAATGACGGTGAGCCCATTAAATTTGGGTTAACTCCGTCGCCAAATCCAATTTTATGTAATATAATTATTCTTGGTAAGATCCTCATTCTTTCTTCGGCACGAGGTACTCGGGAGATGCGCCGACAGAGGGCGCTGTGAGAAGAGAATATGAATGAGGCGTCCCAGAACAGCTCTATGCACACAACCCCAATATGCTCCACGATGACATGACCTCCTTTGCAATTTCAGTGAAATGGCAAAGGAAAAACCTTTATGTGGCATTTGTGAACACTCTCCCACCATCACTGAGTAAGCTGTTTTCATTCACAGAATATTATTTGACACGGAAGCCATACATTTATTGACAGATGCTGATTAAATCTCTTCTACTCAAAATACTCATAATTCAAAATGCATTCAACTGCTAGCCTATTTGCTATGTTTAACACAAAAATTGTACCCCTTTGTTGGTTATTTAATAATTTGGGGTAGGCAATTGAAAACTGAGGTCGTTTACACCACTGAGGTCAGGTGGGTAGGTAAGGATAATTGGGAATACTAATAATAACAATGACCACTTTATTCTGAGCTGCAAGTTAACTCGTAAATACGACACAGCACACAAAACCATGCCCTGGGAGGAGAAAAATCCTCCCCCGGCGGGACTCGAACCCGAGGCCTTCGGGTTAGCAGGCGAGGACGTTACCCCGCCACAACCGAGGCCGGTATGGTAAGAAGGAAGGAAGGGTGGAGAGAAACCCGGCGTCGGCATTAGCCTGCTCATAACGAAATGTGCCAAGGGGAGCACTGTTTAACGTCTCATCCGACAGATGGAGAACTAAACTTGAAGTGCCCTCCACAAGCCACCCAAGTAGGCATCGGGTTTCCTCTGAAAAGTATCTGCCTCTGCCGGGTTTGAACCCGGACCATTCGGTTGACAAGCCAGTAATCTAGCCACCTCACCTACCCGAAACCCTACACTCATCGTTCTCTCACACAGCATTCGTATTCATCGGCAATGAATTCTTGACGGTTAACTTAGATGCTTTGTCCCTATTCGTTAACATTTCTAGCTAGTTATCCCAAGCCATAAATTCTGAATTTGCCGGTGTCGTTTTCGTGGCCTTGTTAAGCCTCTTGCATATGCGCTCCCTCAGGCGACAATACTTGAAGCATTATCATGATGGAAGCTCATCAGGTAGATTAACTTAAACATACAAAAAAAATACCCAATAGGGACAGGTTTGCGCTTGAATTTATTGCCGGCAAAAGGATGAAAAGAATTTTTCAATTAGAATTCAAATTCAGGACACTAACCCAACTAAAGTATTTTTATATTTTCCCCGATTTTTATGCATGTAAAAAAAATACCAGCGGTCTCAATTACTCCCGAATAAAGCCATTTGTCAATCCAGACCCCTTCCACCCTCCACCACGTCTCCTTAAAATTTTGACAGGCCAACTAAATGGGGGGTGCGGCCCCGGCTAGTCTCGACCTCGCCCCCGTGAGGAGCCTGCAGTCCCGTCCCTCTCCCAAGCCCAACCCTGCCGCCAGACCCTGGCCTCTTCGTCCCCCTGAGGGCTATGGAGTGACCGGGCGCCAACGGGATCACTGTCAAGCCCCACCCTTAATCAGTCCCAACAGCCAAGTCGCCAACATTTCCACCACTTGCCTCAAGACAGAGATTCTTTCTATTCCTGAGCAAGATTCGTTTCTAATCCGGTCTTACGTGTGAACACATTAAGTGTTTTTCCTCATCGCTCTGAAGCGAAGAGAAAACAAATGAAGTTAAGGCAAAAAACGTAGATAGGTAGAGGTGGTTTCCATTGTTACTTAGGGGAAGCGATTCATGATTGAAGTAAACGCTTGGAAAATCCACGTGTCAAATTTAATTACGATCAGGTTTCAGCGCACAGAGTCATTATTAGGACCAGATGATGACGTTAGGGGTTAAATACCTGGTCGTGATTGAATTTTATACGTGGAATTTTAAAGTGTTTCCTTTAATAAAATGTGGGTAGGCTTTAAAATTGGTAGGTGGCGTATGATACGTTATGATAAGTGTATACCTATATCTGATTTTTAGATACTCGAATAATGAAATACTACTATAGACGTAGACATAAATGTGAAATGCACCTTGATGAACTACTCACCAATGTGCATTTCACATTTCAGTGTAAGGCTTATCCGGAAGGCAAAATATCCTTCAGGCGAACTGAGTCGACAACAAGGCCAAGATATAGGATGAATAAAAGCCACAAGCAGGAAACATAACTGGATGCGACCACTGATGTAATCATAACATTTGCAAGCAATCGTAAAATCGACGTGTTTAATTCTTTCTGTGCTAAGATGAGGGAAGATGCCACATTTATGTGTTTTTCCCAAACTTAGCTCCGCTAAGTTTCCGAATCTTCTGGGCCCATCCTAAATGACGGAAGAGCAGACGTCCTTGGACCATCCAAAAAGAACACGGAGAAGAGACTCGTAAAAACTAGAGAGGCAGTATTCGGAAAGGGCGGCTAATGCATTGCAGGTCCCATCACTCGTTTCCCACCGGCAAAAAAATTGCGGCGAAATTACAATTGTTTCTTTCGCCTGTTTGTCTTCGAGTCAAATTCTCGTCACCGAGGATCGCTCATTGCCTTCATTGTTTGCTCTCGTGCACGTTAGATCACCGCTTACGATAATCGAGCCACAGCTGCCCTCACATTCCCTCATCCACCCGTTCCTTCTTCATGTCCTCAATTTCCTTGTCACACAAACTCAACCTCAACCTTTGTCTCCTGATCCTGCCCATCTCCTCCCATGCCTAGAAGAACCCTAACCGTTCCACGCTTAAACCCTAAGGTACATATTTTTTTAAAAGTTTCCCTTTCCCCTGCTTTTAAAAATCCCCTCCCTCGACTCCCTTTTAAGCTCGTCTACTTCTTAGTCCCTTTTTTAAGAAAACTAAAACTTCTAGCCTTAATGCCTTTTTTCTTTTATTATTCCGATCTCTAGGGTACCTACTTGGGATCGAGTAGGGCCTCTCTCATTTCCCGTTGCCCCTTCCTAGTCACCTTGGGAGAGTATTTACTCTCAGGGTCGCACTACTCATCTGCTGGGTCGCATTCGACCTTTCTCTTACTTTTTCCATCACCTACTCCTATGCCGCTAATCTCGACCATCGATGGCCCTTAAAAAAGGGCGACGTGAAGGACAAACGCAGCTCCATCGATCCAGGATGTAGACGACTGTATGGACTATAGCGATAATAATAATATAATACATTTATTCGACGTTAGACAGAAATACATCACAATAGTCTTTTCAGAAAAAACAGCACAGAACACAAAAAATTAAAAATAAACCGATATTTTTACACTCGATAAATTCATTACAGAACAGAATACTTTAGATACTAGCCAAGAGTGCAGAAAATTTTTAAAACGCTGAATAGTAACATTTCTTGCTTGCTTATGCAGTAGGTTTAAAAGGTAAACATTTTTAATATATTAAAGGAATTAAATGACTTAGTTAATCTGCATTGAGGCGCAACAAGTTTATATTTCCACCTTGTGTTATAGTGATGGACGTTTGCCCCAGTTTCAAAAGAACTGGGGTTTTCTTTCACGTTACATAAACATTTGTAAATAAATAGGCTGTAAAGAGTCATGATGCCCATCAGTTTTTAATTGGCCGAAAATGTCCTGTTGGGTGATTGCCCTTTTTTCAGAATAAATATATCTTTGGTAGCTGGGGCATGACCCCCATAATTTAATTCTATTGCATAAATGGCAGTGGACAAAAAGGCAAAATAAATTGTTCGCAGGTAGTCCTGTGAGATTTGACTTTTAAATTTACGGAGCATATAGGCTGCTTTACAGAGTTTAGAAGCAATAATTGAAATGTGTCATTTCCTCTGTAATTTACTATCCGGATTAAAACGAAGTCAATTTAAATGATCACAGTGAATTGGCAAATTACTAAGCGATGAGTCACATTCCCGCGTTTGGTGAAGGGTTTACGCAGGATTTCCGCGCAGGAGATAGTTGCCGAATGCATTGGACATCAGATTCCGCAGAACCAATGAGCTTTCAAGAGCTACGGGAAGAAGTTTGTTTTTCGGTCTGTTCCAAACGTTATGAGCGACCTGAGCATTCATGGCAAAAGTGGCTATCGATGATTCAACGTAGTCATTGTCTAATCGACGTCTTGGAATCAAGGATCGACGATGCTTGAAATTAATATAACAGCAAAAAACACACATACTATGTAGTTTCCCGGAGTTGAGGGGAACTGAAACCTTAAGAAAGGAAAACTATGTTTAATTTGAAATGGAACAATGACACCACATCAGCGTTTAAATCGATAATTTTGACATGCTCTCATAAATTTTCAGTACCTTAGGGGAAGGCTGTATGTGTGAGCATTGTTTCAATACGACAATCAGTATAATATTACAGTGCATTTTGAAAATTGCATTTATATGTTGATACCGGTTGTCACCTCAAAATAAAGTGTGGAGAATAACTATTTATTTAATTTCTATCATGGCGCAATTCCACAATGTGAAGCCTTCTACAATCAGTTATGACTATGGAATACATATAAAGCTCTGTAACCGAGAGTGAATTATCTTTTTTTGCAAGAATAGGTTCCTAATTTTGAATTCGTAAGTAGTTCTTGCGAGAACATGAGTCAATTCGGTTCAAAACATTTCATTTACCAACGAAAGAAAAGCTAATAGTTTCACCCAATCAAAATTCCTATGCAAAATCCTATGGATTAGCAACTGATATAAGTTTAATGGCCACAACTTCCACACGGTTTCATTTATCCCTTCATCTTTATAACTGATAGTCAGCCATTGAAACTACGTTTGACGGACGCTACTTTGATTAAATTTTAAACTTATCTGCTCCGGCTTAATGCATCCATTAAAGGAAGGCTCACCACGCTAGTTAAAAGGGTTTGTCTGAACCATGCGGCTGATTATCTCTTGAAAAAGAAGTTCAAATGGAATATATAAACCTGTTAACTAGAGCATCTTATACCCATCAAGCAGGTCTCAGACCATGAGGAAAACCCTGGAAATATCTCACCGTAATCCTGAGAGGGATAGGGCTTCATTTTCGGCTCAAAAACTTTCGGGGAAACGAATTATACACTTCGGGGAAGAGCGAAAGCACTTGCTCGTCGGTGCCCGCCCGAACGCGTTTGCGTTCGGTGATATTGATGGGCCAACGAATATGCGTGCCACGGAGCGTGGTGTGCTGTGCTAGCTAACGCTTTGTTCCACAACGGCCAACGACGCGTTTCATTTGGAGACAGACCATAAACCACGGATACAGTGGTGCGGGTGTGGGAGGAAGGGGGGAGGGCGGGAGGATGACGTAGAGGGTGTGAGGAATGCCATAAAGCTGTTATTTCAAGTGTTCAACGAAGCGCTCAGACTTCTCCGCTGCTGCGATTGTCAATTGTCCCTTTTACGAGAGTCGTAGGAGATAAAACCTCTCCCAAGTTAAGCGATCGTTAAAAAAATTTTTTTTTAATACGGCAATGAAGTGATGTCGAACCCTGTGAAATGGTATAATTGACAGAAGCAATCCAATAAACTGTCATTATTTTTTTCCGGCTCCGAAATGTGACTTGGTTCAAAAACGGGATGAGAGGGTTGGTTGGTTGGTGGGTTAGAAGGTTGTAAACCTTTCAAACCCGCCATAACCATTGCTGGGAATAAGGGAGCACTCGAAGTTACCGAAATTGAAGTGGTGTCGTTGATGTTTCAATTTCGTTTTCTTTTCTCAAATTAAAACGCAAATACCGACGAAATTCGAAAGATTGGTGAATACAAGGATTGTTATCGGTAGCCTACGGTATTGTAAACTACAAATTGAAAGATCACTTTAACAGTGGAGGAATGTTTGAACTTATAAAGTTAGCGGAAAATATCAACAGCAATTCTGAGAGAACACCTTGAGGAACTAAATGGAAGCTCCGTCATAAAAAATGATTTTTAATTGAAATCATCATTCCGACCGAAGCACGATATTTTCAAACGTCTCGATTCTAATTTCCCAATTTACAGTTATTGGAAAAAAATCAGGACTGCTCCCATGCTGGAACGAGTTTTCATTACGAATGATATTTTCAGTAAAGGAAATTTTTAAAATTTAAGAACGGCAAATGCGGGTAATCAGCCAATTTCAAGGGTTCATTTTTCAATATGAGAGGTTTAATGAAAGAAAAAGGACACAACAGATCTATAGATGAATATTAAGCTCAGTATTACACTCACAATAGATCTATATTACGCTCTGATGGCACGCTGTTTTTTTTAAATGGAAGAGCACGAAGTTATTCGACCGATCGAGGAAAGTTTTCGTTATATTACGGGGAATCCGTGGATTCCATGTCTGGAGCACGAACGAGGAGACTTACCGTGATTCGGCCACGCCCAAGTCTTCCTTTTCTTCCAGAATCCTACGCAGGCAAAATACTTTATCCGGATACGCCGACCGTATTATGCGGCACGACTTATCTCTTTTCTATCACTTTCCTAGTCCCTCTTCCTATCACTGGAGAGATTTGCGACGGAAACATTTCCTATCTTATACGAAGGTCCCTTTTCTATGATTCTCTCAGCATCTCCGAGCCCCCACATATGTACGTACACGTGCCTGGAAAAGAGGACGAAAAACTCAAACCGCAGAAACCGTTCAACGTTCCCTAGGATGTGGACAGCTTTGCTTACACTGGAATCGAGCGTACGGCCGCAAAAGTGAGGCCCATTCGATTCCCCTAGGAAATACACTTCAGACGTAAGGAAACAAGTATTGTGGTTCTGTTTTCAGGAAGTGTTTATCATTATTTCTAATTCGAGTCTCTCCTGAACCGGGGTATGAATAAAAATATATTCCTCCAAACTTGTTAAGTGACAAATAGCTCACCGGTTTTTAAATCACATATTACCTAGATTAAGGTATTTTTCGGATATCTAAATTACCTATGAGCTCATCCAAACACTCGTCAAGGGTCAAACGCATGTCATAAATAATTAAAAACTACCATCGATTTCACCGACCTTGTTTTGTTGGGACATATAATTAAAGAAAAAATCCTCACGGCTCACAAAGTAGCTTAACAGGAAGTAATTAATCAAATAAAAATTCCATAAAGAGTACAATGTCATTAACTGTGGACGACAAAGGGCAAAGCCGTCGAGCGCATTCATTCTTCATGTAGAAAAAAATCCATTCACCAAGGACTGGAGTACTTGACCTCCAGATTAGTAGACAAGAGGCATCCAACATCGTCATCCAGCCATGCATGGGAGAGCACTACGTTAATCATACATTTCAATGCGACCATAACTGAAATTTTGAATGCAATCGGATCTTACATCTTCAACACATCCAATGACAGATTCTCAAAAGAGAAAACTTAGGGCAAATATCGCGTGTATATTCGTCCAGGCCCATCAATCACAGATTCCTCAACCGCGTTTAAAATAAGGTAGGTACGTACCAAATCTCATCCAACTGGCCGTCCATTCATTCGTTCGGTCTTGCCCTGCGAAGCGTTCCCATTCAAGACTGTGCCTACCGGTTGCACGCAGTTAATCGCGGAGGAGAGCCGCAACCGCGAATGGAAATGCCCGCGATGGTCACGGGTCTGCAGACCCGCACAAAAACATTACGAATGCATACGCATACACGGGAGCACATACCTCTCCGTATGTATACATAAACAAATAGGCTCTCTTGGCACTTCTCCTTTCGCCCGTATATCTCGCACCGGGCACCCTTCTGGAAGGGGGGGGTAGAGGGAAGGGGTGTGGTCCCTCTAAAGTCCCTCCACCCTTATATCCCTATCCCACATGCTTAATTTATTTTCCCAAACCAAAGTTTTCCCTTTACTTACCTACCGTCCCTCGCCCCTCACGCCCTAACCCTTCCTCCCCCAAAAACCCTGGAAAAGGAAGGAAAAACCCCACAGTTTCACAAGAAAAAGAGGGAAGGCCGAAAGAGGAACCCTTCCTTCTATCCATTATCCACGCGGCCTATCCCTACACCTCGACCCACCCACCCAATACCCCCTTTTTATTCAGCTCCTTTTCGCCTACAATCTTTATTCCACGTCCCTCATTTCCATTCCTTATGTGAACTGCCGCGGGAGAAGAAGAGGAAGTAGAAGGCACAGTGGTGGTGTTGGGAGCGCGAGGGGTGGGTGTAAAAGGAACGAGTCAAACTCTCCTCTTCCTTTCTTCCGTCCTTCCCGCTCTCTTGCCTTCTTTTATTTATCTCCTCCTCCTGTTCCTTTTCCTCTATTCCCTTTCCCCTGCCACCCTCACCATTGTACGCAAGGGCGATGGAAAGCGATTCCACTCTATCCAGTTCCAAAAAAACCCTTTCTCCCACTTCCAATACGGCAAGTGGCGTAGCTAGGGGGCAGCTAAGTTGTCTGCCCCGGGCGTTACTTTTTCTTGGCGGGATTTTCGGCATTAAAAATACTATATCTAAAAACTTTTTAACAGTAATAAGAGTATATATCTCAAATATTCCAAGAGTTAAAAATTAAAATTAATTCATCATTGGTCGTTCAATTCTAAGATTGGTTGGCTGCAGCTCTCCATTCTTCCCTAGCTAAAGCTAGTTCCCTTAATCCCTGGTGGTTCTTCATATGTACTTTCCTCTTTATTTGGTCGACGCCCTTGCCCTTTCTCTTGAGACTTTTCCGTCTATTTTCCCTTCAATAGTATTCTTCACAAACCTATTGTGCTTCAGAGTGTGTCTAATTCACATGGTCCTTTTTTCTGCATGGTGTTCCATATGATCGTTTCCTCCTCTTCTGTTTTACTTCTTCATTTCTCATTTTATCCGTCCTCTTGACATTCAGCATCCACCTCCTGCACCAGGTTTAGAAAGCTCGCAATCTTTTCTGATCTTATAAATAACGGTTAAGGAATATATTTATATTATCTGAAGAACATTGACTAGCAAACGGAATAGATTTCTGAAAGTATATATAGTAATTTTCCCATTAAATATACATAAACCTTTAAATTTGTATTTTAATTAAAAATAAATAAGTATAACTATTTTTTCTTAAACTTAATTTTTAAATTGTGTTCAAATATGTGTGATGTGTATTGTGTATTTTCCAAAGGAAGGGTGGCAATAGGCAGCCTGCCCCGGGTGGCTCAAACTGTAGCTACGCCACTGAATACGGAACCTCCGCCCTCTCCCGCTCGCCCTCCTCCCTCGACGGTAAAGAGAGGAAGAACACACTTTCTTCATCTCCTGTCCCTGTTTCTTGTTCTTACTTCCTCTCCTGACTTCCTTATCTTATCGGAAAGTAGGGTCTGGGACCTAAGTCTCACTCATGACTCGCTCCTCCCAAGAAAAATCCCTCCTTCCCAACTGCCCTTGTCCCCAGTTATCCACCCTGTACACTTTCTGTTCCTAGCACATGTCTCACTTGTTCGTCGGATATTGCTTCGTCTTAATCAAACTTCTTCACAACTCTGAAAATAAGAGAACATTTGGGTTGAACTATGTATCTACTTTCCCCGTAGGTATTCCGCAGTTATCGGGCATTTTTAAAAACCGATTAGACAAATCCATATATACCTAGACTAAAAATTCTGTCAGAGATATGCTCTCTTGAATCCGATAGCAAAGATTTATGCACACTTCAGCAGAGGCATTAGTGACAACTCTCAAGAAATGAAAAAAAGGTGAATACCGGTTTCAAAACAATACCCCTCGCATCATTTTAAAAACGCATTTTTAAATATTATGAGAATAATAACTAATAAAAACTCAGTACGTACTCTTTTCACAGTATATTTTCCAGGAGTCCTTGTGTTTATCACATTGATCCCATACGAATTTTATGTATACTCAAACAAATAGGTAAAAATAATTAAATCCGTCAAGAGCTTCAAGAGACGAAATCACGAAAACTCTCATAGACGTCTGTAAGTAACAAAGTAGAGTAGGTACATCTCATGGACACAGCACACGTATAATGGAGAAGCGGTATTCTGTTTTGAATGCGAGATGCATTGCGATTATGCTGTTACGACGTGAGCCCTGCTCACATCATCCAAGACCACCTTGGGGTGAATGTCCGTCATTACGGAATATTACGCGCGCTAACAACAAGACGACGCACCACCGGTCTGGAACGTGCGCAGAAAAAACAAATGAAAGATATATAAAAAGGAAAAGGCACCACTGAACAAACTTCTAACTACTAATAAATAGAACATTCGCGACGAAAACTCTCAACTCCACCTAGACCCACCTATGTATTTACGAATTTATTATATTCGGTTCCACGCTAGAATTCCGATAGTGCAATGAGAATTGCGTGCGGCGCAATCCATCGAAAAGAAAACGGCGTTCGAAACTTTAGCATCTCCTCCGGATGGTTTCGGTGGCGATCCTCACGGACAGCGTGAATAAACCCCTATCCTCTCTCCTGCTCCACTCCCAACACACAGTCCCTTGCTCCCAGGGCACGCCCCGCTAATACTTTCACGCAAAAACGATTTAGTCGACTCCTTTTCCCCCCTCTCTCTTTCTTTCTCCCTCTCTTTCTCCTTCACCTCTTTATATATCCTTTCATTTTCGAGCTCTCTGCAAACTTTCCCTCCTCCGTCCCAGGTCCGCTTTAACGGCCAGGACGTGCTCTGCCGGTTTCGATGTGCCCGAGGCGCGAGCGGGCGGAGGGACGATTTTTATTCCTGAATGGTTTATCGGATACAATCTCGAGCCCCCCACAGCTGCTCGAGATGTTTCTATTGCGTTCATAAAAGGAGACACCACGGGGTTGTCTATCGATTTTCTTCGCGCCCAATAATTCTCTCGAACGCTACCCCGCCGATTTTAGAGTCGTATCAATGAAGTTTTCGAAGAAAATCCTTTTCCACTTACGGGAGGAATGCAATACTACTAATCTAATATCAATAAGCATTGATAAAATGAGAGAATGCGCTAATTTGCATTCATATATGCTGTTCTATCAATTACGTTTCGAAGAAAATACAGCGATACACTTACACTCACGGGAGGAATCTAGTTATAAGACTATACTATCGAATATTCATTAAAATGAGGGAATAGACTAATTTTCATTCATCAATGCAGTTCTGCCAATAAAGTTTTAAGAGAAAATACGGCGATACACTTCCACTTACGTGAGTAATCTAATTCTAAGCCTCTATATTATCAAGAATTTATTAGAATGGGAGAATACACTAATTTGCATTCATATATTCATTTTTGTCAATGAAGTATTCGAAGAAAATATGCCGATACTTTTCCTTTTTTGGGAGGAATATAATTATAAGATTATATATTAATGAGTGTCCATAAAAATGAAAGAATACGCTAACTAGCTTTCATACTTTTTCAATTAAAATGACACAACAGGTGTTTCGCCTCGCAGTGGTACAACCATATGACATTTTAATCACCTGAACTGTGTCATCAAAGCGCAATAGCATTGTCAATATAGACCACCAAAATCTACAGGCACAGCATATTTTGCATTTTCTTTATAAATAATCATTGTTTCCATCACTTCAGGTCTCAATGAACCATTTATGTTGAAGAGATTTTCTAACCAAATAAATGGACATTAACAAAAAGAGACAAAATCTACCATGAAGTATTTGTGCTAGACTCAGTCATCGTTTTTCGTTCAACTGAAATGGAGCATGTCTTAGCACTAATATGATATCCTTTAGAAAGCAAGTTAACATCACTCAGCACTCTCCGGAAGTAGCTGTACATGTAGTTCCATCTTTATATCCTGACGCTTAAGCCCCCCTCCACGGGTATTCAATGACTTTTTTCCTCCGACTTCTGGTGTTAAAAGAAGCTCTCATAAGACACCGTGCATCAAAAAGAAGTTTTTTTTGAGGAAGCAGTAAACGAATACTTACAAGCCACCCGTTTGAAGTTGTTTTCTTTTTATAGGTCTAGGAAGCATATTGACTCGTCTATGCAGCTGGAAAACACAGAGAAACCAGCGCTTGTTTCCGGAGATGCTAGATTAACTTTTTGAAACCTTCGAAATTCCACAAGGGGGAATCTTTACCGTCTAGAAAACGTCGATCGCTCCAATTAAAGCATGAGCCTCCCTGCACAGGATCGTTCGCATTCCACGCTTTGCTGCAACTCGTCTCACTTTTAACCCTAACTTTTCCTTCCCGCCCCAAGACACAAATTAGTCACGGAGATAAGCCACCGATTTAGTCCCGGGATCGTCTGCCACCCACCCACCCCCCTATTCCTTCGCGGCATTTTAAATGGTCCCAAACACGTGCTGCCCTCATGGAGACATTTTCTTCCCTCGCTCGCCCATCCATTCCATCGGCAAAAGAGATCACCGCGAGATATGAATTTTTACGTGCACCTTCCTAGGAGGGGGAGGAGGGGGGGAGAATTGGTCTCTACCCACTGCGCCACCGTTCTGGAACAACACGCGTCTCGAATCGTCTCTCCTCTGGCTATGGGGCGAGGTGGTGTTGGGCTCCCACAACGGAAAGCCACACACGTCGTTTTCAAGGCCTGGGGACAAAAAAGGGAACAAAATACGCAAAATTGACCGCAGAGGTATGAGTGTATGATATGCGGGAGCAAGCCTTTACATACCCAAAGTCTTGTCGAGCGGTAAATGCTGAAATTGGGAGTGAAAAAGTTATGTTAAATAAAATTCAAGTGATTTTCTACGGTAAAATTTAGGTCAGGAATGCTAGAAATCAGATAGAATATTTATACAAAATATATTTGACTCAAGAACAGAGTAAAGAACCGTTTAAGTCCTTGTCTGAGAGGCAGTACAATTACCGAGGGTTTTACTTCAGCTGTACAAACCTATTGATTTGTAGTAGCTAATTTAATTTCGTTAGCATCAATTTGGGAATTGTTATGAACATAATAGAAGGGAAAGTAAAAAGAGAGATTAACGAGTACGACCAGAGGATGAATAGATTAACAGCTCATTAGGGCAGATGATTTAATGGGACATCATTTTCTATAATAGAAATAGCATATCTTAAGTAGGATTTGAGAATTCTAGCTAACAATTTTCGATGTTGCAATACAGCTGACACTAATGCCTATCACCAATGCCTAATATAAAACTAACAATTTTATACATGGCAACTCTACTTTCTAGTCTTAACTGTATAGATCGTTACTTAACATCGTAAAAATAAAATGCTTGATGTAAATATTTCGGGTTCCTCTTCAGAATTTATAGAGCAGTTTATTAACTCCCCGGGTATGCGTAGCTAAATAATCAGTCTAAAATAAGATACTATCTCTGGTTGAAGCAGGAATATGACTAACCAGTACTATGCAATGTGAAATTAAAGTCAGGTGGGCGTTAGTAATTTTTAACGAACGCCATATAGTTTCACGGATTGTTTAATTTAGAATATGAAACACAGTACACTCTAACCTAAAGATTCTCAATGGGGACAAAAATAAGATTTAGGGAGGACGAAAAAAATCATGGGATTTTGACCAGAGTTCCCTCAAAACTGGGCGCCTATTCGCTCTCAAGACGTGACATGAAAATTAAATTTCCTGACATCAAACCGTACATTGAACCTCTAGCTGCGAAGCATCAGGCACAAGAATTCCATTGAAAGAGAAGCTACAAAGTAGTTTCTCGTTTAGCAGTTCATGTGAGCGATGAGGAAAAAATTTGTCTAAAAGCTATTTTAAGCGGGGCTATAGCAAATAAAAGGCTGAGTAACCCTGCTCTAACAAATGAATTATTGCCAGAGACTTGGAGGATAAAATGAACTATCTTGAGTATCTTCGAGACGGCAGCCCAGCGGAGGTTGCTTTCCCTGTCACATAGTCGCGGCTTTGTTTTTCATAATTCTAGCCCTTTGAAGGACTCTCCCTCTCTCTGAGCAGTGAGTATTATCTTCCTCTCTCCAGTATCACACTCGCAGGACATCACGTGGTTGGATGTAGATGAGGCAGACACTACAGGGCGGATGTACTCGTCGAAAAGGAGGTCTCGGCTTGCTTATACGCCACCACGCCCTTCTCGAAAATGGGGGTGGATGAAAAAAGAAACGCGGAGGAGTGAGTAAGGTACAGTTGTGTGTAGGAAGCGCGGAAGAGACGAGGGAGGGTTTAGGGTATTGAGGGCTGGAAGGGGTGGTGGGTTTGTGGAACTGAAGAAAGGAAGACCAGAGAGCTAGAGGAAGGAAGAGAGGGAGGTTTGGGAGAAGCGGTGGCATTTCTGGCGGAGCACTTTCGGCGTAATCTTTGAGAGACAAGGCACGTGGTGTTCCCAAAAAGAAGTTACGCCATTGGCCGGCTTGGTTCGAGGGGCCCTGGGATGGAAGGGGTAGGGTTGGAAACAAGAGGGAGGTTTTTTTTTGGGGGAGGGGGAGGAGCGGAAGTGAGGGTGAGGGGAGAGATGGAGGGGGTGCAGTTGTCTCCTTGAGGGAAGAGGGACGGGATGAGGGGGTTGTTGGATTTCCTCCCAACTACACCCCGCACCCTTTTGTACCAAAGGAATCGTAAAACAGCCCCTCCTGTAGCAGCACTGGGAGACCGCTGTCGGCAATATCGCATTTCAGCCAACCAAACACATCGACCCCAATTTCTGACTCCCGCTCCTTCAGTACTTCCTCCGCCTCCGATGTTTTCTTCCTCCCCTCGGGCACCGTGATATCCCACGATTTGAGGAGTCCAAGCGTGGATGGCGAGGCCGATGCTCTCCCAATGATCAGCACCGAGAATTATAGCGAATTTTGCAGGGATGCTGATGCAGCGCACTCTCCACAAAATATGAAGAAAAATCATAGCATAATTTTCTAGTAAGCATTGGTGTACTTTTCGTGTGAGTGTGATATGGACATTTGTGTTAATGAAATTCAAGAAAACCAGGCTTAAAGGAAAAAAAGGAGAGAAGAGGTATAAGGCTATTGGTATATGGTTTTGCAGAAGGGCATAAAGTATATTGGATGTTTTTAGGCTCTGCATTAGAAAAATCGAAGAGGCAGCTCTTGGTATTATCACACGATTATCGAGAGGAAGTATAAAGTGTAGAGCACGGAAAAGGGAGTATACTAGATGAGTGAGATCACCATTTCAGATGGCGTGGAATATAAAGTATACCAAGCTGAGAACTTATTGATGTAGAAATACGATAATCCACAAAGCAAAAATCATTCACCTTGACCAGGAACCGAACGCTGATCCCCGCATATCGCGCCAAGTGCTTTAGCCAGTTAAACTACCTGTGGATTTTTGTGAGCTTTATAGGGAATAAGATGTTCAAGACTGCCGAACATACACTGTAACAAAGCAATCCAAAACGTGCGCTTAGCGCTACAGCCCGCGAGGATAAAGCCAAATATTTACTTTAAAATTACATTCAAACCAGCATTTAATGGGTAAAAACACTAAACAATAATTACGAATTTGTTTCGAATGAAATCTAAAATGTATCATGGAGAAGATACGCTAGTCAGACACAATGAATTAAACGAGAACAGCTGGGTTTGAGAGCATTCTTCAAATAGCTCTCTCCATTCTTTTCCTAATTGCTTTGCATTTTCGGAAGCCTGAATGATTCGGAATTCAGCTGAAATAGACACTCAACTTCGCGTCGTCTTCATAAATAATAAAACTCCGATGACGCAATGACAATTCCTGTTCTGGAAAGGAAATTTCTCAATATTTTATCGCTCATTTTATGAGCCAACGGCTCAATTTAGAAATAAGATTTATTTCACCGAAATTTGCGTCGGCATTAATTTCACAAACTGGGGATTTAAATTGATATTTCACGTAGGAGTGAATAATTCTCGTGTGGGAGAACCTACTGTAGTTGGCCATTTAGGCATTTACAGTATGGTCCTGCAACAATCGGATGGCCTCAGTTAACGATTTTTCCATTCATGTCCACGTTCCATTTAGATAGTTGAGTCAAAAAATCTTTCATCCTCTAAAGACGTTTCTGGGAAACGCTTTTAGCTCAATATGAACCAGAAAAAAAGCGTAATGAGACATGAGGGGAAAATATACACATGGGGACAGGAAAACTTAATTTTTTCTTTAGCTTTAGTGCATTTAAAACTATGCCGCGACTGCAAACCGATTATGAAATATACCTCAAATTTAACCTTATGTTTAAACAATTGATTGCAATATCGCGTTTGCTTAAAAGGTTAAAAGACATACGGTCATCTATGATCTGCGTAAAAAATTAAAATGGTCGCAACAGCTTCTTTCACCAAAAGAGCGAGGACTTTTTTCCAATTCGAAACGACTACAGCTAACATTTGAAAAAATGAGGTTGCTCTAAGCCAGATGGACTAAAATGCTTCAACTACCATTAAAATAACTTTCATAGCACGCTATTTGCGACGCCTTTTTGTCACAGGTATCCACACTCAAGAGTATAAAGTCTTTAGTAGATATCTCATATTCATGTTCAGCAAATTCTCGTTATTTCCGGTTTAAAAACTCACCCGAATGATTGACCCAAAGAGTGCTCACTTTATAGATTTTTATGTGCGCAAAGGTACAAGACTTTGAGACGGTGCAATAGGCCTAATATTCCTAATTTACAGCTTATACAGTGAAGTAAAATTTACGATTATGTTTTTCACGCCTATGCATCAGTAAATTATATAAAACAGTTATTATTACATGGACTCCCTAAGTAAGTAAGCGCCGGCCTCGGCGGCGGCCGGGTAACATCCTCGCCTTCTAACCCAAAGGTCGCGGGTTCGAGTCCCGCCTGGGGAGGATTTTTCACTTCCCAGGGCATGGTTATGTGTGATCGTCCGTTGTTGAATGTTAATACCCCGACGTAAAGGCCAATGAGAGCTGTTTTCGGTGGTGAATAATAAATAAATAAATAAAAAAAGTTTCAAAACACTAGAATACGAATGATGTATAGTCAGAAATAAAACTCAGAGGACACACAAAGTGAGCTCGTAAACATGAAATTACCTTCAGGATGAACAGTCCTGATATTTCGCCCACACAACATCTCAATATGATGTTTATACCGTTGTTCCTCCATTTATTTCTCCTGCGCGACCCCCTCACATATTTTACCATTCCGATCCAACATCATATCGCAAATTCTTGTCACCACTTATTCAGCAAACGACCCTATTCTGGTCACTCGCTTTCAACATTTATTCACTACATGCTCATTCGATGAAGGGGCTTTTTTTCTTTTCTCCCGCAGGCTCCCTATAGATATCTTAGAGAGAGAGAGAGGGAGGGAGAAGTTTCTTCGAGACTCGAGCGAGATGTGAAAAAACAAGGAAAAGAGACACAAGGACTTCCTTGTTCCGGGGAACCTTACTACCACACACCGACTCAATCCTCCTCGCGTTGAGCGTGTACACGGATGTATGTACGCGTACATACATATGCACCTATCGAAAAACGAGGCGGAGCGTGAAATCGATAGTTTTAAGATATTTTATGAGTCCCGGGATGCTTGCTTGCAAGTCGGCTCCGGGGAGAAAGAGAAGATTCCCCCGGTGAACCCCCAAATCGATGCTCCCGTAAGCAAGAACGTATTTAGGGGGGACGAAAATGTTTATTTTTGTGCTGCGAAGCGCGGATCAGTGTCGTTCGATTTCGTTCCTCGTCGGGAGTCCCACGGGGGAAATGTCTCACTCCCTCCCTGCTCGCCTCCAGATTCCTTCTCACCTCACACCACGATCCGGGCACAGCGAAGAATGAGACGTAAATACGAAGTAAGGCTCACGGTCTACATCTATTCGAAGACACCGAGGCAACTCGGTCCACAGTCACGATTCAACTTCCCTACACAGATGTTGCCGGATGTAAAAATCCTCTGTGCATCTTCTTTCAGTCAGCCACCGAGAGGATAACAGACATTAGTTCTGGGTTTAGGAAATCAGTGCGGGAAATGCTCATTGAAGACCATTAATTATAAAACTATATTGACGATGTTAGTTAATGCTATATTAGGACTGATGTGGTGGAACTAAAACGACAAAAGAAAAACTCTTTGTATATTTCCACTGCAAAATATAGTTCAGCATATCGCAGGGAGTTTTTCTTTTGTTAATAAAATTTTCTAAGACAAAGAAAGCGAGACTGGTCATAAAAGTGGGAGGGCACAAACTGGAGCAGGTGGAGAAACCTGGGAAGTATGTTAGTAAAAATTGGGTATAGTAGTAAATATTCTAGCATAAGAATTGGGTTAGCAAAGGAGTCGTTCACTAATAGAAAGAACGAATGACGGAGAGCTGGTGTAAGAATATAAAGTAAGGTATGGTAAAGAGACTCACATGGAATGAGGCGTTATATCATGCATAAACGTATAGGAAAGGGTAGCAGAATAGGTCCCTGGCGATTGAGGTGTGAGTGATAATGGGAAAGGAAAAAGTGCGATGGACAGAATGGAACGTGAACGCAAAGTTCTCGGGATGGTGAGTGGAGAAGGAGAAACTTTCGGAGGAGATTTCAGGAGGAGGCAAAGTAGGTGGTTAGAATATGCAATGAGAGGCAATGGTGTGCTAAAGGCGCTGATAGGGAGAAGGATGTTGGGCCAGCGGAAGAAAGAGACGAAACGGACGGAATGAAAATGAATGTGAAGTAGCGAAACTTGGTGGCACTCTCCTGTGATCATGACGCAAAGGTGAGGAAAGCATGCGTGAGATGTGGGATGAAGTGGCCGAGCCTTTATCCTGATGACCCTGCGGAAGTCCTTCGATAACTTTGTTCTCTCATCAACGCTTGGTTTACGGTCATTGTCCTTTAATGCTCCGCTGTAAGGTGCCACCAAGTTTCGCTATACATATACGCCAAGCTGAATAATGAAATCAGGCAGAGAGACAAGAGGTTGGGGCTGTGAAAGATAACATATTGGTACTCCTTTCATTTAAATCAACCCTAACCGTTAAAACACCTCTAGCATCAATATCAATAGAAAAAATCAATGACGACATCTAGCGGTGGAGGATACGATTGCTATCATTCTACTCCAGCCTATTTTCCGATAAAATTATTTGATGAAATTATCCGATTTCCCAATCCCAATTCAACTTTGTGCTGAGATCCGCAAGAAATTTCCGCTGAAAATATGACAATTTTTGTAACCCATTGCCTAAATGTTCGAAAGAGCAGGAAAAAACTGACTTTTTTCTGCATAAACTACAAGTATTGGCTATTTTAGCAAATATTTTGTGATGTCCAAAATGGATCTGATACATTCCCGAGTAATCTCTACTTTCAGTTCCTATATTACTACAGCAATACATCAAATCTAAAGCAAAATTCCTTTATTACGATTGTTATGAGCCAACCATGAACCATTTTCCAAGCGAAGAAAGGGACACCAAGGGAGATGACGTCAGAGTTTGCAAGGAGTAGAAAATGGAGCCGAATTTCCATCCATCAATAGGATGTCGAAAGTTCTTGAGACATTTCAGAGTCCCAACTTCACGTATCACTGGAGGTCAAACACTTGCCTCATGCCGGGTGCATACCAGTTTCCTTATCATCACCAAATGCGAGTATTATGTTTCTTTGAGCAGTCTAGTTTCTCAATGCGTCTTTCATTCGTTCAGAATGACAACAGATTTTATTCTAGTCAATTTTTCTCGCATCAAACTCCCCTGAAAACCATAGTATGAGAACTACTGGGTTAAATCAGGTATTTTTTCAATTGCATTTACGTCTTTTTCTCTGTACCAGCGCTAAGAAACCTCATAAAATTACTTCAAAGCCTTTAATATTGGACCATACAGGATGTTGCATAGTATGAGGATTTTAATCATGAATTGAAAATTAAATATGTAAAGAGACGGCAACTTTCAATTACATAAAAAATGGACGACCGTTCTCTATTACGCTCACCCTCTTTTCCACATATTTAAATTAAATAACTGAACTTAAAATAACTAGGGAATATTACTTGCACGGACTCAGCTAGTAGATATGCAATGCCGACCCTTAGTTGACAATGGGGGCAATAATCAATCTCCTGCGATAGAATATAAGACCAAGAGAACAATGGAGACGTAAGACTCCGTCGCTCGACTGTAATAGTGAGATAAGACTGCGGTGCTACCCTTCGCAAGTAATTGAAATTTAGCCCCTCGCTAGGGGGGGGGGGGGGGAGAGCACAATGAGTTTTCCCAATACCGCTCACAGAGGACAATGAGTTCGGATATTACTCCGCGCCGTGGGGACAGTAAGTTCCGCGTAATGCTCAACTGCGAGGCCCAAGACTTCTTCCGGGTAAGAAACTCACGTTCTGCAGCTGAATCCTCCCCCCCTAAAGTCTTACTCCATCTCTAACAGTTTCCCTTTTACTACTCGCTTCGTCCCCTTGAATGCCTGGAGTCCTCTCCACCCGCCGGCGCCGCTAACTCCTCGCAGCCATTCTTCTCTTTAAGGGACCCGCAGCTTTGGCATTCCACCGTCCAACCCCCTTCTACTTGTGCTCCTCCAGATTTGTCTCCGCTTTCCATTTCGGAGTGTAACTATCTATAACTCCACCGCTTTCCACCCACCCCGTTTCCCCCCTTTTCCTCGCCCTCATCTGTCTCTCTCCGACCCACCCACCCCCACGGCGACCCCCGCGAGGCAGACCAGCGGGCTTTCCACCCCTTCTTCTCACAACCTCCGCCCCGCTCCAAACCCGAAGCAAGAGCAACCCTTTGCCTCCTCCTCTTCCTCCCGCGACTAATCCCGCATTTTCTCACGGAGCTAAGACCCTCCTCGTGCTCGCAAGACGGCAGATTTCGAGGCGGAGGGTGGATATTTACTTCCGTCACGGCCTTCATCCGTCTCGACCCCTTTTTTCGCCCCATCCCACCCCGGTTCTTTCGCTCCTCTCCCCAGAAAAAGTCTCCCGCGCCCGTTTCTCCTTTTTCACGGGCGTTTGCGCTCAGCCTCAGGAAAGACGCGCCCTGGCAGTTTGACCCCTTTCCCTCCCTCCCAATCTCGAGAATCTTAATCTCAAGCCACCCTCACTCGCCCCATTAAGAACCCATTGTTTCGAGCTGATACTGGTGCCAAATCCTCGCGAAAATATTTCACTGAAAGTGGAATTCCCGGGTGTTAACTATTTACTACGTTGAAGGCAGCAGAAAGGCCAAAGTAGGTAGAATGTATGGAGCACATAGCGTAGAAGGATAACGATGCAAACATGTGGCTCTACCATCCATTCAGAAAAAAACTGCAACGCCTGGTATATATTGCATGCGAGGAATTCAAGATGAAAAATTTAAGAGAGTTGATGAGGGGGAAAAAGTATGTTTTTGAAATAATACAGCACTGTGGAATGCAAGCGAATTCTATGAAGTAGACTTAATGAGGCTCCGCCAGGAGATCCTAAAGACGTAACCTGGAGGGAAAGGCAATCATATAATCACACAGGGAGAAAGGAATGCATTGAATATTTATGAAATTCATGCATCAATAAATGTAGCATAATTTGATGTAATGGTATAATAATAGAGCTCAGAAGACCTCTATGACTACCATGAGGGAGAATAGACTCTAACCGGATATTGATAAGCATACAAGTCAGCCTTTTCACTTAATTTATGTCTCGCATGTCTCTATTTTGAGTCAGGAGATATTTTGAAAAAAAAATTGTTTTTAAAATGCTTCATTCGAAAACAAACTGATGCTTCACTACTCATAGACAATCTCAATTGATATAATTTAATCAAGAGACTTGCCAACTAAGAAGGACGAAGTTCAATATAAGAACAAAACAAGATTTGGCATCTTGAATATGATTGACGATTTTCCAGAGAAGCTTTTTTAAACTTTAAAATAAATACACATCATTTTAACGCTGATAGTCAAAGTAATGTGGAAATTGCGGAGCTGCGCACCAGCTGGAAAAATAACTCAACCATTATGCCACAACATAAGGTGTTTGGGCCGAATACTTATCTTACAGTTAGAGAAATTTAGTGCCATACAAATGGAAGAATATATTGAATGTGAACTTCAAATTCTGTCATAATGAATTTCAACTTTGTTGGAGCAATTAAAATGTTCTCATGAATTTGCTAAAGCGTTTGGTAAAATTTTTGTGGGGCTTATCTTCCGACTAGATGAATTTTGCTCACGCAAACTTTAAGCAATTATTTCGTTCAAGCAGAAACCCAAAGATTAACAACTGTACTAATACTCCGACAGCAATAGTTCGACAGTAAATAAACCTAAAGATGGCAAATTATTACCAATTGGGCATGTAATTAGAGATAATCTTCCGTTAATCCTGGTTCCGATTGTGAATGAATTCCTTTCATAGAACGAGATGCCGGGTTACTCTTGAGTCGGCATCCCGTCCATCCCAATCCCCAGAATCAACATCGCCAAAATGTTCGTCAATTAAAAACCGGCACTTTTTCGAGTATCACAATAAAAAATTCACCGCTTTTCCTTTTTGATGCCGGTGGAACGGAAGTGAAATTACAGAAAAAATGACAAATAGAAGGGAGAGACCCTTAGCAACGAATCAAAGAGGGATCCCTTTCATAATTTCCTCTTTCTTTTTATCGGAGGGATCTGCCAATCAACGCATACGTTCACAAACGGACAATCCGAGACCCTGCACCCCCGCCATCCTCTTCAGCAAACTCACAGGAACTTGCTCGAGGAGGAACAGCATCCGTATCCTCTTCCACGCCCCTTAAATCGAGTTCAGTTGGTTGAGATATTTGCAAAATCCTGGCACTGCTCACCAAAACCTAACTGCCACGGCATCCTAGAGATATACCCATCACAACTTCATGTCACCCTTTGCCTTCTCCCTGATATTTGATGAATACGTTCCAAAATTTCCTCCAGCTACTGCCATTACTGTACTCACTCTCGCCAAAATGCCTTTACGAATCTTTTTTCAATCCCAACCAGTAGATTAAGTAGAAAGTTTAAAAGTGAATGCAATGGAAATTGGAATGGTTCTCAAAATTGGCTTTGAGGTACTTCATTGATACATTAACTGTATGAATGTATCTTTAATGGCTGCCAGAAGTTTGAGTGTAACACTTTTTCAGATGGTCAATATCACAATCTGAATCTGAGTAAATGCACGGCGGTACATTTCTTGCGGAGGTCGTCCAACTATCCCCATGAATATGCTGTGGATGGTGTTAACATAAAGGCGACAGATGAAGTGAAGTATCTGGGAGTTACGATAACCTCGAACCTATCGTGGGGAACACATATAAGAAATATTTTTGGCAGAGCTCTGAAGGAGCTAGGATTCGTCAAGCGTATTGTGGGAAGATTTTCGGATGAAAAAATAAAAGAGAGGTGCTATTTCGCACTCGTCCGGCCACACCTTGAATATGCAGCGAGCATATGGGATCCGGTGCAGAAAGACTTATTCCGGGAACTTAATAAAATACAAAGGAAAGCTGCACGATTCGTCAAAAACTGCTACGGGCGTACAGACAGCGTTACACAGATGTTAAACGAATTAGGTTGGGAGCCGCTAGAGACTAGGAGGCTTCACGCTAGGCTTAGATTACTTGAGCAATTAAGAATAGATATCTTTAAGAGCGACACGGAGATCATCATATTAGAACCCCACTATATTTCCAGGTCCGACAGAAACGATAAATTAAGAGAGATATTTTGCCGAACGGATAGGTATGGGAATTCGTTTTTCCCCCGAACGATAAGGGACTTAAATAAATGCTAGGCGTGATTTCATTAGAGCGTTTCCTTTTCATATTTAAACGGCTGGTGTCCTAACACCCCCCGCCACACGCCTATTGAGGCGGCTTTCGGGGTAGTATGTAGATGTAGATCACCTATTTAATGCTAATGAGATACATGTAAAACTAAAAACACATTCTCTAACACCTAAATGATGCACAGGACCACGGAACACTATTGCAATACCAGTGAACGCGAAGGAAAAATGAATGTTAGATGAGGCAATAAATATTCTTATGGCTACCTACTAAAATACATGTGTTCTTGTCGGTCGTACAAAACATCGCCAGCTTGGCTGAATGTATGCATGAAAGCGCCAACCATTCCCTTAACCCTTCAAACGTTATAATCACATTGTCGTAGTTTCGCGTTAAAACCTAGCCACTGAAGCCTATTCCATCACCTTACTTATCGCTAATGCTAATATAAAAAAAAACAAATTTCTAAATAAATGCTTGCGCCAGCTTAAATTCAAATCTACAACAGGTAAAGGTGGAAGTGATAGCGCACGACACCTACTGTTGTCCTGACACGCAGCTCAACGGAGGGACATACAGTATGGAGTGGGAAGAGGAAGATTACATATTTGGTACACTTGATTTAAAGACATACAAGGTAGAGGTCTACTTGTAATAAAAATCCTGTCATGTTTTTGAGAGGTTTTTCTTCTTTGTGGTAATTTCATCAATATCCTCATTGACTTCGTATTCGTAAATCTGACGCCAATTTCTTCCCTCCTACTGAAGGTTAGTTCCACCACCTAGATACGAGGGATACTCTTTTTAATTCAGACAATTCATGAGCTAAACTATGCAACGAAAAGCACCTACATGCAACATAATTCATGGAACATTTCCTCATCCACAATAACACTGAAATGCCTTTTGTCCAGACAAACATGCCTCACAATCTTGCGGTGGCTCGCGGGTTAATGTACAGTCTATGAATACGTCGGTCGCTCCGTGCCTGCATGAGCATGCCTCGTCTTAGAGCCACGCCTCGATAAGAGGAACATTGCCCTTCAAAAATCTGGAGGGTGGAAGCCAAGGCGGGAGGACATGATGGGCCCCGACAGTCCCTCACGCGCACCCGGTATCGCATAACTTCCGACTAATCATGTTGAGCATTTAACGGCTCGCTGCGACTCTCCGAACACGCCTGCGGCCCGCGCGCGACTTTGACAGCGGGTGCGGGTCGCACTTAGTGGAGCGGGTGGGGGGTTTTAGGGTAAGGGGACCGGATACTCGCTTCTGACCAGAGAGAGGTCAGAACAAGGAGACACACTGTCCCGCCCTCGGAGAAGCCGTCAAAGAGAGAGAACTGTCCGGGCCTCTTCCTGTCAGGGTCCGGGTGGGTATGGGGGGTGGTGGGGGGAAGGAAAAGGAAGGCTTCTGCCCCTTGCCCTTCCTCCACTACGACTGCCTTATCCCTCTGACACTCACTCGGCCCTCCGCTCTCATCTGGTTTCCATCCAAAAACCGTCCCACTTCTCCCTTTCCCCATATCCGAACACTTTCCCTTTATTTTTTCTAACCCAATTTCCCCCCCCCTCCCGCCCCCGCCTAATACTCCAGTGTTTCTCCCACCCCCAGGGAGCGTAAATCTTTTCGTCGAATGGTCCAATACACTTACAAGCTCTCGAAGCCTGCCATATGTCCTATGGAAAAACATTCTCCTCCGTACCCTCCCAGTCGAAGGCATGCTGAGGCAATACAGGAGGTAGGGAATTCTTCGGAAGTCACGGATGAGTGAAACGAAGCAGTCCACGTACGCATGCAAGCCATACGGTCGCAGCAGGTAGCGAGCGACGTGCGCCATTGACTTTGTCTTCTTTCTAATCTGTCCAGTGACGGGAAACCAATACAATTCACTCGTGACAAACGCTTTCCGCTTGCATCCTAAGCAAACACGTGTTCGGGGAAACACTTGCGGAAGGTTTCATTTTCCCCTCAATCTTTTGTTCATAAGATATTGACATCGAGGATAACAATCCACATCGCAAAAATCACTGCAGCTGGCCCATCGTTAACTTCCGTAGTGATACGTCGCGATAGGAGATTGCAAATTAACTTCATCACTTTGAATGAGAGAGAGGAAATTAAGGCGCGTCCTCAATCCTATAAGTTTGACTTTAATCAAAAAAATTGACAATTTGAAGAGTTTGAATTTTTTGAGCGTTCGGATGAAAATGTTTTCCCAAAGGCTTGAATACGGTAAAACCGCATTGAAAAATTAGATGAAAACTGCAGGTTCTTCGTTATTCTTCGAGAGTAAAAAATTAAGGAGTGTCAATGGAAAGAATCAAGTGTGATTCTCACTTTCATAACAATCATCACTGATGAAAATATGTATTTGAAAATATAACTTTCAGATTGTTACGGATGAATCGCCACCCTAAGTATTTTTCGATTTGAATGCTCTGTAGCTTTGAGCTAAACTTTTCTGAAACATGAGGTAGCTCTATTAGAGACTGACTGAAACACCCACCTTTACTTTACATTAGTCCGACGGCGATGCCACAGATACGCGAGAGTTAACTTGACAGAACAGCAGTGAATTGCGCTGAGGAAAATGAAATTTGTAATAGTGCTGAACGCATATGATTTAAGAAGCATGTATGAGTATCTTTACTAGCGGTAGGTACATATAGTAATGCCCATGTTCCGAGTAATACGGGTTGAGTAAACGGCGTAAAATTACGCAAATGCACACAGGCACAGCTCACTTATCGCCCGCCGTTCCCTCGAAATCCCTGAACGCGTTCAAATTTTAAGAATCCTTCTCTGAAAGCAAATGCAGATAGCAGGGAGCAGTTGAAAATTGATGGCACACAGCAAAAAGTTTGGGGAATTCAAAGGATTCGCAACGACTTGCCGCAAGGAATGGGTGATGTGCCCGCGAAAAGTGTCGACACGGGCATTAAACTCTGCGATAAAAAAAAAAGCAAACGCGATAAAGGCAGTGTAGAAAAGTATCTCTAAACCCGCGCTATATCACCTTGCCTATTCGATGATTCATTCAATTGGATTCTTGTTTTATGCTATTTTTTTATGAAGGAGATCGCTCGTGTCTGGAAAATCGTGAAGTCATGCTCAATAAAAGCAGCATGACATCATTCACTTATGGGATCCTCTGTCAATGAGGCTTTGGAATCCATCAGGGGCAAAAAATAAAGAAATTCATTCACATCGTGGGTGGCATTCCAGTTCGTGAAGCTGACACGAATAAAAGCTTAAAAGCAACACGACAGATCATTGTAAAAAAACAAACAAGTATTCTATAGCGTCGATGGACTAATACGGTTATTTATGCAAATTTAGCCACCAGCGTAGAGTTCCGCCATGTCAAGTGCACTGAGAAAGTAAAGTGAAAAACACCAAGTTATTACGTTGCTACTAGGGAACAGGGAATCTAACGCAGCAGATAGATTGGGAAAAATTGGGATTTGTTAAAAGAGTACTTGGCAAGTGCGACGATAAAGTTAGGGAAATCAGCTACTTCTCCCTCGTTAGACCCCACTTAGAATATGCCGCCAGTATTTGGGATCCTTATGAGATAGGCATGGAAACTGAGTTAGAACGCGTGCAGCGAAGATCGGCAAGATATGTTAAAGGCCGTTATGATAATCTCGTTAGTGTTACTGACCTTTTGCAGCAACTGGGATGGGAAAAGCTTTCAGACCGTCGATTAAAATTTAGACTCAATCTATTATGTAAGTTCCAAACCGGTCTATTCTCTGACGACGTTGATAATATTTTACGAAATCCGACATACTACGGTAGATCAGATCATGAGAGTAAAATTAGGGAACTAGACTGCAGAACGGACAGATTTAAGATGTCTTTTTTTCCCACGAACGATAAGGGACCATAACAGCTGAAAATGAGACTTTATCTAGGTTTGTCGTTAGATAGTGTAGCTCTTAGTAGTAGTAGTACTCCTAATACTTGAATCCTTATCTGTTACCTAGTACATACTAACAGCACGCCTAGCATGTTTTCTACATGGGTCTTGAGTCTCTGTCCATCTGTGTAGTTGCAGAATGCATGTATATTGACGGTCTCTCTCCATTTTGATGACATCTGTAGTGTAGTAGTGCATGCTTGTGAGGCTTCGCCTCGTGACAAGCATAAGCGATTTATGCTAATGCATAATTAGTCGTAGTTACACTAACTCTAGGGTATAGTGTAATGCATGTTGGTGATTACTCACCCCCTGCCACACACCCCTGAGGTGGCTTGCAGGGTATTTTGTAGATGTAGATGTAGATAGAAGGACTAGGTTGGCAGCCGTTAGAGACTGGGAGGCTACATGATGGGCTGCAATAACTTGAAAATTCGGAACAGGTGAGTTTCAGCAAGACACGGAGAATACTATTTGGACCACGCGGTATGTCTCCAGAACCTTTGGAAGTGGCAGAGTAAAAGAGAAAAAAATATAACAAAATGAAAGAGATACACAGTCAAATCTACATGCACAAACATTTCCTCTTTCCACGCAACACTAGTGACTACATAAAAAACAGACGCTAAGATACCCCGTTAACATGCAGTTCACCTTTTTCTTCTCCCACTTCCTTTTTATTTTCCCAATTCCCACCGCCTTCACATGGCTGGATCCCTAACATTCCCTACCACATGTCTTTGTGGCGGCTCGTACAGTAGGTTGTAGATGTAGATGTGAACGTTAAAAGAACTGAGACGCATGGAAAATATAACAATAAACCAGGGAGAAAAGATCGCTTAACAAAATTCATGGTTTCACTAGCCATGCTCTGATGCTTGAGTGAAACCATCTGTCTCAACGGTTGTGCCGTGGCATTGGATTCCGGTGATACCTTCTCCCTATCCGAGAAGGGCACTGTGAAACATGTTAGGAGAATGTTTTTAAAAAACAAGGACCCCGAATTGAGAAATCTGGATCTTGTATTGCATGGGGAGAGAGGCCAAGATAATAAACATAGATTCAAACAAGCAATGGATGCCGAATGAGTGAAATATGTGATCACGCCACAAGTACATTAACCAATAAACGTACACAACTTCCCTCGCATAAACTTCGCCTCCTAGCCCTGCAACTGGATACAAACTGTAAGCATCGATAGCGAAAAATTAAAGCTTTCGCTGGAATGCCAGCCATTACCTATGGTTAAGTTGAAGGATTGGGAAATCTAAGAGGTTAATAATTCTAGTAAGCCTTACGCTCTCTCTCTCTCTCTGTAAGCTCATTTGCATCAAGTGAATCATAAATTAAATGCAATTCACACCTTGAGCGCTTTCAAAATCACAAGTGTATCTGAGAGAGAATCTGAATGGACAACAAAGATGTACTAGTCATTAAAATCTTTAAATTTGTACAATTAGGATAAAATGCAGAAGTAAAATGATGATAAATCAATTCCTATACTCCAGCTGTTCTTCTCTGGCATACAAACACCATATGCTGTATAAAATGTTGTAAAAATTACTTATTTTCAGAAGTACTAGAAATTGAAAAATTATACGTCTGATTGGACCCTGATATTCAGTGAGACCCTATCATGAAGTTTTGATAATTAGGGAAGTGTAAATTTTCCAATCATTGCGATTGCACCAATGATGTGGTACGCAGTCACGCACACGGGGGCAAAGATGTACACCAAAGATGGTGAAATTTGTCATGAAAAAATCATTTGACTTGAAGATATTCGAACCCGGATCTCCCAATTGTCGGTCAGGCGCGTTGGCCAGTTACAAAACCAAGCCTTCTTAATTCTAGACGCATTTCAACAGGGGTTTATGTAAATAAGTAGTTCTCGTCCCCTGTCTACATTGTAGCACAGGAGACGTAATTTGCAACTAACTAATGCGCAACTAGAAATGTGTAACTGGCTAACACACTTGACCGCCTATTGGGAGATCCGGGTTCGAATCCCAGTCAAGTCAAATGATTTTTTCATGACGAATTTCACCCTCATTGGTGTACAAGTTAGGGGAGTGCTTAAAGAATTAGTAAATAGTGATAAAAATCCCGATTAATATTTGAAACATTTGAATCCAGTCAAGGGTTCCATCAATATCCCTGTTAAGGCTTACAAAATGTGGAGAACGTAATTAATTGGAGAAATATGTGATCAAGCATGTCTTTTCCTGAGAGAGAGAGTTGGAAGATACCGATTTAGGTCGGTCATCCTACAGCATACACACGCAAGTATTCAAAGGTATTGGCACGGGAATATACCAACGCCACGTTCTAGAAACATCGGTAAAGAACACGAGAAATTCGTGGCAAACGAGCCCGAACAACCAGCAAAGCCTTGCGAGGATGGGATCGGTCGTGGGCTGGGTTCCCTTTGCTCAATGGGGAGAGAATTTCATGCAAGAATAGAACGGGGTCGCTCGCACTCACGGACGCCGGGCTCAACGGGTGCACGTGGGAGCAAGGAGAGCGCTCCCGTGAGCCACACCGCGGTCTAACGCCCGCATTCCAGGAAGGATGCCGGCGAAGGTGGAGGGATGTCTCCGCTTACCTGAAAAAACACAAGAGGAGAAATAAGCGATTAGGATCACAAACTAAACCTTTCAAGGAAGATTACGTCTGGAGAGGGTGGGTTTGAGTGGGAAAAAGGGTAAAAACAGCAAACATTCATTGGTTCAAACGTGCAGCTGGTAGTGTCCAACTATTTTCATTTTTACTTATTTAAAATGCCACTAAAAACAGCATTTTAGGACTTTTACATCAGGTTTTTATAAAACTCAACGAAATACGCATACCGACAACCTTACCCTAGATGGTGAAACACCCACCCAGGCAGGAATCGAAACCTTAGGATTAATAGTCAAGGACTTTATTCCACTGCCACCAAGATCGGCAAATAATTACACATATATGAATGCAAATAAATACATCTATAGATAATATACCTAAAGTACATGTACATCTACAACGTAAAAACCTGTTCAAACTTAAATATAAATCTAAATATATTTCGTTTCTTCAAAACGAAAAAGCTTAGAAAATGGTTTCATTCCAATTTTACACAAAATTACTGCCAGTAAACAAGAGCGTAGAAAGATCTTTGCAGACCTTCTTCCACACTCGTAAACAACGTAAATGGAAGTAAAACAAACAGCACATTAGACGAAGCCAATATTTCGGTTTGCCATCGTAATTTCCCATACTAATTAAACTGCCTGAACCTTACTTAAAGACAAAACTCAACGTAGACCTCTGCGTACCGATAGCACGTTCTGCCAAAATAAATAACAGAAATGGGATAGGTAACACATAAATGGACAATGCAAAAGGTTTGTGGTGAGAATTTAAAGGAGCCAGCTCACAAAAGAAGTAGTCAGACCGGACCCAGAATGAAACCATGGACTCATCCATTTTCTACACATTTGAGAAGGTAGGCATAGTGAGTCAGAAATGTACGAGTCGAGGAATATTGATTATAGTTGCCGAAACAGTTAAAGAAATTGTGCTTTTCCTCCCTGCGTTTGTTATGTGCATTGTTGGGTGCCTTTCCCAATATGTGTATAACAATTCTACCCATAAATGTTAAACTTACAACGACATTTAAGTGTGGAATAAAATGCATAAACAAATTAATATTTATCAAGATTAAATATTATTAAATAAAATATATGTATACATATAATATTGATTTATTATTATTTTTTCATATTAATTTGAATTATGTAGATGATTCCTATTCATGACCTCTTTTTTATGTAATAATTTTTTTGTTCTTTCAGGAGATATAGGTATATTAATCTGTAAATTATTTATTCCCTTTGCCAATTGGCAATGAGAAGTTTCGCATTTTTATACATGCTTCTTCAGGGCAACGATGAAAATTATTGGGCGTATTGTACATCAATTGAATGTGGTTTACAATTTTGGTAGGTATACATAATAAAAAGAAAAAGAAACATGCACAAAAATGCGAAACGTCGGCAAAGAGAATAAATAATTTACAAATTATTAGACCTATATCTCCTGTAAAAAGAAAAAATAATGAATTTTAAGTAGTTTATTTAAGCAAAATAACTGTTATGTTGGAAATAAATGTGGAATACAAAATTATAAAATGAATACAAAACTTGAGAGTAATAAAAAACCAAATTTTTACATCATGTGCTTACTCGTGAGGAAGCGTACGCTCACCGAAAGAAAGCACTAGAGGAGGCTTCAAAGGAGATAAAGAGTGGAGGGAAGGGGGGGAAGGGAGTGAATTTTCGATAAGGAGAAGGAGACCCCTTCGCTTCCCTTCCCACTTCTTTGCAGGCCGCGCTCGCGAGAGCTCCTCACAATGAATAAAGAATAGAAGAGCAGCAGCGGGGCCTTCTTTTCATTCCGATGCGATTCCACTGCAGGGACGATGATGGGACCTCCAGGAGGTGGGAGCAAGGGAGAGGTAGCATGGATGAGGAGTTGGACCACAGGGGGAGGCACAACCCGGGCGGGTTTTGCCGAGGAAAGTCGGGCGGCGTGGGGAGGAGTATACCCGGACATTTTGCATCGCATCTCCTTCTACACGCATAGATTTTTCTTGGCCTTTTTGGACTCTGCAGCATACTCCTTGGGAGTGGAGCTTTTTAAGGTGGGATTTGCATATTCGTTTGTTTGCGTGGGGAATTTTTATTAGTGTTTATTATTATTTTTCAATTTAATTAATATATTTCAATGATTTAAAACCCTTTAATTCCAATATTGGCGAGTTTGGCACATACCTGTGGAGCATCCAAGCTCATTTACCAAAGCACGCTGCAATCATATATTAATAATAAATTTCAGGCAAGAAGTACTTGAAACAGTTTCAATGTTTTTTTTCCATTGCTTTGATTATAGGGTGGAAAAACCTTCCTCAACGAAAAGCATTGGTCCAGAAATGGGAAGTTTATTCACCCTTTCTGGACCAATCTGGATCTTTCAGAAAGGGCATCAAAATCGGTCGCTTAATGCATTTATTAATATGGCAATCTACCGGTTAAGGTAGGTTTAACTGGAAGGGAGTCAAAATCATCTAGATTTTTACATGCGCAAGGTGCTATCTACCAACACATTTTCTTGTTTCATCCCAGCATACGTCCTACCTCTCTTCATCCCATCTATAAAACATTTTCTCTTTCTGCCATTCCCCGATCATTAAACATCCAGCTCTCTATCATGGCCTAAAGCAGTGGGCTTTTGCTAAGAATATGATATTCGCTATGAATGTTTTCACAGATCAGTTTAATGCACAACCGATTTCGTCTCATAAGCGACATCATCGGATGACGAAGGTGACACATGATGTCTCCTATGGGCCAAAATTAACGAGTTACCGGTTTTGTAACCTGTGAGACAAAACCGGTCACACATCAAATTAATTGATGAAGAAATACATAGTTAATTAATTAGAGACCATGGTTTTTCACAGAGTTGAGTCAGAAACAGCAGAATACAATCACGGAGGAAAAGTAACTTTGTTTTCTTCCACAGATTTATTATCTTGCTGCAATATGTGGAAGAAAACAAAGTTACTTTTTCATTTGTGATTGGATTCTGTTCTGAACACAACAGTGTCATCATAAGGTACAATTCGACACCGCTGTGTCAAAACATGTGGTACCATGATAAACAAATCTGTGGAAGAAAACAAAGTTACTTTTTCATTTGTGAAAATCAACTTCCACATAGTTGAGCCTGAAACCATGGAACATAATCCAATCTTTGGATTGATGAATGCTATTTGATGAATATACTATTTTATACCTCCATTTTAAATTTCTTTCATAAATCGTATTGCAGCACTGGCTGGTTTAGCAGAGCGGCGGAGTGTTGGGTCTGAGAAGGAAGGGGAGTGAGGGGTTATCTCTTTTCAAGTCGCCGGCAAGAGATCTGTGGAGCAGTACATACACTTCGGATGACACCCCTCGGCAGAGCCTTTTTGCCACCCCTGAAAGATTGAAATAGAGGGAGAGCTCGGGTGTGTGCATATGTGCGGTGCACCCGGCGCGCCAAGCACATTAAAGTGCATTATATTGGAAAAGCTGTAAGCTGCCGCTTCGGGACCGCGAGGAATTTCCAGTGCAAAACGTCGTGGACGTTACCGTCCCGCTCTCGCTTGGGAAGATTTTTATGGCTTTGTCGAGAGGAGGATGAACTGGGGAGACGGTAAATGCAGAACAAAGAGTGGTGGGAGACACGGGCTGAGCAAGTCAGGTCGGTGGAGTTGCCGGCAAGGGTTTGCCCAAGACCGAAAAAAATCCAGTTTCACAAAAGCTCTACATTTTCGGTCTCCCTCTTTTCAATTACACCCTTAAAATTAAGTTCCGTCAGTGCATTAAAGGAGCAAGAACGTTTGATTGCTCAAAGACACTGACTTGAGAGATTTTTTTTTTTAGATTTTCGGCCCAAAACACAGAAATATTGTTCCGCAACGATGATGAGAGATATAATTTCACGCCGCATGCACCGGAGTCGGTACATCAAAAGGGCAGTTAATTAAATCAGTGGGAAGGAAAACTTTAAATTAAGCCGTGGGATATTCAGATGAATGTTTTCTTCAACCGTTGATAAATATTGAATATCTGTGCTTTGTTTTTTAAAACGCGGCATGAAATGTACAATCCGACATGAAAATAAGGTGAAATGAATAATGAGTCACGAAAAAAAGTGAAAGGACGAATAAATCAACATATAATATCATGAGAATTAAAATTATTTGAAAATAAAGAGAAACCGTATACGAGTTTTGAGTGGAGTCTCTCAATTCTTGTTAATTTTTTGTGACATAGGTTGCACCATGAATTTTTGTGACATGTCATCAATCGGCAAGCTATACCGATTTTAAGCACTTGATTGTGGGCTTCCACGGCCATTCGTCGATGATGAGGTAGCTTTTTGTGGTTTGCATCGAGTGATGCATTGCCTTAGCTCAGCGTTTCTCTAGAGCATCGGGGAACATCTTCTAGAGCGTCTACCTACTTTGCTTCAGACGTCTCTCGCAACGATGCAAGGAAAACGCTGAGCCACAAGATTGCTTCGAGCGCCGCCGACTTCGGAAACTACCTCAGCTAATATTAGCAAATCTCATTAAAGTCGCATTTAGCCATTTATGAGGGAACAATACCCGCGACATAGATGAGCAAAACTTGCTAATAGGGGCACCTTACTTGCTCTGAGGAAAAGATCCTCTACTATTCTAATAGCTTTCAGAGAAAGATTATTAAGCTAATCTTCTCCCATTTTGCTACTTTCACGCTTTCGCAGCGTTTTCACAAGAGTCAATAATGACTTAACGTGAATTAAATGCGTTTCCAAACTATAATTAATATCTAATCCCTCAAAATAAATTTAATCATCGAGGTAGGATAATAAGAACAGTACATGTGATTGGCTCTTGTAAATTTCAGTCAATTTTCTCTCGCAACAGTGACTTTTTCTTGGCACAAAGTTGGTTCATGCCTTGCCAATATTGATATTTGGTATGGAATACTGATTATTCCAAACAACCTTAATTGTGATAATTGAACACTATCATGAGGCGTCACCACTAATAAAACCTTTTAATAATTAGTCTTTTCAAACAAAATAGGGAAATTAAAGATAGAGAGTCGTAGTTTCAAGATTATGGTCCAGGAAGAACCGAAATTGAAGCGTGAAGATGAAAAATTCAATGACTGATGTGAAATCAGCATGTTTCCCATCCATCTTAGGTGTGAACCATGCGGAGTATCTTAAACGGCGCGGCGTGATGGCTAAAGAAAGCAACGAGTTCGTGAAGTTCCGAAAAATGCTCGGCTCGACAAGGTAAATATATTCACCATGGAGGAGTACACCTGATGAAGGAAGCTCTCAGGCTTTAGAGCATATACTTACGCAAACCTTTTTGCTCTGGAGTAGTACCTGCCTGGCCTCTCTGGTGAACTTTTATCAGTTACCGTGACCGAGCCGTGTAACAGTGCAACCAAAGGAGCGATTACTTAACACTTACGGTTCGGCGAATTCTTACTGCAGAGAATTGGGTGCATGAATTTGAGGTTAACCTACTTTCCACCGAGATGCTTCGTATTCTTCCTTCTCGCCTGAAAGAAACCGACACCAAATGCTTTTAACCACCATTAGCTTTGAACGAACACTCACGGAGACTGCTCTTGAAAAACCAACACAGCAGCTGAATCTTATGTTCCATGTGATTGTTTTTACTATGCGCAAAGCATTTCTACGTTCCGTATCATTATCACTATGATGATTCAGATTAATAAATGGCAAAGAGTTATTCAAGTCATAGGGGTGCAAATGTCGCGCCGTCCTGACGCCAACATCACTGGGTGGGAGCATTCGTTAAATTAAATGCTCAGTGGTTTCATTTCCGAGTGGTTTTATTGCTAAATTCCTTACACACAATGGCATGGTGGTCCCAGTCCCATGGAGAGGCCGTTTGGAGAGTGAAGGAGGAGCCTAACTGAGGTCAGAGTTTGCGAGGGGGTATGGGGTAATTGGCGGGATAGGGGAATCTCGGTTTCAGGTCGGATTGACGGCCCGGCTATCCAAGAGGTAGTCTGCTACATGGTATAGGTAAGATTCGGATTCAGGTCGGATTAACGGCCCGTCTGTCCAAAAGGTAGGTGGGAATTCCTCGTCATCGTCAGTATCTCGTTCGCCTCCGTCTCCACCTCCGTCGCTCCCTCCATCTCTCTCTTTGGTCCAGAAACGCGCGCCTTATATACTGTTTCTAGGGGCCCGAGTGGGGGAAGTTTCCGGGGGAAAGGAACATTCTAGAGAGTCTCCTCCCAACCTTCCGGGGGGAAAAGATGCTTCGAGAAGCATCCTCATCCCACAGCTTCCGGGGCGTAGAAGGCTCTAGAAGGTCCTTACCCAACGGTCATTTTGCCGGAACCCCCACTCCTTTGCCGCCTCTGGACTTCGGAGAGAGATAGGTGGGGGACTGCAGCAAGTGCAAGTGCACCCACACCACATCACCCCCGCGGCAAATAAAACCCGGGGGGGTATCCTTAAGATGCCCTCAAGGGATGGGACTGTTACAGCAAATACATTATCAAAACATAAATTTCATCCAAAAATAAAATGGTTTGCTTAAAAGCACATTCACAGATATAATAGCCAATTCAACTTTTGCCTTGAGGGACACACATATAATGGATATTACCAAACATATCCTAATGAAATTCCAAAAATAACCTTTGACAACATGGGTAATACGGCGGAGTCGACTTAATTGTTTTGCCAAAATAGCCGTCTCAATGGGATCGCCGAGCAAAACTGGGTATTTTTCAACTATAACAATGGTAAAAACGGTGACCCAATGAGACGCCTATGATGGTTCCCGTAGAACAAAATGTCCTCTCGTCTAACTTTATGCATTACAGCCATCCGAGCACCCTCATTAACTAGCCCACCCCAATGTTGGAAAATTACTTATGATGTCCATTCTGAATAGGTGCTTTCGGCGTATTTTCTCACCAGGTGGGACGAATGCGCACTACCCTTTCACGGAACTCATTGACTTCCCTGCCACAGATCTACCGCTGGCAGGCTTTTTGTGCGGTGGCTAAGAGCAACTCTCATGAGGTTCCTCTGGTAGTGCATTGAGGGAGAAATCATTCACCCCTCGTCCATTGCCATCCTTGAGTGGATGCATACACCCACTTCCGCCACCTTGCCTTGGGTTGAAGACCAACCTTCAAACAACCCATTCAGCTCAGAACAAAGCTATGTTTCTGCCGAGGCCGAAATTAGGGGTTTCGCGAGCCAACCAGGGTGCCCGTATGGACACGGTCAATAAGACCGAAAAATAATAATAAAAAATATATCCGCCGTTTAAGCCGTATCACCCTGCATACAAACAAGAAAATGGCAAATAACTCACCAACAACGAAAAATTCACATTACCCTATCGAAATTAATGCTCAACATTTAAAAAAAATATGAACACCTACAAAAACCTACTACATAAAAAATACACATCACTCTATTGAAATTAAATCACGACATTAAAAGAAAACAAAATACACAGCCCTACGAAAACCTAATTTGCACATAAAAAATACACAACTATATTGAAATTAATTCACATAATTTTTAAAAAATACACAGCCCTACAAAATCTAAGTACACAAAAATACACCAAGTCCTATTAAATTTCCTCTAAACATATTTACACGGGATTTTCCATACGTGCACATCTCTCTTTTCATAACTTACTTAGTCCATTGTCTCTAGAGTCTCTGAGCACGCATTTCACATATCTCTGATCATGAAGCACATATCACTGACATTTCACTGTTATTATTTTTTTTTCACTCATTTCGCTGTTTTATTAACGCAAATCACTTCTCCGGCCCGCGCTCGGACCGCACGGATTGCTCTCCTCCTCCGGTTATGCCCCACACGCTTAGGGCGTCTGCGTTTCCCCCGAGGCGGCTGGATTGTCCGTTCTGTGGAAGAGGTGGGGGCGGGTGCGCACCACCATACGACGTCCAGGCCCTTCCCGGGCGTCGGAGGCAGCTCCTTGGTGACTTCTTCACTGGCGGCCGCCCCATTAAGAGAGCAGGATATTGGGGACGTTCAAGGAGTGGAGATCGCTGGAGGGATGAAACAATGAACTCCACGGGTGTCTTGAGACCGTGGTGGCACAGGGTCAAAGGGAGTGAGGATGATCGACTGCGAGTCACTGGGTTTCGGGTTGGTGTTCGGATGAAGGAAAAGGGATTCTTCGGGAGGCGTTAAATAATCTCCTGGGCAAGGGCCGTAAGTTATATGGTGGAGGAGGATGGGGAGGGGACAAGGGTAAGGCAGGGGCTAGAGGAGAGTGAGTGCTCGTTGGGAGGGGAGAAGGACTCGGAGTGCTTTCGTCGACCCTCGCCGAGTGCCTGGCGGTGTCCGGTGGGGGGCCATTGGTGTCCATCACTGGAGGCAGGGTCTCCACTTGCGTGTCAGGGGGTAGGGGTATGAGGTTGCGTGAATGAGCGAGGATGCGCCTTCCTTTCTGCAAGTTCTCTATGTCGGCGGTCACGGGACTCCTCACTTTGACAATCTTATAGGGCCCTAACCAGCGTGAAACAAACTTCCGGGCCTGCCCGTGGGAGACGACATTGTTCCGTAAAAGAACCATTTGTCCTTCTGAGAGGCTCGGTAGCATCAACCCCTTGCTGTATTTCCCTTGCTCCAACTCGCTTTTCCCATCGGCCGTGGCAAAATGCCCTAAGAATTTTACTTGTCTTAGGAAGAAATGACATTTCCGCGGATTCCATCTGAGTTTCGCGGTACTAAGTCGGCCAAATATTTGTCTCAAACCAGCTATATGTCCCTCGTACGATAAATCGTAACGCAGAATATCGTCTAAATAACAAATGCATCCGTGATACAATAAACCGTCTAAAACTTTAGGCATCAATCTCATGAAAGTTGAAGGCGCGTTTTCTAAGCCAAAACTCATTCTATTGCATTCATAATGTCCCTCTGGCGTGCTGAAGACCGTATACTCTTTGCTAGAGTCTTTCATCTCGACTTGCCAATACCCACTACACAAATCCATGGTCGAGAAATACCGGGGTTGCGCGTTTCCCACGTCTATCGAGTGTTTCACCATATTGGTGCAGCCCAGGGAGACATTACCATGCATAAAAACATCGGAAAATTCGGTGATTAAAGTTTTTAACGGAAATAGTGCTTCTGTTGGCACATTATCAAAATTAAAAAGTGAAAGAAGGTCGGTTTTCTCTGAATTTTCCGGCCACAATACCGTGTCGGCCTCATGAATCTCATTTATTCCCACTCCTACGCTGTCCTTATTTACTCTTTCGACTGTGAATTCTTGATCCCCTTTCACCACTTTTACATTTCTGGTATGATTACATAACAAGAGTGGAATTGTCCCATTATCATTTACTTTCGCTAGCATAGACGGAATCAACATACCTTCTGTACCATTTTCGACAAAAATCTCTTTCCCAGGCGGAATATCTGTACGTGCACTGACTAATATGTACGATAGCGGTGGAACCTTTACCTTTTTCCCTACCTTTACAGTAATTGGAATATTTCCCTCTTCAACGCAGTCCTCTTCCAACGCAGTCCTTCCCTCTCTTAACTCAATAGAAATTTCTGCCGTACATTCCCTACGAGTCCCCAATTTATCCTCTATAGTTTTAATCTCTTCTTTCCAACCCCATGGATCTGTTCCCTCCTCCTTTCCCTTTGTACACACTAAATCGGCGATCAGTCCCAAATCCTTGACTGCCCCATCGCCCACGTAAGAAGGAAACAGATCGACCTCCAAACTATCGAAATCCGAGCCATTCAAGTTATGAAGCGCATTGTTTACATGCGCCGGCCTCTCGGCGCCTCGGTTATCTTCTAGTTCTTCGTCTTTGAAAGAGATTAAATCATAGCACATCTCAACACTGGACTCCGTAGAAATAACACCATCGATTCCCAAAATACCGTCAGCAGAGTCATTCAAGTAATGAAGTGCCCTCTCCTCTTGCACTGGCCTCTCGGCGCCTCTACTGCGCGATATTTCGGGATCGTCAAATGAAGCTAAATCTATTCCGTCTTCAAAAGTGATTAAATTGTAACATATTCTCTCATTGGACTCAGTTGGAATAACACTCTTGATTCCAAAAATATCGTCAGTAGAGCCATTCAAGTTATGGAGTGCCCTCTCCTCTTGCACTGGCCTCTCGGCGCCTCTACTGCTCGTTATTTTCGAATCGTCAAAAGAAATTAAATCTACTTCTTCAATTACTGCAACCTTTGATTCCAATGCCACCGTACATCCCGACCCTACCGTCATGGTACTTCCGTCAACAGAAATACTACTACCGTAATGCTTCATGAAGTCTAACCCAATAATTCCATCGTATGTAGTCTCACCTAAATTAATCACTAACGAGTCATGAGGATAAGGACGATCATCAATACAAAATGGAATGTCGCACTGCCCAATGATCGGTAGCGCGTGCCCTGACGCACTCCTCACTAATTTATCATATGGTGAACATTTTAACGTATTAAACGGAAAGACCTTTTCATGTACAATTGTGACTGCTGCGCCCGTGTCCACCAAAAACCTGTAAGTTTTTCCTAAAATTTTCACACGAACCGTCATTCCGTTTGCTGGAGAAACCGCTAAAATTAACTCATCCCCGACCCGCTGGTCGGGGCCGGTCCATTTCCCGAACCTTGTCTAATATTTTTAGTGGGGCAATTAATTGGTCTATGCCCAACTTCCTTACACAGCCCACAGCACAACAATTGACAGTCGCGCGAAAAGTGTCCCGCTTGACCGCAATTGAAGCAGTTCCGCGACTTATTGTTCGAATGGCAATCCCGTGACAGATGACCAATGCCCCCGCATGAAAAACATTTCCTAGAAGGATATCCCCGGACGTTGGCTGCATCTGTAGAACGCCCTCGGCTGTTTCCGATCGGATTGACAATCGTATTCCCGGCGTTTCCAATAGGACGCGAAAAACTTGATGGGTTTGGCACGAAGTTACCGGAATACGCTGACTGCATAAGGCTTTCAGGGGCCTGATTTAAAGAATTAATACCCGGATAGGGAGACACAAGACCCTGAACAGGAGTTGCTGCGAATGACTTGCTGGCATAAGTCCTAACATGAGATTCTTCATTCATGGCATACTCCTCCGCTTCAAGAAGACTTTTTGGGTTCCTTACTAGCACGAACCTCCCAATTTCTTCCCTCAAACCAATTAGGAATTGGCTGAGAACTCTACTTTCCATCATAGCCTTCACAGATTCCGACTCCTGGTTTTTCATGTTATCTCGCATCTGACGTGCTATTTTACGAAGCCGCGTGGAATACGATGTTACGGACTCTAGCGATTGCTGTACGCAAGTCATAAACATCCTCTCCAACGATAGAGGTGAAATCCGTGCCGTGAATCTGCGTCGCAAACAATCCGAAAACACCTCAAAACTGTCCAAAATGTGTGGATTAGCGAACACATATTCTGCGGCGGCGCCGTGCAAACGCAATCGAGCTATGCTGAGTGCTTGGGAACCACTCCACGAACTTAGCTCTCCCGTGATTTTAAGACAGTCTAAAAAGCGTTCCACGGTCACGTCGTCTTCGCCACTGAAGGAGGGGATGAAATAAACGTGACTTCCCAACGCGCTTGGAGACGCGGTTGGTGTCACTCGTACCGGTGACTCTGAAGGGGGAGAATCTATCATATTAACTACCGAATTGAACTCTAACAGGTTAATTCCTGACCGGGCAAGGGACTGGGAATTTGAACTATCACACCAAGCCATTTTAAATTTATACTTCCCAATTTAAAAAAAATAGACTTAAAGAAAAATTCAAACAGCTGTTCTCTACGGATCTCTCAATGTAATAGCTGTCAAATGATAAAAAAAACGATTGAATTTATAACCACTGGCTCTACGGGTTCAAACTGATAACTGACACCAGAATGATGTCCAAACTAAACTCGCATCTGACGCCAGAATGATGTCCAACCCACTCCAACCCCACGACTGACACCAGAATGATGTCGCGCCGTCCTGACGCCAACATCACTGGGTGGGAGCATTCGTTAAATTAAATGCTCAGTGGTTTCATTTCCGAGTGGTTTTATTGCTAAATTCCTTACACACAATGGCATGGTGGTCCCAGTCCCATGGAGAGGCCGTTTGGAGAGTGAAGGAGGAGCCTAACTGAGGTCAGAGTTTGCGAGGGGGTATGGGGTAATTGGCGGGATAGGGGAATCTCGGTTTCAGGTCGGATTGACGGCCCGGCTATCCAAGAGGTAGTCTGCTACATGGTATAGGTAAGATTCGGATTCAGGTCGGATTAACGGCCCGTCTGTCCAAAAGGTAGGTGGGAATTCCTCGTCATCGTCAGTATCTCGTTCGCCTCCGTCTCCACCTCCGTCGCTCCCTCCATCTCTCTCTTTGGTCCAGAAACGCGCGCCTTATATACTGTTTCTAGGGGCCCGAGTGGGGGAAGTTTCCGGGGGAAAGGAACATTCTAGAGAGTCTCCTCCCAACCTTCCGGGGGGAAAAGATGCTTCGAGAAGCATCCTCATCCCACAGCTTCCGGGGCGTAGAAGGCTCTAGAAGGTCCTTACCCAACGGTCATTTTGCCGGAACCCCCACTCCTTTGCCGCCTCTGGACTTCGGAGAGAGATAGGTGGGGGACTGCAGCAAGTGCAAGTGCACCCACACCACACAAAAACCTAAGCTAGTCACACGCGTAATTTTTAATAATTGTATATAAATGGCTCATCAAATTAAACAGAATTTATATTAAAATTTGCTAGGAATTCATGCAAGTAATATGCATCAATTGAAGTGATTCACCCTTTCCAGAAGTTATATTCTCTAAAATCAGTCGTAATTCATAAATAACAAGCTAGTAACTCATTTAATATTCTCATAATCAATAAAAAATGGGGTTTCAAACCAAAAGCTTCATCCCATGGCAATATTCTTTCAAATGCAAGTTTGCTTGTGAAGAACTAATTTAGAAAAATTACGATTACTGTAAGAGTAGGACAGAACAGAAGGCGTAATATTGAATAAACCTCGAGGAAGTATATATATTGAACCTCTCATAGGACAAGGATGGCCATGTTGACCACCCTCTCAGCCGAAAACAGCCATACGATTCAAAACGCTGAAAAAGGAAGAGCAAATTAATATGACTCGACTCTAATCCAGCTACCTATTTCATATTCCCGTTTATTTTCCGCAAGTCCCGGAAAAATCTTAAGTGAATTCGGATTCGGAACGAAAAAATATCGCATAGAGATATCAGAACCAACCCATTCAACAGGTAAGAAGAGGAATGCGAATCAATCCAATTCAATGCTGCTGAATAAAACAAGACCGCCGTGCGGATCCTCATCCCTGACAAATGACGAGCAGACTCCGGTCCCACGGGAACGTCTTCCTTCTTTCCTTGCGCTGTCCAGGCGAGAGACGGAAAACGAAAAAAAGTTGTAAATAATACAAAAAAAAGAAGGAATAAGGAATATTCGCTCCATGCTCCGTGAGCCGCAGAAGGTAAACGGAAGGAGCGAAGCATGGGAAATCAAGGCTCTGTAACATGTATAAGAATTTTCGGGATGGGAGAGCGGCATTAGGTCGGCGAGGCTGCAGGTATCATGGGGTTTTCTAGAGAGCCGAAGAGGCAGGCTTATGGGAGAGAACCTTGATGATCTAGCCGCATGAAAAATAAATATGAGAGAATAAAAGAACCTTGACCGACCTCAGAGCCACGTACAGAGAGGGGATTTTGTGAAAGGGGGGAGGGAGGCACAACCAGATATGTAGGGCAATAGCCGTTGTGCATGCCGGGATAGGAAAAAGAGCCGAGAAGTGCCCCCTTGAGAGAGGCTAGCGGAGGGAAGGTAATAACGAAAAATAAAAACGTGAGAAGTGTAAGGGATTTGCTCGCGTAACCTTCCCGTAAAAATAAAAAAAATGAACGTTTCGACCGTGGTTGAAAAGGTATGTTGAGGCTAAATCCTCCTCGTTTTTATCCTCGCATAGAGCGGCCCCGCGGGGAGTAACCCCACGCGTAGTCACTTTAATGAAGAACGGCGGGATCCGAGCACGCACCATCCGGCGTAATGCGAATCGCTCGCGGTGCGGTCGACCTCTGACCCCTCAACGCGTGCCCCAACGTGCTCGGGAGGGAAAGGGTAAGGCACGTCTCCAAGCGACCGAAGATAATAAAGTCAATTATTCGAATGTTGGTAATGGCCGGTGTTTTATGGCCCCGCGCGAGATTTGTAGCCGCCCCGTAAAAGCTGGTACTTATTCCACGGTGGCATTAATGGAGGCGATAAGACGTAGTTAGGCCCGGTTTAAATGATTCCGAATCCCCAATACCAGCGGCGAGGAAGCGTTCAAGAAATGCACGAAAGGAATGGTGGAAGATTTATTCTTCGGGACATGTATTGCTTTTCGCTCCGCAATTATGTTCTGTCGCAGAAGAGAAAAAAGGACTTGATTAAAGGCAATATTAATCACTGAAGTAGCTAACAAACTTTGTATTTGTAGTCGAGTGGAAAATTCATTCCGGCCGATGCTTGAGTTTTACATTTTTTCATTGTAGGTATCCCTTACTCTTAAATACTAATTAATTTTATTTTAAAAATATTTTTTCGAATGTTTACTAATAGATCACAATAGAATTAACACTATTAACAATACGAGTTAACTCGTATTATAATATGATTGTATTTTACAACCGAGTCCACCTGAGCCTTTGGCTCATCCGACTCCTTATACAAGTACGCACCATTCTCACATAATATGGAGCACATAAGAATAAATTTAATAATATATTCCCTTAAGCCTGATTATGAATATGCGCACTCTTGGAAATATTTTCGTTGCATTTTTTGCATTAGGCATATTCCCACATTTTCTTTCCCTCGTGAAAGGGTTTTTTTTGTTCTTTTACATCAGATGCAACCTAATGAAAATTGACGGAACTACATTCCTCAAAGAAACTTGACAGTGGCTTCACTTCGTAAAAGTTTATTACATTAGTACCTTCTCATGATTAAAGGTAATTCTTAGTATTTGTCTACAAAAGTTTTATTGCACGACGCGTTTCGCTTATTTACGGCATCGTCAGGTACAGAAGTTTGGACCGGTTTATTTTTTTCGAAGAGCAAACTTCTGTGCTTGACGATGCCGTAATTCGGAGAAACGCGTCATGCAATAAACGTTTTGTAGAAAAGGACTAAGAATTATCTTTAATCATGAGCACTAATACATACCTCAAATTTGTTTGCTAAGTGGGAAATACTTCAAGTTTAGGTTTTCATCCGTCGGATGGGAATCTGTGGTCCTCATGGTGCCTTTCGTTAAGAGTAGTGTAATACCAATGTCTCCACCCTTTCTTATATCACCCAATAATTACACCAGTCTGCATTCTCAAACTTTTTGTCGGATGATTTATTAAAAATAGGTGTTCTTGTATCAATATTTTATGCCGATTCTAAAAATGACTTCCATTTTCTTCTATCTCGTCAGGTTTTTACACAAAATAAGAATTATGGTTTCAAGATTTTAACTACTGTAAGCACAGTTATATTAACATTAATTCACGCAACATACAACATGCTTGTAACAAAAATGAATGAAGGATGAATAAAACTTCCAAGGTCACACAACAATTCCAGCAGATGTATCAACCTAAGACTCATTAGCTTGGGCCAACCGGCTCATAAGTTTGTATTGAGAAATATCCCTCACACACAAATTACCCGCTGGCTCATATGCCTTTTAAAATGCACTGTACTTATCAAAAAATCTAAGAAGTTAAGTTGCGTCCATTCTGAAAAAACTGAAAGTGATAGAAGAAAACTAAGAACAATTCTGAAATCAGCATATCAGAGTTAGCTATTATCACTTACTAGTTTTTAGTCATCTGATATCATGCAGACTAGTGTTTTTACCTTACCAACACACCAACCTATCTCACAAGGGACTCCCTCAAGGCCCTTGACCTCAGTTGTCCATTTCCTCTCCAAGTGACCAACCAACCGGGTCAGTCGATGAACCTGACAGTTACAAATTGATAGCTTTACTCGAAGGGGCATTCTGATTGCGTAGCGTTAAAAGGTCTTAGCCCGAACACCTGGCCGGATAAAAAAGAACGTGAATATGATCGCTATCGAGAAAAAGATTGGCAAACGGCGATGATTCACGGTGACGGTGGGAATTTCCATCTGACGCATGCAAATGTGCTTTTTCGCAAGTGTCGAGTGGGAAGGTTATTCAATGACATGCTTAATGGAGGAAACATTGACCACGCAGATGGATCTTTTGACATTGGTAAAGAGGAATTGCCGTTCAACCGTAAATTAAAGGCCTGTGCATGAGATGAATGTAGCGAACAAAGAGCTGGAGGGAGTCACTCATTGAGTCAATTAGAGCGCTGGGATGGATCAGGGAAAGTCAGTGACTTTACCGCCCACTTGGAACTTTGCTTGGTGGAAATTAATTGTCCGTACCATGAGCCACAGGCACTTTATTAGCAGGGGACATAGAATAGAGGAAGGCTGCAGGATAGAATGGAATAAATAATGCAGAAATGAATAATTTATCGTAAACAAGTAATTTACCTCACTTCTCTTATTTTTTTTCTACAAGCAACAATTAGGAACCCAAAAATTCTATTTCTCTCTAGATTTTACACGAGTGATGTCGTATCAGGGAATTCATAATATACCGAAAGATGATGTAAATTCTGTTTGCAAATGATTCTAAGTAATAAATTGTGTTATTTATGACGAAAATGAACCCCGGAAGACCCAACCTCTTAGTTACAACGCACGATAAGGCTCGATTTCATCAACTTTCAGCTGGGATAGAGAAGCAAAAGTTTTCATTCTATTAATTTTGAAAAGGTAGACAGAATGAATGGTAATCTTCTCGTTACTTGCAACATCAAAGCATTTGAGGAATAAATAATTAGCATACGATAAAGTGTTAATTGGAATAAGGGTTGCGGAACGCAAATTAACGAACTGAATCCGATCCCCGAGCATAGCAGAAGGACAAGGAGCATAACTTTAACCCAAATTTTCATCGGAAGAAAACTCTCAATGCTCACCGTTTCCTCACTTGTTTAAGCTAACATATTCCCCCGGAGAAGGGATAATTTATGTTAGTTCGTGGTCAATCAGTCAAGCGTTCTTGAAGATGAAGAAGATTAACATCTATTGCCCTAGGTCGTACGGAGATCGCCCGCGTTGTCTACATGCATTATTATTCAGTCATATTTTCAGAGGCGGTCTGTTGGATAAAAGTCAAGGAGCATAACCAAGCCAAGCATTAACGTATTGGCGCCATGCATGAATCGGCAGCGGAGCATTACGTAATTCCAGCAGCTCAAACCTGGCGGTCATATTCTCCCTTGGTTGCAGTGGCTTCAAAAACTCGTCTCTTTCCCAACGCTTGGCTTTTTTTTTTTAAAGAAAGAAAACCTTAGAAACGACGTGACGGGGTATGCATTCTCCAATGCGTCGTAAATATTTATTCGCCCCGTGTTTCAGCATAATGGCCACCCTCGGCTGTATTATTCCGTAATTCTTTCTCGTGTTCTGCTCTCTTCAGATTTATTTAAACGGGAGCGCATGGTAATTCTTTTATATTTTCTTCTTTCATATTCAACGGTTAAAGAATATAGTTCAAGAATTATGCATGGGACAAAAGATGAGGATAACGCGGCATGGGGTATATTTCTTTCAGTTACGTTGAGGAAAATTACGTTACCAAGATGAGTCAAATATAAATAATTGAATAAAATGTTTACAGGTTCTTATGATACAATAATCTCTTCTTAAAGCACTTTGATTTAGACCCAAAATACACAGTTAAAATACTATGGGAGATTCTAAGTGTGGAATTAGTAGTAAATAATTACTTCAAAACATCATTCTAGTCAAAATCCAAATTAGTTTTGCTTGTCATATCGTCAATACTCATCGAGTTATTAGTCACCCATTATTTCAAACAATCAAATCATTTATTAAATCATTTATTTCAAACCATTTATTAAATCCAACGCCAGTGATATACCACTGTGGATGTTAATCAAACCACGATCGATATTAAAATAGTATTTAGGATACAGAAATGTATTAATTTTTTCATTAGGTGGTCCTGAACCAATTAATGTCACAAATATTTCATTGCAAGGTAGAGCCCAATGGTTATCCAATCGGTATTTTATTAAATTTCTACTTGTAACATGCTGACAAATGCTTTCTCGACTCAGCACCTTTGGTTAAATTAAGAGCATGGAGATCAGATTACTTGATATGTGGTGGTGATACCATAGCGAGAATTTTAGTGTTTAATTAAGTAAGAAAATACATCCAATTTATTTAAGTTTTGCCTTAGGCGTTGAAGGTGATTGAGACGTTTCAGTTTCATACGGCCAATTTCGGCTAACACGGATCCGCAACCTACCTTTCGCTGCAAGCACGCTTGGGATCAGGAGACATGTCCTCTTCAGGAAAGAGGGACTTATCTACTTCCGTAGTCCACAATTCTGTGTCTTCAGGGATGGACTCACGCTAGGATATGATAGCACCCCGGCAAATTGCTCGCTCAGGGCAGGACGACGTAATCAGCCAATCAACCGCATTCGAACGAGGTCGAAAAGTGACATACAATAGACCACCCTGCCGAAGTGTAGGTTTAACCTAAACCCTCTCCTTAGCAACGGAATATCAAGCCAAATGAACTGCCATTTCCCCAGTATCTAGGCATTATAATCCCCGTTCCGCAACAAAGGAAAACAGACAATGCATATTGGTTATCTTTACATGCAGTTCAGGCTTAGACTTAACTCAAGCGAAATGAAATATTGTTGTAAAACATCATGAGAAGGTAAGTTGCCAACAAGAGAAACAATTTATTAGCAAAATGGGGCAGCTATTCCCTCATAAATGGAAGAGATAGAGAAATGCGAAGGTTACAAGTGTTACCTTCGAGGCAAGGAAATGGCATTTAGGATTCCCTCTCAACACATACTAAGTAAAATTGAAGACCAAAAAAAATATTTTTAAAGTGATTGCGTCTTGAAAAATCAATACACGAATTATCTCTCTGAAGACGAAATTGTCCTGAAACGACATTCTCCCTTGAGCAGTGCAAATATCTGCCTTCTCCGACGCTTTTACTTTGTTTCCCATCAGTCGTGGAGAATTGGTTTGAGCATGGAGTAGAACTACATCCCCTTTTCTGACGTGAACACGCTGGAAGGACGGCCGGAGAAATTGTGGTCAATGAGAACAAAAACAAAGAGAGATGAAAGAAAACCCGAGAACTGAGAGGTTACTTAAAAGGGCAATATATAGGAAATTTGGTTATGACCCGGTGAGATACTTATTCGGTGGAGTACACGACCCGTGAATGAAATGGGAAGAGGTCTTCTAGAGACAAATAAGACGTTTAAAGAGGATATTAATAGGATGTCTACACCCGAGTGATATTACAGAGAGTTTGCCATATTTTCATTACAATAATAACAATTTTTCCAGATTCTTACATCATTTTAGGAATTCTTAGGGTACGATTCCCGATTTGATATTCTCCAACATATTGACTTTTATCACGAGTTTCGATTACTAGGGAGCAGTCACGCAGTAAACAATAAGAAACATTTTCATAGCATTTTAGGAGTGAATGTGTTCTCCATTATTACGTAGCTGTTAAAAAAATTGGAATTTTCAAATCGTTACTCTATTCTCCCCAGCGGGAAAATATGGTAATATTTCTTGTAATAAGATAAAGAATTGATTCAGCCGAACACTGTGAAATTCCAGCAGATGGTTCCTCAGTTCAATGAATTCTCCAGAAAAGTACAATATCAAAAAATTTACTTTTCGCGGCTTAAATTATCCGAGATTCCGCGAAGATGGGGCACTCCTAATTGGTTATTCACCCAAATAATACGCGGCCTCCCGTCAAATCTAGATGCGAAGGGAGAACGAGCGATATAGATAAATGGCACGCAGTTTTCTTCTTCATTGTGGCTGGGAACTTGCGCAAACTTAATTTGAGGAAAAAATCGGACTAAAAAAAAAATGAAGAAAAGAAAAAAATCATACACCATTTTGATAGGGCAGATGATGTTGCCAACTCAAACGTTGGGTGATGACACAGCTCAAGTATGTTGGGGCGTTCGATTCTGATCACGAGTTCCCCGCTGCATGAAGCTAAACGAAGCACGAAAGCGATAATTCGTGTACGCAATTGAAAATGTTTGCGTGGGAGATGATGAGAGACTGAGCTGTACACGAATGAGACGCCGTCGGCTTGTATTTATGTTTCGATTCCCGTCACGCTATCACTTCTCAGAAAACGTATTCGTTTTTTATTTTTCAAAGATCAGTCAAATTCTGCAAAATCTACCGACACGAGGGGAAGCATAAAAAAATGCTGTCGGACGTGAAGATTACCTTCCCTATTTTATTAATAAACCTCTCAGATCTACGATACGCAGAAAAGGCAGATGTTCTCACACATGGTAAGTGGTCTTCCATATTATCCAATCACCGTCAACAAATGATGGGATGACTTTTCGGTTTGTGACGATTGAAGTGATAGGTAGCAGTTTCAGATTTTGCGTTAAACAGTCCAAAAAGGGATATAAAAAAGATGTGCTTTGATATATTGGCTTGGCTGTCTGGTAATTTATTTTCATATTATTCATGCAAACGACAGACATAAGCGGAACATCACTTTTTCTTTAATTATTTAATTCAAAATAAAACAGAACTGTTAACTAAACTAAACTAAAACAAACTAAAATAAACTTGTAGCGTTGATTCATCTGTAATAATACATTTAAAAACGCTTTGATCTGCAAATGATGTTCGATACACAGGGTAATCTTTTTAACAAACGTTTCCGTTGGTAAGAAGAAAGAGAATTTTCTCACTAAGGAAAAACAGGAGTAAACTACGATGATTGTATGCCATAGAAGGTTCAACAGGATGGCTGAAGCTATGGTACTGTGATCATACGGTCCATCGCGAAAGTGCATAGCAATCCTGGAGCGATTTAGCATAAGGGTTAATAACAGTGATTCTCAACCGGTGTGCCGCAAGCCTCTGCCAAGTGTGCCGCAACGCTCATAAAAATCATAAAAGATCGATAGTAATAATAAATTAAATTATTTAACTAATAGGTGCTTTTCAATTTTGCTATTTTTGTTTAAAAACTTTAAGTTTTGTTCATCTTTTTTTGTTTATACTTTATTTTTTATAAATCTATTAACTCACTGGTGTGCCGTCTGTATTTCCAAAAACCTCAAGGTGTCAAAAAAGGTCGAGAACCAATGGGTTAGAATGACGATTTTGTGATAGCATCAGGGAAAAGTTGCAGAAATGGCACCGGAGGAAGTACAAAGACTGTCAATGAGAGGCGTCAGAAGGTGTATGCTGGGATCTGCATCGCCATTGAAAATCAACGCACGACAGCGAATTCATCGACGTATTCTGCAAGTGAAAGCTGAGCACCCAAGTAAAACAAGTGAGGTGCACCCAAGACTGTTGCATCGGGCGGCGAGGCGGGCGTAGCACTCTTGCCGGTGCATACTTAGTTTCACGTCGTACAATGCACATACCACGAAATTGTTGATAGCACTCGTGTATCGCGTCGCATGAGAAAGAAATAAGAATGAAGTGATGGGAATATCAATATGGCAGGCAACTGAGAAGTTCCTGGGTTCCAGTCATTGAAGAAGCTGAGAACAAATGAATAATAATGATGCGAATTTACTTCGAGTGTAATTATGACCATAAAGACCTCTCTTGAATTTAATTCCAAAGTAACACACACTCACACACACCCATACAGACAGAAAAAATGAGAGGCGCAGTCTCACTTAAACATTTCCGATTTGTACTTCTTTATGGATGCACACTACCTTTCATGAATATTTACTGCGGAAAATTGCCACGTAATACCCTAGTGACGATTAGCCGAGTTACCATCAGCCTCGTGACGATTAGCCTTGAGACGATTTGAGCTCCACAAATTCTAGAACGCATAATTTTTACGCGTTTTAAAAAATCGCGTCCTGATATACCATATTGATTAAACAATGCTCGTATACCAAAGCGTTACCCTCATAAATGCAAAACCTAGAGTGTCATAGCTCCCCACCAGTACTCACAAAAATGTATCCATTTTTATTAAAGTATGTGAAGGAGATGCGATTTTATCCCTTAAATTTTGCTGATAAATTACACACATCCGGGAAAAAAAACTGTAACTTTAACTTTTACAACAGCACCTTTTACGCACTCGTTCCTGTAATTTTTGAGAAATTTGATACAACAACACGAAAGGCATAAAATGAGCTAAACTGTGTGGGTACATTTTTCGCGGAAGGCTTGTAGAGGAAAATGGAGAGAAGAAACGACCTTAGGTGAAAAAGTTCCAAAAAGAAATCCATGTCGGAGATAGCGAAGGGAATAAGGTCACCATGACGAAGTAAGCGATGCTAAAGACGAAGAAGTTGTGGTCCGATGAAGACATAAAATTTTTATTGCGAGGGAAGGGACTATGAATGGATGAACTCAAGAGTAAGGTTTCTCGGGCTAGTCCAGAACACCTGGGCCCCATTCGGCCTATTAGAGTAGCAATAAAAACTGAATACCCTTATTTATTTCCCCTTACATCAATAATAGCGACAAAAGAAGGTTTAAGGACTACATTCCATTCTTAAATTTCCTGAGCCACAAAATATAGCACCTGCATTTATAGTAAACATTTTAAACGATTTAGCAAAAACTTATAAGAGCTCACAGCTTCAAGTAAATTGCTCGTGATTTTGGCATACATTGAAGTGAAATTTAATGTACAAAAATGCTCGTATTTGTAACTCCTATATATTTATTTGACAAAATTAAAACATTTTGGGAATACGCATATGAAGTATTTAAAGTTTAATGAGTGATGTGAAGTCACTTGCAGTGATGGAGGAACTCCATTAGAGGTCTTCTGTTTTCTGTTAAGTAATTTATAGCAGCTTCAATTACGATAATCAAGTTAATTTTTTTAACAGTTACTGGTGCATAGCGATTCATTAAGTAACATAACTCGATACAGATGCATCAGAAACGCACATTCTACGAATTATTGTCTTAAGAAACAATTGATACTTTTAACTCAGGAAGGTGGTGCCTTTCTAAACAGACTTTTCAAAGCACTTAAATATGCCTGAGTGGTCATAAATATCATAAAATATGTTTTAGACTTTATATCATTTTCACGAATATTTATGATGCATATTTTCATGTATTTTGTAGATTTTTAAATATTTATCGTCAATTGATAAACAAGAGTGGACCTATTAGGAAAAAAATAAAGGATAGTGCATCATTTTAATGTAGCTAAGCTGCGTTAAACTGCGACAGGTTCATTCACGAGCCACAGGATTAAATCCCACTCCCATATTGGATTTCAACACCGTCATTAGATATGCTTGAAGTAAAATCAAGGTTAAACAAATCATAGTCCATTAAAATAGGTAGCATAAAGCCGCTGCTAACCTAACCGCTGCTAAATCTTTTCACAACGTAAATACGTACAATGGTTTAAGCTTAAATTCACGAATTTTACGGATGAAGTCCCATTAAATTTCCCGAAACATCATGTGAAGCTCTCTTTCCCTCTCTCCGACTTTGAAAAAAATAAATAAATGGAATCCACGTTCACGTTGCAATTACAAGAGACAACGCTGGGACATTGGAAGGAGGGTGGTTTAAAAAAATCTGATCCCGCTCCCTGAAAAGGGGCACGTTGCACTGAAGAGAGGTAGGTGAGCCCTGAGAGAAGGTGAGCCCTGAGAGAAGACTCGGCGCTCATTCCAACGTGGCCCGTCAAATAAACTCGGTTCATTCCCCGCTGAGGATTTAATCCCGATAAATGCAATCCAGAAAGATTGAGAAAGAGTAAACGCCGAAGATGGGGAGGAGAAGAGATTGGACCGAACGCATATGTGGGCCTCCATTCCGGAACACTTTAAGGGTAAGGGAAGGGTGGATCGGTGTGCAGTGGGAATGGGTAGGGAGCCTCATTTTTCCACGTAATCCACGAGATGAGCCCTGGGGAAGCAAGTAGGTAATGCTACGAGGTTATGGGAACAAAAGAGGCCGGTAGGGTTTTTTTTGCGAAATAGATGGGAGGATGATGGAGGGGGGGGTTGGGACTGAGGGATAAAGCAACGCGGAGAGGTTCGGTAAGGCTGAAGCGTGGAGAACTCCTCGTTGCAGGAAATAATACGAAAAAAGCAGCACGCGAAAAAAGAGAGGCGGAAGATTACTTTTTAACTCGCGGAGCCGATACGTCGATCCTCATTAATGAACATGGCGTTGGAGAGGCCCTATCGGCCTCCGAGATGGAGAAGGGTGGGGAAAAATTGAGAGGGGAGGGACGGGAAAAATGCGATTAGATGAATATGGCAAGCAGAAGCGTAGTGCACCTTAAATGAAACGAGGATTTAAGCGGCGGTGGAGGCCCAACCATTGGCCTATCGCAAGTGGGACCCTTTGTCAAAACTCCTCACCCACTCCATGAGGGTGAAATTTAGGCTGCATATAATTTAAGCCACACTCTACTGTTTTCAATCTTACGTTATATTTTCAATTCAGTTTGAGGTGTGTTCTAATTAGGCAATTAGTTCGACAATTTATCTCTTTGTGAGAATTGATTCACATTAATTTGGCAACATGCTTAAGGCACTAGAGGCAATGTAAACAGCCTAATGACTCGAGCCATAAAAAATATCCATTTCCATTAAAGAAAGCAAGAAGGAAAATGAAAGGGAGGGGAAAATATATGTGTGCAAAAGTAATATACCCACTCTCTCAAAAATTACAGGACATAGACATGAATGTTAGCGTTAACTGCTCTATATACCATTTCAATGTAGGAAAAGTGTATAAAAGCACCATTACCAGATTAAGATAAAAGAAAAAAGTAAATGTAAGTCAATAGAAAATAAAATAAAAACAGCATAGTAATTTTTCCCACATGTAATAGAATCGCGCAACGCGTTTCAGCTGTCAAGCCATCATAAGCTACAAATATATTTTTGGCATGTGTAATTTTAAGCTTTCACTCACTTTTACTCTGCCCTTGGACTACAACCCTGTCGCAGTGGAAGGGCTTGGGTACTCCGATGACCCCTAGAGCTGACCTGGCGGGAGCATGCTCCTGGCAGGGCCACCCATGCCAAATAGGTCGAAGGTTAGGAAATTGACGAATGCTAGTCTGCGCAGCATCTGTACTCGAGTGAGGCGGCTGCAAAAGGCGTCTGATCCCAGTGGGGTGGCCCCTCACGCGATGGTGTCACGTAATAAAGACAGAGTAAGGCCACGGAGTATCATCTCAATTTAAAAAACCTAGAAATTAATGTAAATTCTTATATGAAAATTAATCCTGGCAGCTATGAGACTCAGCCCAGTGGGATGGGTGTCGTGTCCAGCAGCGTTAGGAGCAAGGCCCCGGCGGTCGTCGACACACGGAATCCTTGCTCGGAAGTAGAGGCAAACGTAGAAGCAGAAATCACTATTTTATCAGTTTTAAATGAAAATGTAAGCATTTTGTCTCTTTTATTTTAACAATTTAGCAAAAAAGTCGCTGATTAAATAAAATCACGCATTTCATTACTGTATAAAACATACCGCTCTTACATTTGAGTGATATTTTAGAAGATACCACAATTTCATTGAAGTCCTCGCATTCGAATCACCACTATGACCAATAGCATTTACAAAGAAAATTCGGCAAAAAATGAATGAAAAAAGTTAATTTACTCGCTCCGGAAAATATTCAACGGTGCTCTTATTCTTTCAGTTGGAAAATTACGATACCATTACGCAAATAAGCCAGCATGCATTATGAATTAATTCTTCAGATGTGGAGGGCTGGAATATTTTTTGAGCTTCCAGATACGTAATCATAAATGAGGCTAAATGCAATCAGCATCGATAGATACACATAAATTCAGGGGAGGGCATTCCAATTTTCTATTAATTTTGCAATTGTAAAACATGGTAGCATCTTTTGAATAGCAATACAAATGTCATGACCTACTTTCATTAGAAGTGGATATGAAGGAGACGAATAAAAGAAGACCTTCTACTGCACATCACCTCATTATTCATTTTTATTTTGCTATGGGAAAGTACACATAACCCTTTATCATATCAATTGAAAAGATGTTATTATTTTATTTTGTAAGAAAAAGACATGTATTTTGAAAAAGGACTTACTGCACATTTTTTAATCATCCAGTATTTTACTTTATTATTGGAAATGTATATAATTTGTTTCTTTTACCAAATGAGAAGATTTACATTCATTTAATTCTGAATGTACTAACTATGTTTACCAACTTGGGGGTTAAGTTTAAAGGTATCCCAAAACTCTGTACCAAACAGAATAAAATAATCTTAGCCCATCTCTCAATTGAGGGAGATCTCCAATAATGCCAATGCTGTTATCTTCATTTAAATCTATTCCATTCAACTTCTATAACTGTACGGCAAGTAAAACCTATGACATTTTTAATTATTCGGAGTATTTTTAGAGATTTTTATTTATTTTGAAGCAACCGTAATGATTGGAGTTCTCCACCTACTCAGCTAATTACAGAAAGACATAATTACACGGATGGTTGGTCACATTAATGAAACTCCCAAGAGTGATCTTTAACTTGAAATAATTGGACTAAAAAGCAAATAAAAAAATAAAGTCAATCAATTTTTTTTAATCACTTAGCGTAGGTGCCCTCATTCTCTTTCATTACGACGCTCATCTGCCCCTGAAAATACATACTCATATTCGCACTGTCTTCTTAGAAGGATTCTTGATCACAATGTCGTCCAGGGAAAGCCGGAAGTTTCAAAAGGAAAATACGATGGAAAAGTTAGATTAATGTGGAAGACGTGGATTGAAAAAATAAAATTAATTATAGTTGGAATGGAGGGAATTATGATGCGTGACTAGTGTGAACGGTGAAAATGGAGTCGGATAGCATACATGAACAAATAAAACACATTGTGTATATTATAATGTCCATGCATTGACCTTTGATTGGTGTTGTGCCAATTGTTAAAATGATCCTTCATATTTTCTGGGATCGCTGCGTGTACTGAATATCATTATATGAATTCAACGATAGTCGTACATAAAAAATATGGAAGCATTCGTGTTTTTATGAAAGTTTACCGATGGTTAATAAACCGATGGAAAAGTTCGTTGCAACCAAGGACATGCCCCTGATTCTGCGAATTCACCGCACGGCTCACTGAATCTTTTGCAGTAACCCTGCAGTAAACGAAATCCTTGAATAAAAATTCAAAAGCAGGCGACGGAGAGGAGCTTTTTTTTCTCTCAAATTTTTTCTTGCACAACTTTTTCCAATGGGCACCACGCAACGCGCCACTGTATGCGACGCCGCCAGGCGTTTCTTCCCGCTTGGATGTTTACCTGCAGCCATTTTGAATTATGCACATCGCACCGATGATGAGGCCACTGGAAGTCAAGGCGAGAGGGAGAATTTTCTGGAAAGGGGGAAAGAAGCGTGAACCGAAATTGGCGAGGAGAGGAAGGAACGACGTTAGGTATCGAAGACTCTGGGAGGAGGAGGAGGAGGAGCCGGCTAAATTTCACGCGCGGATAACCAAGGATACAACTTCATAATTACCCCGTGGGGAGTTGTAAAAACGCGGTCTTAACAAAGGCGTCGGCGGTTGTTGCGAGGCGCCTCGACTACCTCTCCTCCCACCCTCTCCTCCGCCAACCCTCTCCTCCGCCCACCCTCGCAACACTCCCTTGTTAAACCGGAGGAAGGAATATGCTCGCGTAGGCTGGAGGCAGCGGCGACGATGTTATAAGGGCGAGGGGGAGGAGTAGCGTGAGGTGGCCCAGAGGAGGTGAGGCCGCGAACAAAATTTGCGATACTAGGGCGAGGGAAAAGGGGAGTGTACGCGTTAGAGAGAGAGAGAGAGGGAGGGGGTGGGTAGCAAGTAGGGTTGCCAACTGCTGAAGAGCTTCTGATTCCAGTAGTGGTGGCACCAAAAGCACACAACAATTTCATTGCAACTGCTTCACAATCAAAACAGTTTCAAAATGGAACAGTTCTGCGAAACTCCCTGTTGCGGAAAACAGCTAGTGGCGCACCAAACAACAGGCGATCTATCGGTGCTGTTACAACATCCAATCGCATTCGCATTAGATCATTGAGTATCATTGATTGAGTTCAATATTTAATATAAAATTGATAAAATGATCAATGTGATATTATAAGATTTTACCGCTGGGTGTGACCAAATAAGGTAATAATGGGGGATGGGTACGTGATTTCCCAGATTCTGAATTTTACGCCTTTTATGATAATCTGGAATATTCTAATGTGGAATAGGCCATGAAAAATGTACAACAAAATTTAGGTTAGATTAGAACCACGGGCCTAAACCTCGCCTGGCCGCTGTAAACACTATTATGTTGCCCACGCATTCCAATTCTTTTCAAGGGCACTAGAGCTAATATTCGACCTTTGATATTCTCTAGCCTAATACGTCATCCCTCTTAGTTTCCTTCCTCTGCAAGTCTCGTTTTTTGCGATATACAGTAAAGATTCGATACACAATACTACCAAGGTATGATGTGTTTTATTGCTACCTCTTCATACGTCATTGACCCTAACCCCTCTCTAGATGAGCGGAACACATTTGCGTGCGATATGCTATACAAAGTCCATGTGTGATATGGCATAAGGTATAGAAATATGAAAAGCAACGTGACATCCACTCACCTATTCCCGAATGCCGTCACATCGACACTTTACGCTCAACCCTCTACGTGAGGGCATGCGATATTTTAATTCGATTTTCTCGCGGCCAGCTCCACAGGGAGGAAGGTAGTGGATGTTTGGGGGGTTTTAGGAGAGCGGAAGGATCAGAGAGGATGATGATGCCTGGGTCCTGGCCACCTTTCCCCGCGGGGGAGTCCACGCCAAATTTCCCCCACGCCACCTTCCCACCTCTTTCACAACCCTTGCCTTGCAACCGGCCCCTTTGAATAAGGCCTCCTCCTCCTCCCGAGACCCTGCCCCGGGCGCGTCAAGGTGTGTAATGAGTCAGTTAATTCACCCATGTCAAAAGGGGGAGGGGTCGGGCAAGGAGGTGGGGGTGGCGGCGAGAAGACGCAGAGGAGAGTTTGAGAGGGGCGTTTCCGACGGACCATGGGGGGGGGAGGGATATTCTGCACACACGACTACCTTCTCAACTCCCACCACCACCCCGGTCGCCATCTTCCACAGGCATGCATACAGTGCCGACAACCCCCTACTCATCCTCCCCCCTGAGGGGCAGTTTGCGACCTCCCTCACACCCCTGTCCACCTTAGGACGCAACGCCGGCCCTGTAAAGGAACAGGGCAGCCAACCGTTCTCATTTTGCCGGACTTGTTCTCGCCACGCCATTTTTTAACCCCAAGATGACTCTCCTGGTGGAAACCATTACATTGTCCGTTATTAAGGCTCTGAAAATGTGAAATGTTCACATTAAATAATTCTAAATAACTTAGTTTAAATTAATCTAGACAAAATAACCCGAATGGTTATGCTCGGGCCTTAAAGAAAGCCGAATAAAAATCCTCCCATGGGCACAGCTGCTGCGTTAGCTTTAAAATTAGGTTTGAGGGGCTAGGTTTAGAGCCACTAAAGATTCGTATGTTTCATGCTAGGCGAAGACTTTTAGACTAACATAAGTGACTTTCAGGATGGCTCGGAGAATATTATTTCCACCCCGCACTACATCTACGCATCTATTTGGGTTGGGTTGGCCCGGGGGTAGCGTGTTCGCCCTTCAATCTGGTGGTCGAGGTTCGTGACTAAGTTTGCGGTAAATATCCAGTCCTGTTTTAGGAAAAATGTGTTAATGGAAAAATTGGGTGTGCTTAGGACCACACGATGGAAGTGAAAACTTCTTTGGCCGATTTATATTCCCAAATAAATCTGAATAAAAAAGGAGAATAAGGTACAATAATTTATTAAAATGAATATTCCATGAATGTAAATTTGTTTTTGTTGTCAAAATAGGTATTTAGATGAAAAATATGTATTGTACATGCGTCTGAATAATATGACACTCATTTATATCTCTTATGTTAATTATATTTCTATCCTAATTATTCTAATTAACAATTCTCATCATCATTGGTTACATCTTCAATCGCCATTTCCTCATTTTCATCATTTTCTCGCATGTTATTTTCATTATTCTCATGAATAATTTGACTTATTTCATTACTATTTCTACATAATTCTAGGAAAGAAACTATTGGCTTATGATAACTAAAGTAACTAATAACCTTTGAATTTCAAGATTCGGTAAAGAATACGAACAGGGAAATATGGTACGCGATTTAAACGGTACACTTTTTCCCGCTTACCGCTTGTCCTACCATCTGGTGGCAGTTATGCGCACTGTTAGGACAGCGGTGCTGCCTTCTGACGATGGTATTGGAACTACGTCGCCGAAGCAAAAAGTGTGGTACGGTACGTGACGCGAGTTTGCTCTTTTTCCCCCATGCCAAAAGTGCCCAACGGTCCAAAAGAAGTTATCACTTCAAAAATAATTTTGGAGAATTTTCATGCTACCCAAAACTTCCCGGCTCCACTGTTGAGAGGCAGCAGTCTCAACAGAAAGCCTTAATGGCGCTGATCAAGAAGGTCGGTTAATAAGTAACAACTGCCACAGCTTCGGGCGAGAGTCGAATTAACGAAATGGGCCGGAGTACCGCGATACATGTATATGACGTGATGGCATTCCTACCGATAGATGTGATAACAAAATATTCCGTAGGTGAAATATCCCCCAATCGGATCTCCGGGCCGGGACTACTGGGAGGGGAACATCAGTCAGAGCGGACTTCTACAACTCTAGAACTTACACATGTGACAGTATAAGACGAAATCACTATCGCACTGGTAGGTAGAATAATTCCTTCTTCCCTGGTACCATTCATAACCGCCACAAAAACAAAGCGAGACTCACTTATAATCTTTTTCCTACTCCACTTCCTATTCCCTGCTCCCTTCCTCCTTTATGGTTGGTATCCTTACATCCTGTTACACACTCGCAGGGTAGAGTGTAGAAAGATGTAGATGAAGGTCTTAGGTCAGACGGTACGATATAGCCATTGGAGCCGGAGAACTTTAAAGAAGTCGACATTTGATCGAAACATCTACTCCAAAAATCACCAGAGTAAATAACAAGTAGTGTCCATGATTTTTCAGTAGGTGTTCAAACTGCATGAAAAGTCTTCTTCTGAGTAGGGCATGTCCATGCGTTGAAATGAATAAATACCTATTTGTAGAACTTCCTGACCGGGCTGACCTTATGAATTTCTGCCGCTCTCGAAATTTTCTGGAACATTCTGCGGATGACATTCTCGGCTTCTCATATTCAGAATTTGATACTATTTCATTCTGTATCCACTCCCTTCAGTCATTCACTTTCTTATTTCGGAGATATTTTCCCTTAAATGCACACATGTTTAAGCATTTTGCCACTGGTCTCTCTCATGATTTTTTTACCTATATAATTTAACTATTTTCATGAGTTAATTCGTTTGAAAAACCAAAAAACATTAAAATTGAAATCACTCATAAACTTCCTACACAATTGAACATCGATCTACACTAGATTTACCTTGAAGGCGACAAATAATTTCAAACCCAAATTTGGAGGCCATCTTCTTTTTTACGATGGTATAATCAATAAATAAAACGAACATAATTTTACTTCTTCAAACTTGCTCTTTCAAATGGGACATAGCCCGTTTTGATATCTCTTATAATTTCCGAACTTAAAAGAAATTGTTTATGCATACACACCATTTTGTTGCATCGTCGTCAGCCATAAGCACCCCGATCCGTTGTAAAAAAATAGGGCGTTTCATGCCCAAACATTATATAAGCAATTAATGGTATATTAGTGATAGGCTGAAAATTCCTCATTTTTCTGTCCCAAATGTCCTAATTTCCGTAGAAATGTGGTTGGTTGCGCTGCTGCGTAAAGGGCCTTCCTCCTGCTTCCCACCCCGATTCATTCCATTTTCCTCCCTTCCTCACCCCTACCCAGCATCCTTCGCACACTTCCTGGCGCCTTCCTCCCTAACTGCATGTGTCGACGTTCTGGTGCGTGGAACATCCCGCACTGGAAGTGCTGGAATTCGAGTCCGGGGGGGTTTTAAGGCTTGAAACTGCTTCCGAGGGAGTTGGAAGCTTCCAGGTGGACGTAGAGGGGGGAGGGTTTGTTCCGTCGTATCCAAAAAGGAAGACACACTAGGATGGGAGGACCGTGAGCGGGATAATCTAGCAAGAGGAACTTTTCCCTCTCTCTCGCCCTAAGCGGCTAGATGCTAATTAATACGCCTCGCCTTTGGAAAATCTCACGTGAGTACCTTACTCGGGTCCCAACACTGGGTTCACTCGCATCCGCTAGCACACGTAGCTTAGGTAGGTAGCCCACGGGGGATGCGTGCAGTGCAGGGGCTGATACGAAGTCGGAGAGAAGGAAGGAGGGAGGAGGTTTTGGTGGCGTTCAGGGTGGAAATTAACGCCCCTATTGCCTCACTCCTTTGATGGGTGACCGTTCTTATCTCACGGGGTTGATACCCTTGAGGCGGGGTAGTGGTGTGAGGAGGCGTTGGAGTTAGGAGCCCTCGACTTGCCCCCTCAGGGGTGGACTCATGTTGGGAGTCAGAAGACGGAGGTGTACAGTTTCTGTGGCGAGAGGAGCGATTTCGGCGGCGTGGTAGGCGGGCATATTACAGCCGCGCGCGAGAGCTGTGTGTATGCCCTGGCGCGCGGGGGAGAGACGGACGGCCTGCGGGTCATCGGCCGTCGAGGTGGCCAGCGCTCTCCTGCTCGTCCTCCCCGCCGTTGCGGAGGTCCTCCAACAGAGACCCGTCTCATCATGTAATTACCCGTGGTGTGTGCACGGACCGTTTCACGGCTGAGGGATCCTTTAAGTGATTTAAGCCGGGTGGGGCGTGGGAGAGGATACAGCCAGGGAGGCTGGCGCGTTACAGATTTTGAACGAAAAAGTTTAGCCCTTCACGGAACGTCACGGGGTACATCTTCCTCGTTTGATGACACGATGAGTTAAGCATCTAAAATGGTTTCCAGATGAATCAAACGTTGCAAAAAACAAATATTTGTAAAAAAAAGCATTTTGAAGTTTTCCTCAGTAGCCATTTCAGTACGCAGGCCGATAATACAGGTTTCATTCACTCTGGTCCGGTTTTATTATGCCTGACTAACTTCACTGCAAGATGTTCTAGTCTTTGCGTTAGCTTTATTTTAAAAGACAGTTCGGGTTTCCTTTAATATACCAGACTGTTAGTTAGTTGACAAGAGCGCCGTCGATAGGAGAACGAATTCTTTGGTTTTTACACCGAGAAAATTTCAACCTGAGGTTAAAAAACCGGGTCTATATGTGTCTAATATCCACAAAAATAAAAAGTATCTGTAAACTTTCTCATTTTAAATATTACGTTAAAAAAATTTCTGCATGGTAGAAATTAGCAATTAATACTGTGATTTTCGAACTTCACTGTCAATGGCTAAAAGTATTCAATCGAATATATCCAAACATAAAAGTTAAAGAATGAAGGGCATAACGCCATATTTATGTAAGTCAATATTAATGCATTCTAGCAATTGCATACACACACACTATGCGTGATAATGAGAACAAGATCAATTACTTGGAGAGACAAGTTGTCTTAAGTGGCTTCTTCAGACGATATTTTATCTCCAAATTCGCTATTATGCTTAAATTTACAACTAAATGCGGATGATGTCACTAAAAAAACACGAAAAATAGCGACTGACTCTTAGAAACTCAAAGCCGAGCTTGTTAAAGGTCACTCAAAATACTTTTTCCCAGAGATTTCTGCCAGGTTCACCATCCTCATGTAATGTAAAGTGAGTATCCAACGTCCAAAGTAGATATCAAACGTCGCATAAAAACAGCCAAATTTTTTATCCAAATCAATGGATTGATCCAAATTTTTATCCCAATCAATGGATGGATTTCCGAAAAAGCATTTGCAACAAATTTTAATTTAACCGAAATTGGAATCATTAAATGTCGAACTAGAACTGCTCACATTACCAGGAAAAAGCCTACGTTAACATTATCCCCATGCACAGGTATTTAATTTCCAAATTAAAACGTTAAATAAAGTAGAAATGAAAAAGAATTTCCAAAACCGAAGCGGAGGTTCCAAATCAAAACTGTAGTGCGCACAAAAAGAAACAATCATTAAATTTGTAATCGCCGATAAAGGGGTAAGGCGAACGAGGAATTTCGACTGTGCAAATTTGAAACGGAAGTGAATATCAAAAGAAACAATTATTTAAACTTAAGTGCTCGAAAAAAAGCTAAGGTTTACGTGAAATTTCATCTGTGTAAATGCCAAAATATATACAATTCGATGAGTAAACATGGATCTTTAATTAATGCCTTTAAATGTACTTTCCCAGCCACTGGTTCCCTGAAATTATCTCTAGATCATTATTACATCATTAATTAACTCTCTTTATAGATTAGTATAAAATAAAATCATTGATATATGTATATATCGCGTGAGTGGGAATGTCAATGGCGAAAGGATATCTATGCAAATACATAAAGGTCTCGTCAGCACAAATGACGAACCGACCTAGTTTCCCCATCATCATTTTACTACTACATACCTTCCTCTTGAATAGCTCACATGCACGCGTTTATGGACTCAAAACCTTTAGCCGGCCGCAAAACTACTTCCTCTCCATTCATAATGCGGCATCACCCCGAGGCACAGGTGGCGGGGAGGCGTTATAAGCAGCCTCTCTTCCCCCCCACATCCGCGGGCCTCCGACCTGACACGCCCCGGCGCGGGATTACTTCAACTTCCCAGACAAGTAAAGTTGTTGCCCCTGACGCGCGGGAGTGAAGCCGTGAGCGCCCTCAAGCGTGAGGAATTATGCGAGACTTTCGGATTTGTGCGGGGTCCGGGAAGATGAACGATATATGTACGTAAACACACACACGCGCATGTAGGAAGTAGCGGCGAGAAAGTGCCCTTTGCCGGCGCTCTGAGAACTCGTGAACGCCTTCGCCTACTAGACGGAATCCTCAGTCTTCACCGCGGCTGAAGGACAGGTGTTCCGCGGGCATTGCAAACGGTCGGACGTCGGCTGGGATCACTCCCGCAAGTGGGAGGTGTATTAATCAATCAAAACGGAGGCGCTTTGATTTTTTTATTTTTCATAAAAGGTCAGAGTTCCTCAAAACACGATTAGATTTGTTCGGTTTGTTATTTTTTCAGCCAAAAAGAAGTGAGCGATTTTGCTTTTGTTGATAATTTTGTAATTATTTTTTTTGTTTTCGTTGTTCTCAAGTGAAAGCACTTAAATGCCATTTGATCAGGGTAAATATTTTTGCTTAAGAGTTTCATTGCATTTTTATTATGATTTTATAAAATTATTTCACGGGAACGAACCGACTCTATCCCATAGCACGTTTTGGAAGACCAGATTACATAGAAAGGAGGCTAATTGTGAGGAAAAGCATTTGCTGCAAACTTTTCAAGTCTTTCACCGAAATTTTGACGTACGGAAAACGTTACTGAGCAACACGCACAGGAAACATGTCTTTATCAACAAGCCAAATATATTTTCGAAACAACAACATTTTTAAATATACAGTCTTCAAATATTTCTACAAGAAATGTTTAGTGAAAAAAATCGTCGCAAACTTATGCTCGAGAAAGTATTTCATTCTTCCAGTCATTTCCTACTTCAATGTGCGCAATATAGAGCACTTTCCTCGGTTCTTCCGATTCGGTGTATGTTCTTTTATTTCCCAGATCCCTTAGAGTAAAAAATTGTGTCAGCTGCAATATTTTAATCTTACTCCGGATATGATAATGACTAATAAAAATTTATCTTAAATTTTAATTAAATTTAAGAGAAAAGAAGTTAATGTGATTGAAAGTGATGCATTGCCTGTTTTAGGAATTACTCTAAGCTTGGACCACGAAATAACACAATCCAAAACAAAGTTATTCACCCAGAAATAAAAATATGAATTGAACATATTGTTCATATTTATATTTGACTCCTCAGCTGAATTTTGGATTCACCAAGTGGACTTCCAGCGAAAAAGTTGAAAAAGAAATCTGTCCGAGACGAAAATAGACCTGCTTACATGAGCTTCTGTGATTCTTAGAACTGATATCAAGCTGTGGGAGCTCTAAAGGTTGGTATCTCATCGTACAGCCGTCTTCCAAGTGCCTGCATGCAAAATATTCAGGGTGTATGAAATAAAATAAAAAAGATGAAAGAGATGAAGCTGAAATGAAGCACCTCATGCACACAATTAAGGGCTTGCGTGCAGTAACCGAATTCTTACGGTTGAGAACAACAGAATGCGGAAGAACTGCAGCAAAAACATTCATCTGCCCTGGCCCTCCGAGATGAATGAATTTTTCATCTTTCAAGTTGTGCTAACGCTTCTCTGCGTAAAACTTTGGTCGGCAGAACCGCCTGAAGACACTTAAAATTCTTTGGCAACGACTCACTTGTTCAGGACAAACGCCATGCATGAACAGTTTAAAACCACACCAGAAGGCCACGGACGTAATTTTAACTTTGTTTTTGTTCATAAGCATAATTAAAAGCCACTAGAATATTGATTTAAATACTCTGAGAGGAAAAACTTTACTAGTTACAGTGCAGAAAACTACATAAATAAACTATCTTACTGTCATCCACTGGTTGAAGGAGAGAATAAACAATAAAACTCTCAAACACGGCAAAAGCAGCAGATAACTTTCCATGTACCCTATGAAATCATTCGATAAAATTGATATACTATGAATAAATATAATTATGATAAAATGTAATTTTTAACGTCGAATTCGAAATCATCCTCACTGACATTCATCGATCCACATCTCTCCATAATGTTTCCGTCCAAATATAATTACGGCACGATCTAGAAAAAACTGTAGCATTCGTTCTTTTCATTAATTATACGCAATAAATTAAACAGTAAATACTTTATTTCCGTAAGCTTGCGACAGAGTCTAAAATCCAGCGTCCTTGAAAAAAACTGTATTTCTGCACAGGGAGGGCATCCATGGGAATAATGCATCACATTTTTCATCTTTTCACACGTACGCTTTGGCGAGCTGTGCCATCCGAAGCGGAAGTTTTAATGGCTCCCGCGAAAGAAGTTGCGGCGAGGACGGAGACCCCCAGCGGCTCCCAGTGCAACTGAGGAGATGTGACGAGAGTCATACAGAGCCCGACCACAAATATTGACGAAGCGATCCGACGCTTAAAATTCACGGTACTCTCATTTCGTGCTTTTCTCTTCGGAGTAATGAATGCTATTTAAGACCGACCGCTGCAGGTTGCGAGCGGGGTGAGTCATTTTTAAACGAGGAACTCACGTCGTGGCAGCGAAAACCGCGAGTAGTATTGGGAATGCGAATATTCCAAGAGTACATATTAAGGCTCATTTCACACAGAGGCGTCCACTGGAAAATATTACGCAAATTAGAGCCGAAAAAAATACGCACATCTCGTGTTTCTGAAATGAGACTTCCTTCCTCCGTGTGTGCGATGAAAATTTGAATACAACGAAATTTCTGGAGACGCCATCTAGGGTCATCAAAATATCTTGAAGGTTTAACTACCACGGGAAAACAATTAATAACAGATTATGTAAAGTTGAGTTGGAAAGCAGAGCCCGGTGTGCAGGTTGGTTGAAAATCATAAGCGGTCACACGCTTTATAAATAGATGATACCATAATTTCTCACTCAAACGACAATTTAAGTGCACGTGGCAGAGGGTAAGGTGTGTAATTTGCTATTACTTCATCATGATGTGCCTCAAAAGGTATTTCATTTGTGAATTCAATTAAAAAAGCTTTATGCATTATTATCTTCTATAACCAGGGGATGAAGTCGGAGATATCGCCATAGAGTAAGCATTATATTTATATATTTACTCTATGATATCGCTAATGTGGCTAACTATCGTGACGAATATATCATGGACCATTAAAATACTCTTGCCATTGTCAACGACCTAGGTTCAATTCAATAAGACGCTTTGCAACTGAGTTCACAAAATGGAAAATTTATTTACCTTTTATGGGGTTGCCTAAGCCATTTTTTTTCTTACAATGACAGCAGTGAAATATCGTCTTGGGAATCAATGTTCGTCTATGGAGAGAGTCCTTAAATTAGATATGACGATGTAAAATTAGCAGTTGGCAGCTGGTTGAAAATGAAGAAAAACATATAGCGTATTTTTGGATTTGGCCGTACTTTTTTCATCTCTCTACTCAATTAGTTTTGTATAAATTAAAATGTGGACGCACATCACCAGTTGCAGAACCGAGAGAGTCTACGTTGCCATAGCGTGCTAAGCATTAATTAATTTAAGGTGGCTGGTGCACTAGTCGTGGGTCATTGAGGTCACATTTTAATAATATCTCACGTCGAAAAAATACTAGGACCACATTTCATTTAAGCACATTTGTTTATGCGGTGGAACTCATGAAAAATGCAGTAATGGAAATGATACAAGAATTATATTTTACATTTTTGCCTAAATAAAAGCATGTTATGACAATGAGCTATTGATATTTTTCGACGCTGTATTTAAAATTTAGGTGAAAATTATATTTTAATAGTTTTTTTCGAAAAATTTTGACTCGGCGTGACTGCCGCCCTCCATCCTTTCCTATCTAATGCTGGTGCCCTTACTCCCTGGTAGTTCTTCTTATGTACTTCCCTATTTGTTTGGTCTGTGTATTTATGTATTGCCCTTCCTCTTGGGACTTTTCCCTGTATCTGTCCTGCAATTATATTCTTCACAAGGTAATTGTGCTTCAGTGTGCCCAATTCATCTGGTTTTTCTTTTCTGTATTATGTGCAATATGGTCGTTTCCTCTTCTACTCCTCTGTATACCTCCTCATTTCTTATTTTATCGATGGATTTGATCTTCAGCATCCTCCATCCTCCATTTGATCTTCAAAATCAGCCTTCGAATGATTCCAATCTTTTCTGGTCTGCTTCTCTAATGGTCCGTTTGCGGTCCACAATAGTCACGCTCCACACGAATGCTTTCACATATTGTTTCCTCGTTCGTAGTACTATCTTCTTTGAACACACTAGTTGCCTTTTCATAATGAACGCTTTCTTAGCTTGGGATACTCTACACTTGATGTCCGTTGTAGGTAGGTAATTTCTTCGTCCCTTCTAATGGCACTTCCCAGGCCTGTGAATTGTGAAGGAATCCACTTGCTCAAATTTCTGCCTTCTGTATTCAGCTTCTCTCTTCCACATACTAGGATTTTGGTCATCTTCTTATTTATTTTCACGTCATATTCTTGAAGAAACCTTTAATTACTTAATATATAAGACCACGTGTTTATATTTATTTCATACTTAACGAGGCTACGCATGCAAAGTCTCACGAAAACCTGTTCCTAGGAAAAAATAGCTCCAACCACCTGAAGCGGAATTGAGAGCAGTTGTGCACAAATCTTCCCACATTCCTCGGCGGACGCGCTTCTCACGCAAAAAAGGAAGGAGTCAAACGCCTCGTTATGATGGAGCATTTCCTGACTGACTCCCGCGGCTGGCGTCACTACGCATCCGTGCCGTTCCCACTTGCGCGTCCGTTTCCGAAATTTGGCTCGCGTCGCCGCCGACACAATCGCGCTCAGCGGCCTTAGCGTCGGGCTCTAAAGGGGATGTTCCCCACGACGCCCCTGTACCATTGGAAGGATTTTGTCCATCATCTTAAAAGCGATGAGAGAATTGCTAGGATAGGTATGGACCATTTTTTCGGTTTTAGGGCCAGATTGGGCTACCACCAGGGCCGTCTTAGGACATGCCGGGGCCCCTGGGCACACAAAAATTTGGAGCCCCGTTGGAAAGTAAAAAAAGTGAATGACTATAAAAAAATATTTTGCGCTGTTAATCGGTTTCACCAAATAGCAAATAATTCGTATTTATTATTATTTAAATGTTCACTCCACTCTTTGGAAAAAATTGAAAATCTGACGGTAATTTTAGTAAGTATCTACTTGAAAACCGAAAAAAATTGAGTTTTTTTGTCTAAGCAAATATATCGGCATTTCGGGGCCCCCGTGAGGTCGGGGGTCCTGGGCTCGGGACCCGTATGCCCTTATGGTAAAGACGGTATTGGGTATCACATTTGGTTTGTGAGTTAGATTGTGAAATAACGTACATGATAGTGCATATGAGACCTTGGAAATACCCCTTCTGCCACTAAAAAAATTTAAGTGAGCTAGATCTAGCCCGCCGAACGCGGGTTATCCATCCCCAAGCTAGGAGATGCTAGTTTGTGATTTTATTTAGCTTGTTGTCGCTTCTAATCCCGCAGAGTTTTAAAAATGTGTTAGAAAAATATATGTATGAGTATTAATAAACCATTTAAATACGAAAATGTATTTAAAAGTTCCTTTAATATTGTTTACTCTGGCGTCATGCGTACGAATACTTCGTGGCAATGAATACACGATACCTTGTGACAAAACCTAATTCCTAGTTTAGCCTCCATGACATTTTCATTGACTGAAAACGCCTGATTAGCTCTTGGAATATATTTGGTTTAAGTACAAGGCGCGAATTCAGGGGTCTAGTTTAAAATCCAACAGTAGATGCGGTTGATTTTCCCATTGTGAATTTCGACGTATGTGAATTTTCTCAGGAGGGAAAAGCTAAAACGAATACTTTAATTCCACATTTGAACTATTTTTTATACCACCGGTTTCGCCGCAGAGCAGCATCATCAGGTGACATCTGGTTGATTAAAATTTAAGTTAAATGTATGATTCTAGGATTTCCCGGCAAATGATGCTGATGAGGCTCTGGAGCCTTGAAAATGGCAGGCAAGTCTCCTGCCGAAACGTCGGCAATCATGGAAAGCCTAACCCGGTGGGAAACCCGAGAAGAACTCATCAGCTTAAAGTTAAATGTTGACTTGGAATGTTCCCTTTACCTATCCATTCCTAAGATGACAGAATTCCACCTAACCAAGACATCTTATTTGTTAATCATATTTTTTTTTGTTGGAGGAGGATATGGCCCGGCACAAATCAGTTGTGAATGATTCGTGAAATCATTCCCCTGGATTGGCATTCGGACCCAATAACCCAACAGGAGATAGGCAGTCGTGTATATCCCTACCAGGTGATTTCTTGAAAGTTACTGACACGCATAGTCTGGCAGTAGTCACTACTTTGAAAATTATAAAAACAATGGTTTAATAGTACCTAGTTTTAAAATCGCGAACAGCGAAGCCGTGTGAACTATAATCAGCAATGCGAGGTGTCCATGCATACGGTACCTCGTGAGAAATTCTAGTCCTTCCATAGTCTCCATCAAATTCCCAGTGGAAGATGACGTTCAAAAAAATTGAATCGTTAAACCAATTGGTTCGAATCCCGGTCCAGGTGAGCGATTTATTCACTCCAAATTTCGAACATTTGTGATTTTTTTTAACTGTCGGGCGCAAGCTGTGCCCTGGCCCGCGGTTCCTCGCGAGGAGAGGGATGTGATGTTGGAGTTACGGTCGGTGGAGAAGCGGCTCCTCTAGTGGAGGAAGGAGAGGAGGAGACGTGTGGCGAATAGGGGGAGGTGGGAGTATTCCCGGAGAAGTGAGGCGGGTGGGGTGGGTGGCAGAGGGTGAACGGGTTGTGTGTGGGTAGGCAGAGTCAGGCAGCTGTGGGTTCACCAGCCAGTGTGAGAGGTTCGAGAGAGGGAAACGAGAGGGAGAGGAGGGAAAAGAAGATGTGGGGGGGGAGGTGGGGGTGGAGGAGCGAGGGAGATAGGGAGGGAGGGAGGTTGGGGCTGGATCGATTCCCGCGACCCCTTTGCAACTCTACTTCCTCCCACGCTCACCTGAGGGCTCTGCCTACCTATCCCGCCGCTATCCCAGCGCCGCCCCGAGCGAAATAACTTCGCGGACGTGGCGTCTTTTCCCTTTCAACCTCCGTCTTGTATTTTTTTTCCTTTCTCCTTCTTCAACCCCTTTCTTCTCCCCCAACGGCGAACCTATCCCGCTACGCCCCCCCCCCCCCCCTCACGCTCATCTCACCCCTTTTGCGAAACCACGTCTTCTTAAGGGGTGGCAGACGTCGGGTGACGGTTCTGATTTTTTTAAGGCACGGGGGTGGGCGAGGGTGGGCGGTGAAGCCATAAGGATCCGCTCATCGCAAGTGAGCGAAAAAAAAACACGTTCGGATCCACTTGCACCCGTGACCCTTTGTCTCACGTTACCTCGTGCCTTAACGGGATTAATGTCACGCCGTTGGCACTGGTGAACCAGTCTCGCATAATCTCTGCTCAGAACACGAGCCGATTTGCTAAAAAATTATATAAGACCCCATGGGGAATTCCATAGTGAAAAAAATCTAAACAGTAAAAGAATTCTTATAATTCGGAACCATACAGGTTTAACAACGGCTACTCCAGGGTATATTTGTGAAGAAATGAGCGGAAACTGAAACAAAGGCAACAGAAATGCTTATTTTAAGGGAGATTCACGGCAATATGCTAACGAATACTATGCAACTCTATTTAAGTTGGCGTTAACCATAAGAAAAACTTATGTTTTGGTCTAATTGGATGGATTCGTTTCCAAATGGTCCAAAAGTTACAAAAAAGGATTCTTGCCTTAAGACAACCTTTGAACTGGAGAAAACATTGTTAGTAGTTTTAATAAACTTTTGGATGGGCCTACTTAAGAAATAGATTTTGCTGGAAGAGCATGTTTTGTAATTGTAAATACTCCTCTAATTTTATGCAATATTTTCATTAAGAATTCCCAAATCTTAAGGGAGAATCTTAAAATATCTCCGACCACAAACACGAGATGAAGTTAAGTGGCACGAAAACTACAAATTTAACGCTAATTGCCAAATCCAATTTCGGAAAGATATCAGACACCGTGCGCGGAATATGAAGAAAATACAGCCGCCACTTATTTACAAATTACAGGTGGCGCCTTAAGATAGATCAAACGATCATATTTTTCCTGTTCTCAATCCACTCACGCAAATGTCTTGCCTGCTCACATGTGTGTGATTCGACCAATTTTCGTGGGAGGCAAAATTTGAAGATCACTTCCGAGTAAGAAAAAAAAATGAACCGCTCGTGCACCCGAGGTGACTTCCTCCGTCGCTCGCAGCACAAGCAGAAGACGATAGGAGTCCACTAAATAGACTCCCACACCGCACGAACAACCGGAGGGGACGAACATTGAACAGGTGGCTTTAATAACCGCGGAGGCATCTCTGCCGCTAGAGAAGCTGCCGAAGCGAGGTAGAAGAAACGCGGCAGGAGGCAGGCAGGTGGCGCTGCTGTTCGGCTCGCGTGCGTAAGGCTGAGAGAGAAAGAAAGAGGAAGAGAAAGGGAGAGCTGAGCTAAGCCTCGGAGGCAGATTAGGCGAGACATTGATGGGCGTCCAATAGCCCCCCCTTTTATGGACTCATTCCGGGCGGTTATCAATTCTTTTCCCTTTCGCCCGAAGGCAAAAACGTTGAACGAGGCTGATTTCCCGAAGAGCTGACTTTGATAGCACTCAAAGCGTTTCCCACTTCGAACGATCGGTTGGAATGTCGAAACGATATATTTAAAAAAAAATCACTTGATTCGTGAGAATGCACAAAAGCTCGCTCTCGGGTAATCACATGATGACCCTACTTGTGTAATAATTATGCTGTTTTCCGAGATTGATTTACATTCCGAGCCAGCCCGAAATTAGCACCTTGCAGCACACGCTAATACCTACTAACGTGAGAAGTTTCCAAAATATGTATTCTATTATGCAGCGACACCACTCGAAATCACCACATGAAAAATTTTGGAAGATGATATCATAAAATAGATCGAGATGAATATTCTATTAGCTCCAAATGCTATCATCCACACGTAATAAAACTTCCATTTCAAATCATTCTCCAAATAAATGAGAAGCAATAAACCGGAGCACACGTGTCTAAAGGATCAGGTGGAAAAATGAATTAGGATCTTATTATAAAGGCGTTCTGAAATCACCCCAATTTATGACCCAAAACATTGGAGGTTATTAAAAGGGCAATCATAAACGTATCGCTCGCAAAGTAAATTTTATCGAACGACACCAATCCGTCAGACACTTGGTTGGAGAGAAAGAGGGAGAGTTGCTTTGCGTAAAAAGGTTTTTCCGGGCGAAACAAGAATAAAAAGGTCAAAATTCCCCCGGATATTCGTTTGAAGGTTATCGTCGCTCCTGCCGCGCTGGCCGCCGGAGGAAAAATGAGCACTATAAAGCTGCCCTGTGCACAAGACCGAAATTAACTAAACAAAGACGCCTTTAAAATGCAAAGCACGTACGCGCTGGAGATACGCGTTCGGTATGAAAATATGGACTGTTTTTCCGGCGTCGAATATTTGAAAAAGAGAACAGTCGAAAACTTTGCAGGAGCGCAACATGAGGAGAACGGAATGAAACGTTATTCGTCGTTACCTGGGAAGTGCATTTGGTCAGCGAACTGACATGAAATATTTTTCTATTTCAGTTTAAATAGCGCAAAAAAGATTACGCCTAAAGTAAAATCGAGAAGACAACAGTAATTATCTTAGGTTGTAGTTTAAAAAAAACCTAACTTCAGAAAAGAAGATACTACACATGCTTTAACTGATTAGTCAACATATAAAACGGGTGCATCAATCCGAGAGTTATGAAATTTAGTAATGGGCCGAAATTAAAATCTTTTGTAGCTGAATAAATTTTATTAAAATGGCTTTTCCGATTCATTTTATTGCCGGATTAGGAATAGAAAATTTAAAGGACCCAAGAGTTGACATGGGGACCCGGCAGAGTCAGCGTGGGACATCGCATCCTGACTAATAATGATTAAAGTGGAAAAGAACAGATTGTGGTTTTGGTGACGAGGAAGGGTATAATGCACAGTTGATGTTACTAGCCTTGTCTTATAAAAAAAACATCTGATGTATGAGCTGCATGAAGTGGAAATAAACTACTGCGCGGGAAGCTTTACTAAATCTCAACGCATAAAATCATTTATATCTTGATATAATAATATTTCCTGTTGGCATTATAATATTTCTTTGGGCCCGCTTCGCAGTCACGTCATGCTTCTCTCCATGATGCGTTGCCTCCGCCTCCTTTGGCTCACAATGCGTTTTATGACGCCAGCGCCGGCGCAAACAAATTTTGACAGGTGTCCGATCAACGTGAGGGCCATCGCTTTTGATCCACACCGTTCTCTCCGCTTGAACATTCAGACAGCACGAATGTATGACCAGTTCATGTTTCCTTCAAGCGTCAAATTCCACTGCAGTTCTCCCCAAGCCGTTCTAGGCCGGGCGTCTAAGATTACCGTAGCTCAAAGGCGATGCTTCCAGCGTGATGCACAGTCGCCAAAGGGAAGTTCACCTATGATCAACTTCAAACAAGGGTGTTTGAAGATTGTGGCGCAGTAGTCGGACCGCAACGGGTTAGGATGACACAGGGCGACGGTGGCATACGACGCATCGTTTGCTGAATTAGTTTAGGAAACGTAGAGAGTACGTTTTCGCATATGGATTTTTGATAGTGATCACAATTATAAGTGGACAATTAAGATTGTGATGATTATAAAATATCACAATCAATGTGGACGGCTCAGTGCCACAGGTGACCAAGCGACGTTTACCCAATCTTCAAAAAATTAATAAGGAAGTCTGCAATAAATTTAAAAAACCAGAAGCTTTCGAAAACCTCGATAGTGGCAGAACTTCGAAGACACGTAAAAGCAGCGAATAATGTTTGGAGTAGAATACCATTCGAGAATCCGTTTTCGCTTATTGATTTGTAACAGCGATCACAATGATGGGTGGATTAATTGGACAGCTCAGTGCTACAGGTGACAAAGCCCCATTTATCCAGTTTTCAGAAAATTAAGAAGGAAGTAAATAATAAATTTAAAAAACAGATAAGATTTGGTAAACCTCGATGGTAGCAGCACTTTGCAGGCACAGAGGGGCTGTTAGTCATGTTTGGAATATAATAAAATTAGATCTTTTCCGATCATCACACTGAAAATCCGCGATGGCGCTTATAGCCACGTTTGGCTCTGGGCCATCCAATCAATCTGTTCGAAGATTAAAGCGGAAAACACTTCAAAAGTGAATACGTTCGCAATGTCAACGATTCAAAAGGAGCCTCCCGAACTGTCTGCTTTGTCAATGTCAATCGTGGACCCCTTAGAAGATAAGTTTGGAGAAATCTGTATTAGACGCTCGAAGATGAAGACCACTTTTGGAATAGATATTATGCAACGGGAGCGACAAGCGAGCACGACTCGAGACTGCAGCGGCCATTATTTGGACGCGGAGAAAGCACGTGGCAGAGGGAGGACGATGAGTGGAGAGGAGAGGGGGAAACACGAGTCACTCGTGAGCCGCGTGCACCGGCGCGGTGCTGAGACGCTGGACCGTATCGCCTAGCCTCCCTCCTTCCCCTCCCCGATTCTCATTTTTCACGTCGGAGCCGAGAATAAGTTAGTGGTGCCACGAGCTTGAGCGTGACCGGCATTAAATGTCATGATGCGATGTCGCAGGGGGATAATGCAGAGGAAATGTTCGGCACAACGGCGTGGAATCTTGAGAAGATCAAATGGCAAAGGAAACATGATGCGGAAAGCACAAATGTCGAGTAAGGAACGGTACATGCGTTAAGGTTTGGCCACTCGATAAAGAGGAAGGGAGTTTGGCATGGGATTATACGGAGGAGCAAAACAAACGCATTAAGATTGAGTTAAATGAACATGGACAGGAAATGAGAGTCGTAAAATATCAAAGGAAGAGATGCATCTGCTGCAAGGCTTCCACCGTACGGTTTAACTATGAGAATCGATGAATTACATAACTATATGTTATTGCACTTTCTCTTGCCTAAGATAATACATATTTAATAATGTGTTGTCTGAAAAGCTTTCAGGTATAAATACAAATAAGTGTATTCCTACTTCTCAAAGAAACCTTCCATGATCATCTGAGAGCCATTTACTTCTTGTTCAAGTGCACAGCTTGATATTCAGTGATATCTAATCCTTATATCTAACAAGCTTATATCTAAGCCCGGAAACAATACATACCTCTAAAAAATATACGCAATACCATTTGGAGGAGAAAATACAATACGAAGGAGAGTCACATTTCACTTTAGTGTTTATTTTATGTCTTGTCTTATAGAATGCAGGTGGTAGGGTGGAATATAGGTACTACTTTTTATTCACTTTACATAACTGCTACAAATTTCATTAATTAAAACAAAAATAATTACATCCAATTCTTAAATATATTTAAGGCAGCGTTGAGTTAATGCTTTGTAAAAGTATCCAAGTCACTAAAATGAATACCACCGATGAGCTTACATTAAGGGAATCCATCACGAGCCGTCCAAATTTTTACCGGAATCTCTAATTATTGTTTTGCCGCAGGATTCAGACTTTTTAGGTAATTCCCGTGATGAGCTTCAAATCAAACACAAGAAGCAATTGAAACACCGATAACATTTTCGTCCTCTCGCCTGATTCTCAAGTCTACGGGAACCCCTCTGTTAGCCGGACAAATCTCTCGGACCCATCAGGGAGAGAGACAGAGAGAGCCCTGCTGCCTTGCTTTCACGAATTTCAATTAGTCTCTTATCAGGGAGGTCGGCCGTTTGAATTCACTGCACTGCCGGAACAGCGAGTGGCCTTCAAGGGACTGCAGCGGAAATTGTCCCATCGAAACGACACGGAAAGCCGAATCGGGAAAACTAATTTCGGCGACCGAGCGGCACCGTTAGAATTCTCCGCGGATGTGTCATACGCCCGTGCACGAAAAGGGTTTACCTAAGGGCTGGAAGACTAAATTACAACAGCGATCACTAACTCGTTAAGACTCGAGATGTTGCCTTGACGGGGAACCATGGAGTCAGCTGAATACCACGCTGAGTTATGCTAATATGCGACATGTTTCTTATGCGCTGCTTTGATGAGCGCGGCTGAGTTTGGGTCATCCGCAGGAAATTCACGAAGTATCTACCAGCCAAATGGACTCCATCGTGTAATACAAGCTTCTGGATGGGTGGCCATTTCGTTTTGATGATGATGATTTTTTTTGCGTCTAAAGTCTGGAATGTAAAATAATGATGCCATTCTTGCTTATTGATAGCTGATAGTTGATAGCTAAAAGGACCTTCTACTAAAATGATTGCCGCGTAAAAACAAATAGCACGTAATAATTGTTTACGTTTGGAAAAGCACATATAAAAGCTTATGCTCCAATTAAATATGAAAAAAACTACACAACGAAATTAATGGCGACATCAAGAAATAATTTCAGCCTGCTATACTCTTCCTAAAAAGTGTACCATAACATTTAGCTGACACTGGTGGAAATGATAATCAGACAGCCGGAGGACAAAAATGAATGTAGCACAATAAGCACCAACCAAATTTTTGCCTTGAATTACATAAATAGAATTTAGCAGCAGTATTTTTTTGAGGTCCTTGTTTTATTCACAACAACATCGCAGTTTCCTTGTTCAATTACCCAACAAGGATATTACCAAATCATCTCACCTTAATTATCTCACCTCACCTCACCGTAAAATATCTTAAATACCCAGAAAACGTTTTCTTCTGTGTATCATGATGCAGGATAATCTTAGTGAAGCTACCTTTAAATGTCACGCAAGGAATTAATTTGAAAATGAAATTTACGATGAGTGTTTTTTTTACACTTGGTGAACAGTAGGCATGTGAGAACAGATTAGTTAGAGGCCAAAATAACTTAATTGCCGGTTCTTGCTGACCTGGTAGGGGTTGAATAAAGTATGATGACAAAAAGGTAAGGAGCAATAACTGAAAACAGTTCGAGTGTTTTTAAAAGTTAGCCTAGTTAGTAGCACACATCTATTAAACTCCTTTTTTAAGATTATAGCAAGAAGCTGGTCTCGTATGCAAAGACTTATTATTGAAAAATTACATATCGTAGTGTGTGCAAAATTATACCCAAGCACCTCGTCAGCGTTGGTCCACCACAGGCATCTAACAGGACCTTCAAAAAGCATCCACCCTAAAGGCAAGAGCACACCTGTGCACTACCCAGGAACCTCAACCAACTTATGTAAATCTATGTATATGGATGTTAAAGAGGAATGATCCATCGCACTTTACCCAGAGACCCCGAAGCTGTGAGGACAGCCCTTGGCTTATAATTGTTTCCAGGCGAGTTACATGAGTTGGTGAATATCCGGCGACATACCACCATCGTCCAAAGACCTTGTAGGGACCAGCAGGACATTCCGTACAATTAGGTAACAGAAAAAAATAACCACGGAGAATGCAAGGTCCTTCTCAATCAATGAGAAGCCACAGTGAAACGTAACCTGGCAGGGCAATGCAGTCTGCGGACTGCTTCGTGGCCTCAACTCGCGTCGGTCAAGGATGCCCAAGATCAATTAGGTTTCTCACGAGGACCCGGAGAAGAGAGCGGGGAATAAAAATTAAATCCTCAACGCGAGGTGGAATAAAACGGGGAACAACGACGGATGAGGGGGGAGAGAGAGAGGAGTGAGGAAGAAAAAAAAACATGAGTTCGGGACGAGGCACCCCACGGGTGGTGGCCGGGGAGGGGGGGGGCAGCCATGCAAATGAACATCGCCCACCAACACCAACTCCGCCCCACGCTGACTCCGCCCCCGTGCTCAGAGCGGCAATCGCTTTTAGCGGCCATCTTGCTTAAAAAAAAACCACCCCCTTCTCCTACTTTTCACCCTCTTGTCTTCCGCACTTTATTCAGGGGGAGGGTGCACAATAAAAAAAGTAAATATGCATAAATATAAAATAAAAACGTTCATAAACGGGCGCAACTCTTCACAACTCCTTCAAACGGGAAGAGTACCGCGGGAAGAGTGGAGGCGGAGGCCAGGCTGGCTGGTGGGACGCGGGGAAGGAGAGGGAGAGAGAGAAAGAGAAATCGAGAAAAACAAACGAAAAACAATAATATGCGAAAATAAACGAGCAGTTTGGATGTAAAAGCGCGCGCGGGGGAGCTCACTCAGACTCGCGAGTCGACAGGCACATGTTTTATTTCCTTGTCAACTCCCCTTTTGTCCTCCTTCCACTCCCTCCTCCCCCCTCACCGAAAAAGGAACATAAAAGCTCAGACAATTACGTAGGTGCATTTTTTTCGCTCGCTTGTGTACGTATGGTTAGAGACGGTCGCGGACGTTTTTATTCATTTATTACTCCTCTTCCTTTATTGTTGCTTTTTTAATTTTATTATAAAATATATGTACTTATTTATTTTATTTTATGCCCGTGCCTCCTCCACCACCACTACCACCATCTCCGCGGAAAACTGGGTGTTCCATTAAAAAAAATGCCCCAGGCTGCGTTATAAAAAGGGTACCTACCTACTCTTCCGCTTCCTCACCCCGCACCCCTCCAGGCTTAATTAAACGACTGCTTACGGCCGTGGCGAAATGGTCTGCACCCACCCTCATACTCCTCGCCCCTGCTCGCGACCTGCCCGCACCCGGTTTACACCCGCACCCACCCCCATTGTCACGAGACCCAACTAATGAGGAGAGGTCTGCAGAGGCCCGTGAGCCACCAAACGTTCCTTCACACTGGCATGACCTCTTGCTCTCTTCCCAGAAGGGTTAGGGAGGGAGGGAGGAAGGGAGGTAACCCCCCAACATCCCCAGACCAGCCACCCCCTCAATCCGTCCCATCATTACCCTGACCTCGTTCCCACGCGGACAAGTGAGAGATAAAAATTAAAGGGGGCGTGTTGTACATTCAGGATACACGAACCATATTCCCATATAAACACGATGACGCTCATTACAAGACATTTCCATTTAGGTGAGTGAATGAAGCTGATGCTTTTTGAGTCGAAGGTGGTGGGTATGGGTGGGTGGCAAAGGGTGTGGGCGGGGATGTTGGAAGAGACGAAAAAAGGGTCAAGTTTGCTCGTTTAAGCATTTTTAAAATGTTAAAAAATAAAATTATAAATGGCCATGGAGGAAGGTCGTGAAGGGGTGGAGGAGAGAAAGAAAGTATGGTCCGTTGGTCATGTGGTCTGTTGTCAACGTTAATCGCCAGCAGCAGGCACCGGGCGCCATTCTTTCCCCCTCACTGCTTCCTACCTTCAGGCCGGGGATTATATTTTCCAAAAACCGTTCGGGATTTCCTTCCAACAATTGAACCCAGAATAGCTTACGACGCGGGCGTTATTCTATTGCAGAAGTCGCCAAGAGTGCTTGACTGAAAATTGAAACTTTCGAGGATACTCATAAATGCAGTGGAAATATGAAGTGGATCATACTTTTTACTGCATTTTAATGTCTTTGGGATGAACATAATAAGTGCTTGGAGTATACAGATGCGATGACGGATGTGGGTGACATTGACAGTCATGAGGCCGCTGATAAATTTTCTATTTGAATACTGTTACAGATTTTGCAGCTAACGATTTGGTTAAGGAAAATAAATAACCTTAGTTTTATGAGAGAAATAAACCTGAACCTGGCCAATTACAATGTGATCAAGTACAAATTTCCTATTTTTACGAGAAAAAATGGTCACTTATCGGTATACAGACGATATTCTACAATTTTATGTTTTTCATTGCAGTTTTTCCAATTTATATTATTTTTACGTGATTAGAAAGTGTTCGATACTATTTACAGTGGTTTTCACTTAGGATCGTGAACACAGATATTCTCAAACAGCATAAAGAAAAAACAATCATAAAATCATGTCCAAAAGTACATTTTGCGTAATAAGGAAACCTGAAAACTTAACCTTAGCGTCATTCATCACAAAGAGAAGTAAATCACTTTAATAGAGCACGTAATACTTAGCTATTTCCGATTGATATAATTTTAATGCGGATAGGAAATGTTTAATATTTTTATGCGGTTTTCACTTGCCATTAAAAATTCATATATTCTCGAGCAACGTTACTTCAAAATATTGGTAAGTATTGCTAAACAATGAGGCTGTTCTATTGCCCTCATCATCAACCACAATTGGGAAGAGATTCGCACCCGCGCGTGCACTGAAATATTCAGAAAATCACCATCTGCGGGAGATTTAGATCAGCTGTAATCAATCGACTAGGACTATAATTATGGTGAAGACCCACGTCGCAATCCTGGAGAACCCTCTCACACACACACTGGGAAGGAGCAGCGATACTGCTGGACAAGACAGGCTCCGATTACTCCGTCGGCGGATGGAGGCGTGGGCGTCGTGAGGGCAAAGACAGATTGAGGAGAGGAATGGTGGGGGGAGCGAGGGATGGATATCTCCCGGACAACTAATCACAGCTTCCGTGACTCGAGCAAGAGGGGCATTCCAGGCGTAATTGGCCCTTCAGCCGCGGGAGTGCGACGCCCGAGCAACAACAGTCCAAGTCTCGGACACACATTCAGTTCCGCGAGGAGGAGAGTGGAGAGTGAACTGCAGGAAGGCAGGGGAAAGAAAGTAGATCGCTCCTCTCCCATAATTTATACCTCCTCCTGCACATCCCATCCCCGTAATTGACGCCCATCTGGACGTATGGGAAGCAGGAGAGAAAGAAAGAATGGGTAGAGAGGAGATGTGGTACGAAAAAAAGGAAAGTTGAGAACGAATTCCCGGCAGTCGAAGGGCTGCTCTTTGACTGCTGTAGAGAGGTGAAGGGAGAGAGAAAGAGTGAAAGAGATGGAGAGAGAAAGACTAGTGATAGGAGGTGGGGGAGAGATGTAAAGGAGATGGGAGGGTGGGGTGGGGTAAGAGTAGGGGGGTCCGAACGGAGGAAGTGGTGTCTGTCGGCCTCAGCGCCCGGGATAGCCGTCAGGAACACGCTTTAACGCGGCGGCGTAAAAATGACAGACGTCCCGAATTAATATCCGACGGATAAAAAAAGGAAGTGGAAAAATATAACGAATAAAAGGAAAGCAAGGAAGAACAATTGAGACATACTTTTTTATACGATCCCATACACTCACGCACACACTATTGGCTACTTCCCCCACACCTCCTCCCCCACTGGCAACGAAAGGTTCCCCCTTCCCCCCGACCTCTCCCTACTGGCTTTCACTCGATATATCCCCACTCGGCCGGCTTCTCTTCGATTATCCATTTTTTCCTGCTCTCTTATCCTCTTCATTGCTCGCTCGCTCTCAATGGAAACAAAATAAAGAGCACGTGGGGCTGGCGATTTTGAAAAGTTTTTAAACATCGGAATTCGACGATGCTCAGCAGATCGAAAGCGAAAGATCCGTGCTTAAGCTCCGGCACGCGATGAAAACATGGGCCAAACTCGAGCGAGCGGAATAAACCGAATGTGCATTGACGAATTGCATATCGATTCTCGAATAATGAATAAAATGGGCTTATATCACCTCTAAACCGGAACCATCAGAGACTTCCTGATGGTTGGTGGTGGTCCTCCAAGGAAATCAATTTTGAGAAATGAAAAACTGAACCTGAATAAATTTTAAGGAATATTTATTTTGGGTGCAATCTGTTTCTTAACAAAAGTGGATTCTTCCGGTACACGAAGCCAAATCATTTTATACCATTTATGCAAAAAACATTGAAAAAAAGGAATTTTAGTTTTTCATTACCATGAAATTTAAAATATCTGAGCGGGAAAATTCTTCAACTTCGAAAATTTATTACTCTAGGTACTACGCTACGTATATGTTCTTTTTTGGGTAAATAATAAGCCTTTTATTTGGCAGAAGAAAAACACCAATAAACCTAAAGCTGAAATTAATTTTTCCAACTGTAATGAAAATGCTTATGAAACTTTCCAACTGTAATGACATAATAAGTAAGCAAAATGTGGTCGGTCAAGGTATCTTAAAAGTTTCTACTAAGACAATAGGACGAAGGGAGCGAGGCATGAATATTACTGATGAAGTGAGTTGGATCGGTAAGGCTGTGAAAGGAGTTTTCTCCGTTGGCTTGCTTATAATAGGGGATTAAATCTAATGTAAGTCGCATTACCACATATTCATAATATAAACAATGCCAAACTGTAACAGTGAGTGAATAATGCGAGAGGAAATTAACTTGTTCTAGGGTAACTTTGTGGCATATCATTGTAATTTTTAAACAATTTAACTTTTACAAAAAAAGAATTATTCATTAAATGACATACACGACCCAGGGTCGATGAGTAATCACAACCATCAGGCGTTTGTATTTATGCCTCATCTCCTCTCCTCATTTACCCCCTTCCTCTGACGACACATAACTACAACTACCATAGTTACGCAAACAAAACATAAATACAAACGCCTGATGATGATGATCACTCATCGAAAACCGGGTCGTATATGTTATTTAATGAAGAAGTGGTTTTTGTAAAAGTTAAATTATTTAAAAATTCCGAGAGGAAATTATTAACTAAACGCTAAAGTAATGGGTGAGATTAGAGACATTAATGGGAGAATTATTTGACAACATAGGCATGGTACGGTAAGCCTGGCAACATATGGCATAGGGTATGAATGAAGTAATCCGTGAAGGAGACAGAGGAGAAAGATAGAGGGGGTATGGATGCGAGGAAACTCTACGGAAATACCGCCATTGTTCACAGACTATGACCACGAACTAGGCCTCTTCTCACATAGTCTTCCAAAGGAAGGGAACAGCTTGAAAGACTTTTACTCATTCACGCGGGCAAAGCTGATAGGATGCAGATAGACATTAAACTACTCGTCACCGTCGTTTCAAATATGATATCGCGCATCAAAAAACATGACTCGGATGAAAAAAATACGACTCTTCTCCGATTGATTTTCCCGATATCGTGTCGGATGCGGATGAAACATCGGCATCGGATAAAAGGAGCATCGCGGACTCCCCCTCCTCCACTCTCCACAACCACGACAAGGCTTTTCTTTTTATTACCCGCACACAAGACTTTATTTTTTTACCGGGCGGGCCATAAAAACAAGAACAAAAGACAAGCGCCGATCGTGTGTGAGAGAAAGAGAGAACAAAAGGCGGGGAGAGTGAGATCCGCTGCCTCGTTTCGACGCCTCCTCGCCTCTCTCTCTCCCGACTCACCGCCTCATTAATCCACGCGAAGGGGTTGTTCCGTGGGGGCTGCCGCCACTACCGGGGGCGGCCGTGGGCCGGATGGGGCCTTCTTCCTCTCCCCCTCTCCTACGCGAGGCCCTGGGCCCGGTTTCTGTCGACCCCGGGAAAAGTCGGCGGAAGGAGTCCATTTGTTCCGCCAAGCACTTTCCCCTAAAAATTTCAACCCTGCTGGCCGCGTGATGAAGGGCCGATCAATTCACATGTGCGCGCTCGTCTGTGTGTTTTGTTTTTTTTATCTTCGAGGACAATATGGTTCGCTTCCTCGGTTTAAAAACGAAACGATTTTGAAGGAGAAAAAGCAACAACCCCAAGAATACCAGATGTTCAATCTGGAGCTCTTCCTGCATGATAATTTAGGGGAAAAAGATTCATTTTTCAAGTGACCAGACCAAACACTATTGCATTGAGCACATTCTAAGATATACTACTCAATGGGAATGCGTATTCTTGTGCTTAGCATTACACACAGTCTAAATTACATATATCTCCATACATGCCCGAATTTGAAACGATTAAAAACGATTGGAACGAGAGGTAAAAAAAAATCCCCATGCGCGGTAAAATACCATAAGAACAATTCTTTTAAAGAAACAGCATTTGGGAACATTCAGAATACGCAAATAAATGGTCTCAGCTTATGAAGCTCGACAATAAAAAAAAACGAGAAGCACTAGAGATAAATTTTCTTTTATGGTTATAAGCCACTACTTCAAACAAAATAAAAAGTATATGTGTCTAAATCTAGCATGCATAGCCATCTCCTTCCTCCAAAGATTACCGGCAAGTCTACCATGAAATGAATGGGAGACTATGACAACTACTGACTGTGTCATTGAAACTTTATAATCAATCGGAAATATTTTTGTGGGACTGGCTCCACTCAAAACAAAACATCGCTGTTTTATTAAATAAGGCAATAGAATCCCAATTTATAGATTCTATAAGCATTAAAGTTTTAAAATATTATTATTATAGACATATGTTTACTACATTTTTGAGTTCAGTGTTGCATTTTAAGTGACGACCATGAGAACCATGTTAATGCAAGAGGGAGAAGCCTGCTAATGTCATGGACGATTTTTTATGATTAGAATTTATTAAAAAAAGTTAACCTAGCATAGCTTGGGGTAAAACATATCAATGGGCTTGTGGCGTCAATTAATTTACGAGTTAAAAATAAAGATGTGGAACTAAATCATAGCAGGGCTAGTGATAAAATATTTCTAAATTTTTAAGTAAAAATACAACACCGTACTATGAAACAAAATATTTCCTAGACTGAGTACCGCTAGTTCCAATGTTTCATAAAGGAGATAGAGAGATATTTTTTCCTATCGCGCGAGGTTTAACTCAATTTAATTCAATCCAAAATTTCAAAAAAAATAATGAATCCCCTTTTATATGTTCACTATCCATTGTTCATCTTACAGCTATGTACCTCTTTTTTTGTACGAATGCAAATGTTTCACAGTTCTACGAATTACGAAGTTTGAACTTATTCATCACAGTGATTAAAAGCTAGAAGAAGGTTTGCATATTCCAAATAGTGTAAAAGTGCTTGTGCCGCCAAAGCATTGTATCCTCATAGTTATTGCAAATGCTGACTTAAATGCATATTTAACTAGTAAATGTTTCGCGCTTTCATAATTACCTTCAAATTTGCACCAGATTCTAAGAGGCAATACTTGTTTTTTTTACATATGTGAGGCAATGCTCATTTTTGATAAATAGTTGTCCAGATTATTAATAGCATGGATGATTTAATGGGTTCTCTAGATATTAATGGAGTTAAATCCAATTTTAATTTGATAGTCTCTATTTTGCCCCTACATAGCTTTACCGACTATGAATGACGAATTTGATCCAATCAAGTTTTCACTAAATATTTGTATTGAATAAAAACATTCTCGTGATTTGGACTGAATTAAATGAATATGAAAGGAAGGGTAGGTCATAATTTTAAGCAAAACAAATTGTAATTTTCATCAGCCATATCGGATAGAATTTACGAAAAAATGTTACATTGTTGGAATGCGCATCAACGTAGGGTTTAGCTGAAAAAGATATTCGATTCTGGAGGAACTAGATGTGAAATTGACGTTTGAGATTAAAACAGATTTCCGTCAAAATCACCTGTAAGAGTTCTTTGACGCAATAAAGGTGATCAGGTATTAATTCATGAGATCGTCTTGGAATAATGTTTTTGACAAAGAAAATTGGAGGGTGGGAACTATTGAAAAAGTTTTTCGTTTTCGAGTATCGGAGGCTTCCAGGAAGGGTAATAAAGAACGCGGAAAACGGTTGGATAATAATTTCAAAAAAATACATCCTGAGAACTCGTTTCGCACATCAAAACCTGCTGATGATGAATAACCATCAAACTAATTATCAGCGGGGAGCAAAACAACAAGGATGAGAAACGGCCGATTAAAAGAAAAAAAATTATCGCTCGCGAGGAAGAAAAGGATATGGAGTACCTGGGAGAAGGGAGTTTTAAAAAATCGACGAGAATGGCCGAAAAGAGGGAGAATAGACCTTTGTTCCGGCTTTGGAGGTGTTAAAAGAAGGGGTCGCGGATTAAAAAGTGGTCACAGACGAGGGGAAGAAGTTCATCGGTTGGGAGGTTTTTTTGGGCGTAGAAGGCGGGGGTGCAAAGTCTCTGTGCGGAGAAAGAGTAGAGGGTTCAGAAGAGGTGAGGAAGGGGGGGGAGAGAACTAGGGAAAAGAAACCAGGATAGAGGGTGAGGGAAGTTGAGGAGCGGTATGGGCGAGTTGGCAACGGCGTTCGGTAGATTAAAGTGTGCTGAGATTGTGGATGGGAGGAGGAGTGGGTGGTGGAGGGGGAGGGGAGGAGTGTTGGAAGGCAATAATGAAGTGGCTGGGGGTGTATGGTGGGGGTGTGTGGGAGGGTTAGGAAAGGCGGGGAGAGAGAGGGATACAGGGGGGGGGGGCGAAAAATGAAAGATGAATGGTATTTGATGGGAGGGGCTTTGAGTGAGAGGCATCGACAAGAGGTTAAGAGCAGAATGGCATGCTGTTGATCATTTTGTGTTTAGGGGGACGGGGTGGCACACGTGTTGCGAGTGGATGATGATGGTACGTAACATCAGACGTTAATGATGACTTAGCCGCGGCGGACGGACGGGGCAAATAATGGAACGTGTTTTACAAGCAATAAACATAATTACATAACGACTACTTTCGGCAGCGCGGAAAGCGAAGGAAATAACAATAAAAAAGGGGGAGAAGAAGGGAGTGCGCTTTTAAGTTTAACGCCTTTTAGGATGGAAACTGCTGAAGCGGAAATCTGAAAGGTTTAAACGCGGAGGAAAACATTCTTTGTTGCTTCTGAGGTTCCCTTCATGCTAAGGTGTAAACCCTTTGTCTTCTTTTCACATCACGGCGTTTTCCGTTTCTTTGAAAGATAAAGTTTTTCGACAGCTCTAATTATATGTTGGATAACGTTGTACGTTACAAAAATCATATCCTACGTCAAGCCGCTGCTTTCAAAAATCTAAAGTTTGCTTAGTTTTTGACGTGCGCGCGTTTCTGCAGTATTGAGAATGGACATGAGATCAAAATATTTGGAATGCTCAAACTACGCAGAATAAATCGGTGATTAAGTGTAGAATAGGACATTGCAAAAAGTAGAAAGAAATAATAAATACAGTCAGTTAGTTAATGAAGGCGTATCCCTAATAATAAGGTATTTTGAGGAAAATAAAACTTGAAAAGCAGCTTACAGAATAATCAACTGAACTTTTATGGACAAACACAAAATCTCAAAAACTTAGGAAATCACCCAAGAATGTACTTATAAAAATAATCTGACATTGATTGTATTGGTATCCAAATTTTGCACGGCTCTCCCAGTCCAGAACCACATGATACTGGAAACAATATATTAAACATCAATCAATGATAAAATCTAGAGCCTGGAAAAACTTTATTCAAACAAGACTTGAAAACTCGTAAGCCCCATAATGGAGCGAAATATCACCAATGAATTGGAGCTTATCATAACAAAGTGATATACAAGATACACAGCAATTTCGGAAAAAGAGACTCGAAATATATACTGGCAGATAGGTGATGAAAAAAATCTTAAGGTAGGAGTGATAGGTAAGAATATTAGCAAAATATATCTAAAATGAGATACGAAATTGTCGTGCCGGTAACTTCGAAAAAAAAACAAAAAAAATGAAATGATGGAAAAAATATGAGCGAAAGTAGGTACGCAGAGAACGTGACTTGGGGGGAGGGTTGAAACTTCTAAGGGAAGAGGAAAATACGATGCAGAAGTGGTGCTAATATGGGGGGAGAGGAGATATCGGACGAGAAGGATTTCTCGACAAGGGAGAGGGGGAAGACAAGGGAGGACAAAGAAAAGAGGAGGTAATGAAAGAGGACGGGGGAAGGGAATAAGAAGGGCTCGTGGACGCGGAATGAACCGTGGAGGCTGGGGGGGAAAAGGGCAGGTCAGCTCGTGAGTACGACCCATGGCTTCCTCCTCATAACCGCTACCTCCGCACCCATCCCTGCATATTTCTCTCCTCGTTTTATTCTTTTATTTTTTGGTGGTTCGAGAATGCAGAGAAGAGGTTTAGGGGGGATGGGTACAGGGGAGTTTGAACAGTATGCAAGGGAGAGAGCAAACCCTCTCTTTACCCCGTCTCCGAGAAAAAAACGGCGTTTCTACCGCTACAAATGGAGACGTATTTTTCTCCCAAAGCTGTATTTTTCCCCACCCCTCTCCGCACCCACTTCCTTTCCTAAAACACCCCCCTATCCTCTTCATGCCTCCCCCAAGCCCTTATGCCCCTCCACCCTTGCCATGCTACGAACGCCCACCTACCCTACACCCAAAGCCCTCCATATATATATATATGTACATACATATACCAACCAACCTCCTCCTCCCCCTTTCGTCCTTCCTCCCTCCGACACATACAGGGTGAATTGGTTCTCTTCAAATATTTGCTCCTCCGAGAGAGAGAGTGGTGGAAAGAGGGAGATATGGAGGGTGAGGGGAATGGGAGAGGGGTAGAGGGGTTTAGCGGAAGAGTGAGACGGGGCGCCGTCGAAACGTGTGGAGATCCCTAAGCGCGGGGGCCGGCGGGAAGCATGGGATGGGATGTGTGAATTACGTGTGTATTCGGCGCGACATCGAAATGTCTATGGTTCGATTCCCGGCCTCGTCGAATTTTTTTCACTGTGAATCGGCCATCATTGCACCTTCACACCACCATTGGACTTCACAATTTTGTGTATTTCCGATCCTCTCACCCTCTTTCCTATTTCTTTCACCCTCAGTTTGAACGAATATATATACAAACACACAAATATATATATATATATATATATTTGTGTGTTTGTATATATATTCGTTCAAACTGAGGGTGAAAGAAATAGGAAAGAGGGTGAGAGGATCGGAAATACACAAAATTGTGAAGTCCAATGGTGGTGTGAAGGTGCAATGATGGCCGATTCACAGTGAAAAAAATATATATATATGCATATATGCATATATACATATAGAATCTTCTCAGAAAACGCACTCGGTGAATAAAAACACAAATGTAAATATAGTTTTAAAAACAGGCACACAGAAATAAAAAGGACACTCACAAAATATTTTACGGGACGTTTCGACGGTCAGGTCGTCATCGTCGGCAACAAGAGACCCTTGTCTCTTGAGTCTCTTGTTGCGACGATGACGGCCTGACCGTCGAAACGTCCCGTAAAATATTTTGTGTGTCCTTTTTATTTCCGTGTGTCTGTGTTTAAAAAACTATATATGTATTATATATATATATATATATATATATAATATATATAATTCAGGAAGTTCAAATATATATAGTTTTAGAAACACAGGCACACGAAAATAATTTGAAAGACACTAAAAAAAATATATGGAAATTTCGGCGGTCATGCCGCCATCGTCGGCAACAAGAAAATAACTAGTGAATTGTTACCTAGTGGGGGAGAGGGGTAGGTGGAAAAGGAGAGGGGAAGGGGATTGGTGGGGAGCGAGAGGTGGCTGGTCAGTGGGCCAAATTTCGCCCGGGCGGTTCAAAATCTCTTGTAACCCCAATAAATGCCATCTCACGACTCCTCAATGCTAAAAGCTGATTCGGTGAGGGTTTCTAATATAGAATGAGAGAAACGGTATGCAGTGGTTATTTAGGGAGGTGAGCGACTCCTGGTAGTTAAGACAGTTTAACACGCTTCGACAGATGAGATAATTTTGTAATTACCGTCGGTCTTTAGTAGGTAAATATAAGGTATACAATACCCGGGATAAGTTTATTTGGTGAGGAAAACGACGACTGAGATCGCTAAATTGGGTGGATCGCTAAAGGTGGGTAAATTGCTAAGGGAAGGCTGAATTTGGTAATGTGGAAAGGGTGAAGAGAAACCAAGCGTCGGTATCATGCTACTTTCAACGAAATTCGTCAAACGGTCCACAGTTTAACGTCCCATCCGAAGGATGTATACGGCACTTGAAGGGCCCTCCAAATCGTCCGCACCCACGTAGAGTTTGGGATTTAACAGAAAAATATACGGTATTGTCGGGATTCAAATCCGGACCTACAAGATTGGAACTCAAGTACACAGGCCACAATAGCACCCGCAACGGATTGAGTGATAAACAATCCTGACTTGAGCCGAGCGAAACGATGCTTAGCCATCAGGTTCAGCAGATATTGGTTTTTCCATCATGGAAGGCCATCGCCTCTATTAAGGGTGGTGGGGCACTCTCAAGTCTGAAACACGAATTATTGCATTTAGAGCGCTCTCTACATGACACCCAAGTGGGGATGGGGATTTCAATAAACAATATCCTCAACTGCCTGGGTTCTAACCACGGTCATCGGTGTATAGAGACAATACTTCAACTATCACACTCATGACATCCCCGCCTCCGACCTCCGTCAGGTATCCGTGAGCATGTGGGTTTTCAAACACCTTTTGAAATTTATGCTCACGCAGAAATATTACTTCTCGTTACTGGTATACGAAGATCTCCTCGACTGGTCAACTCAATTTTAGGTTCCGATTCCACCAGGAAATTTACATGTACAAAAGCTGTTAACTCGTAGTTGGTAATAATCTTGCACCTTGAGAAAAAAGAGAGAAGTAACAAATGAAATTGCGACATTAGAATATGCCACTATGCGTATGTGAAACAAAACGCAGAATAATGGAAGAGGAACAATTGAATGCTTAGATTTTTCCAAATAATTCAATCATCGTTTATACACATTTTGACTTTTTCATTCGTGATCAGATTAGACTCTTATTAAAAGTTTATGTGTGTACCACCTCAATAAATTACTTCCTGCACATATTGTGTTATTACAATTAAATTACTATCCTTTTACTATATAACCTAACTATCGGCTCAAATCATATTATCCCTAAATATAGCACAGAACGGGTCATTTACGATTTCGGTGGAAATTAACCCAGAATTAAGTCATTTGAAAAACTATCTCCACGGTGCGCTCATGTTTTTCAGCTGTATCGTAAAAAGTTTTCAATTCTTACTTTTATCTATTGAATTGTGTTCCCATTTCATGGCATACCTTTTCGCATGAATGGCGTTCGTATGACTTGCAACTAATTAAAAATACTCGCTCATCGTTAATACAGTCCTTCAAGGGGGATAAATATTTTTTCTTTGATGTCAAGTGGAGACAGAAATGGAAGGGACGAATTAAATATTTTAGTTACACTCTAAAAGGGGCGGCTAGAGACAACCAGGACCAGGGGTTCTCCTCCGAATTTCGAGAAAAAAACAACACACTCGTAGTGATGCGCAGGAAAAGCACCGGGTTTCTCCTTCCCACCTCCGAATAAACGCCCCCTGCCCATATTTCACCCTCGTCTCCCCTCTCTAGGCCTGCCTGAACCTGATGATCTCAGACCGTCGACGAAAAGACTGTAAACATCGCCAAGCCAATCTCCCACGGCCTCCCACCTCGCCCTCCCCGCCTTCCATTCATGCCTCGACCCCCTCGACGCCAAACTTTTGATCTTGCATTCCTTCAATGCCTCCTCGCCTCTTGTTAAGCGGTGTGTGCCTTGGGAAGCGGCGACTGTAGCGGGGAGGGAAAGCGCCAAGTCCGCGGCTGGATATGTTTATCTTGCACCGAGTAGTCCAGGTGGGCGTTGTAACCCCTTGGCCATCCTTAAGGTCCTCCTTCAAGCCCGAAAAGGGTTCCCTCTCTTCATTCCTTATTCGATGTTAGGGGGGAGGGCGCGCAAGTTAGTGTCGGGTCGGCAAGGGGACGCCAAGGGGATCTCTTTTTTCCTTCCACAGGGGTGTTCTCCTCTCAAGGTGTCGCCTGTTACCAAGGGCGCCACTCCTCCGGGCTAATCACCACTGAGCAGTCGAGGACGAAGCGCGACAAGTAGGCACACTGGGACCGAATCTCTTCAGGTACCGGCAATTCCGCTAGTGCCATTGCTATGCATACATAAATGTAAGACACGCCTCGCAAAGATCAAAAATGCCGACAATCTGAGTGAGGACCTCTTTTAAATTTCCACTCTCCTTCTTTTCTAAAAAAAACATTAAGTTTTCACCTTCTATCTTAAATCATGACAAACTAAATAAAAATTTAAAAGGTCATGAGAATTAGTGAAAAACATTTATGATATTTAATTCATGCTTGTTTCCTGCTACAGAAAGGCAATTGTTGACATTCTCTATCGGACGAAAAATTATAAATAGCTCCTTCATGTACTTGTTAACAAGTTCCCCTACTTTGTGGTGCAAAGGAATAATCGTCAACTGAAACTCCTGTATGTCGCTGGTAGTTTCTTCCACCTTACTGAGCAAACTTCTCTTGGATCGTAATTTGAGATTCAAACCAAAAACATTACTTGAATTTTATCAGTTTAGCCATAACAATATCATGCCACTAATAAGCCGCCGCATGGGGAAAATCCTAGAAACTTAGTTTTCGAGGAACTACTAGGGACTAGTAGGGCTCTAAACCCGTGCCATGTTCATAAAAAACAATTAAAACTTGCGCTATTTTCACACTTGTTTATTTACGAACCAGATTTCAACACTTTGGTATCATTATCAATTGCACTAAAGTGTTGAAACCTGGTCGGTAAATAAATATCAAAATAGTACAAGTTTTTATTCTTCATCATGAACGTTAGGCATTTTCGCAAAGTGACGCCTCAAGTTACTTCTTATACCGAGCCATGTAATGTGTATTTGAGGAGAAGGACCTTTTGAACTTTCAATGTAGTTCAGAAATTCCAGCAACATCGGCTATTTTTTATATCCATTTTGAACAAAAAAAACTATGTACATTTCCACACTTGATTTAAAAACTGCGACCGGTTTCACCTTAAAAAAGGCATCATCTGATGCCTTATTAAGGTGAAACCAGTCGCAGTTTTTAAATCAAGTGTGGAAATGTACATAGTTTTTTTTGTTCAAAATGGATACCTATCACTTCCACGAAGTCAAACCTGTAACAATCAAATTTATTTAGGATATTTTTTATTTTGGCAGCGAAAGACATACTAGAGCTATGGTAATGGCTCCTAAAGCCAAATTCATTAAATGTCCAACTTGTAATTATGTACACAATACAGCTAATTCGAACCAGCACTTACTCCCATTTCCTCCTGAAGTAGTTTATGCGGCTGTGAATAAAATAGTAAAATCATTTTTTGGGCACTAAATACAACGAAGAAATATTTGCTAAGCCTTGATAGGGCGGCTAAAGAAAAAAAGTCAACATTTTCTATGATAGGCCGCAAAATGAAATGCAATTACATTTTGCACCGCCAAGGGAGAAAAATAAACGAACTCCTAATACTATGGGAATAGCCTTTCATCGTTTTCTTAATGGAAAATTCTGACGCACATAGAGTAGATCGTCGATTCTCACAAAATAACGGTCTTCCAATCTTACCATCACCGAAGCCTCGGAGGTTCGTGATAGGGCACTTTTTCCCCAAAACATCTCACTTTAAAAAAATATATTATCTATAATACGAGTCTCCCCATAACATCATAAAGACATGGAAACTTTGCAATATTCAATACCATCGATGTCAGTTCCTGTTTCACTAATAAGACTGCGATTAAAATGGAGGTAAACAGGTGAAATATTTACGTATTATACTAAATCTCTATAGTAGTGACAGCCATTACAAAGAGCAAGGCTACACTGGAAAAAAATCAAAATTCAAAGGAACCGACGTTGTTGAATACATTAACAAGAATTCACGGTATTGAATCATGGGTAAAATTGCAGTAGTTAAAAAATGTGCTGTTTTATGTGACTTATTTTGAATGCAGTTTATCTGGAATCAATGTTCCGGATGGATTTTATTGCTAGGAGTAGCTTATCATGTAGTAGTCCGCATACCTAAGTGATATTTAATATTCCTAAAAGTGAACAAAGCAAAGGAAGTGAAAATGAAAACGAAAATTCAAAATTATTTCGATGTAACTAACGATTCTTTGGCTAAAGATGAGAGCACTTTGGCCGGTCTAGGGAAATCCCGACAGCCATGAAAATTACAAGCTGGAAGTCATTAAATAATCCAGCGTAGTAAAGTGGATAGCGGATTTCCAAAAATGACAATTTTGTAAAATTTCTTGATTTTGATTCATATTCGAGCGGACGTATTCAATTTTACTCCCGCGGTTTACCCAAGAGCCTAGTTACTGGGCAATACAATTCGGTCACAATCAAGAATTCTCCTCCCCGGCCATAATAAATTCATGTACCCGAGTGCGGGTAGCGGAAAACATGGCCAGAATGAAATCAACAAGCTCTGGCTTGATCCCAGGCTCCATCATCCCCTCCCCTTTGCGATCGATTCTCCCAATTAGGGGAGACAACGAGTAAACACATGCGCACACACATCCCGATGCTCCAGTCGGTACCTACCCGAAATGCCTCATTATCTTGGCTGCGGGATAGACTAGACGGTCCAACCCGCGCACAATGAACCGGTCCCATGGCCGATGAAAAAACCTTACTGGGGGGGTATGAGCGGGAGCAAGTGGTGGGGACTGTAGCGGCTCAAGGCCGACCTCGCGAGCACCACATTAAATCCGGTGGATTTTCGAAATAATAATTGTAATTTTGTGCTCGTGGAACAGCGATGAGGCACTCAAGTACTTATTGACAGCGTTGCACTACTCCATAAGTGGCGCTTGCACGCTGGTGCTTGACAACCTAGTCATGTGCCCTGAGCAGTGCAGCTATATTAATTTTAGAAATTCTAAAATGAACAGATTCTAATAAATTTTGATACATTAATGAGAAAGTACTTAATTTATCCATGTAATAGTCTAATGTGATGATTACTGTTAAACTGTCGTTTCATGACGACCATCCACCCATAATGGGTCCTGGATTAACACGGTTTCATCAAATAGCAATGTTTGGGCTGGATGATATTTAAATGGTGGAATAATAATTAAATGATTGGTTGAAAACGTAAAAGCTTTTCTGTTCGAATGTGCGATGAGAATATTTTGTTATTTCTTGCCATCTTATCTCACATTACTCGAAATGGAATCTCTGTTAGGTACAGGGATGTAAATAAAATATAAAGGTTGAAAAACCAAGATGTCAGCTATCTCCATGTATTGACCAATTGAAAGATGCAAGTCGCAAATGTAATGCAAAAAATATTTCTTTACAAGTACCTATATTTTGACGTGATGTATTACTCTGGATCCAAAAAACTAAAGCATAAAATAGTCGAGAGTCATTGCTCTGAACCATTTGCTTTAGGTATCTACATACTACATTAAGATTGTCACATTGATCAGAATAATAAACATATAATATCCAGCACTGAAACACAATATTGTTTTGATTAAACGTTTCTGCGCTTCCTAGCCCCATTTTCTAAGATTTTTCTATTATTTTGGCTGTCATAGTTATTAAATATTTCCATCCCGGCTAAAATGTCTCTAGCTGGTGCTCTAGGATCATTAGGACGGTTACTATAGCGAAGACGCATCCTCGAAAATGGTCACCGTTGACCAGAAAATAACGTAAACGGGACAATACCTTTTGCCACCGACAGCGGATAATGAGTACTCGGTGAATAGCACTCCGGGATCCGCGGCGCAGGTTGTAGCGAGGATGGCTGCAGTCCGCGTGTTCGAATCCCGGACGAGTGGTCTTCACGCTCACGCCCGGCGGTGATACGACCCTTGAGAGAGACACACGTGTCTGACGGAACAATAAATAGGGAAGCCTTCCCCACCGAATCCTTCACCCCCCTTCCCTCCGCCGTGGGCACCATTAGTCGTAAAATCTCGCCGGATAGACCGAGGGGATCCCGCAAGAGCAAATAGAAAAGAGGGACACCAAATCAAACATTCCCGATCCGTTTGCCCATAAACGATGCGTGCTTCGAAAACCTACCCTCGTCGGCAGAGCGACGAATAAGAAAAAAAGGAAGAAAACAAAATAAAAAGGGGTTTTTACGTGATGAAACTCATCCACGCTGCGGCCAAGGTTTCTGAAGGGTTCTGATATGGGGTCAAGCGTCACATGGAGTGAGGGAAATGTTGGCAGGTGGAAGGAGTTGGGTGAGTGGATGCGAAAACGAAGGGAAGGGGACGGAGGATGAATGAACCTCCTTATCTTCCTTGCAATGAGCCGCGCTCAAAAAAATACATGCTTATCCAATGACAGTTTAAAGCAACACTCATCCTACACTTTCTTTTCCTTCTAAAGCGTGACTATATTTTAATCTCTCAAATTGTCAAAATAAACTTTATCATCTCGTCTTACTCCTTTTACTCTCAACGAAACTACATAGAAAACTTTCCACTTGTAGTTATATAATGATTAGGATAGTGAAAACTTTCGTTTATTTTCAATGTTTCACATTCTGTACATCCATCACGTCTCGTTCGAGACAGTTGATTATATCCACTGGAAATGTTATTCCTTTTACTCACACACAATATTACATATGAATAGGGAAAAACATTCTCCAAATTTACGTAATTAGATACCCATCTGAAGGTTGATATGGCGGGCAAGGGAACAGTTCATCTCCCACAGAGCCCAAAGACATGTGAAAGTCACGAAATAAGGTTAGGAGTTACTTTTGTGTCCTTCCCCTATCTCTTCCACGCAATCCTCTTCTCTCCCCCTCTTCTCCTTCCCCCAACCTCGTAACCCCAGCCCTGAGACCATATGGACCTATCTATCCCTAATTCCTAAATTGACTTAAGTCTGAAGATACTACTAGGTAGTGAAACTAGCCGAATTAAATATATCTAAAACAGTGTATTTCTAAGTTTTAATCATCATGTTATTTTTTGAGCATGGAATTCCAATAAGTATTGGCCACATTCATACTACTACATTCCTTCAACGCCATCAGCTTCGACAAAATTAAAAAATTAGATCGCATACTACTCGGAGAGACTCACCTGGATTTGAACCCAGGACCTTCGTACCTGAAGGTGAACACTACTCGGTGGACTAAAAAACCACCAGATTAGAAGATAAAAAATTGTGTGAATTGACTGCACCCACTTTCTTGCGCAGCTGCTAATGGGACGATGAAAGAAAGATAAGACATGCGAGGCTAGGCTTGAGCTTACCCCTCTACAGAAGTGTCTCAAATGCCATAAACGATCTTTCGCTAGAGAGGGAAAAACCAAAGAATAGGAAATCCGAGGAAACTTACTTTTCCACTGAGTTAACGCGAAGTGGCACGGAAAAGCTTCAATTTAATTCGAGTCTCAACAGACTAAGTTTCTAGCAAATTTCCACCTTGTGGTGAAAAGGACAAAGGCTGAAAGTAAGGATATAAATAAACAAAACAGAAGAGAGTTGAGTGAGACGGTAGGTGAGGGGTGGGGTAAGCAGGTGGGGTAACAAGAGACGATCGCGAGCCGCACGCCCAAGGTTTTGGCGATAAGACGACACCCGGCGTCGCACGCCACTCCCTTCAAACGAGACGCCCAACCACGAGTCCGGGCGAGTCGCATCGCAAATATCCCTCAAAAAGACTCCCGCATGCCCTTCCCCAACTTCACGTGCGCTTTACGAGTACTGCGGCCCCGTGGAAGTGACGAAGGGACTTTTTTTATTTTTAAGTGAAGGAGAATGCGGACATCTGAGGTCATGGGGACGCAGCGGCGTCACACACACAGGCACTGTCTATCCGTCCGCGAGATCCGCGGGCACTAACGCACGCAAGGAACGCAAAACGCTCACCTTCGACGAAATCGCCAATGGTGCGACAGGGAGGCTCATGGGAAATGGCGTCCTAGCACGGAATGGAAGGATGGGAAGGTGGGAATAAATCTCAAACGGGTGGAAGGAGGACGAAGCCGCAGAAGAAAAGAAAAAAAATCTGAAACCGGAATAAAGAGAGGCAGAGATAGAGATCCAGGTTGGGAATGCAAAGGTGGGAAAAAACAATGGAAGAGCTATATCAAGGGCTCACCGAGCTTATCACTTCGGTGGTGCAGCGGCCACTAAGGTCTATATATTAAAGTCCCCAAGCTCAGACGGACATGTATACAGGCAGCGCGAGTCTCTAAACTATGGAGAAAAAAAATACGTGAAAGGGCATAAGGCTGAAGCTCTAAACAAAGATAAGGCCGTTGAAATATTTTTGGGGGCTTAAAGGTTAAATGCAATCCGTAGCGCTGCAGTTCTTCGAAGTGCAAAGCTAAGTTGTGCGATTCCAGATATCTCATTCAGAGTTTCATTTGGGTAAGAGCTTTTGCTCAACGCCGTTAGTCTGGAGGGACAATTTATTCTAATTATAACGACCAGGCTTGCTCACAAACTCGAGATGCACTTTGTGGTAGAATATTCTACTCGAAGAACGAGCTCGAATCCAACTGCCATGATGAAGAATTCCTTTTTAGTCAAGAAAATTTCATAGATAAATCTTCATAAACGAAAGACGCTTTAAAAATTCTCCGGTTCTTACCATGTTTGCCCCCAATTGTAGTGAATACTTCAAGACAATTGCGACCTCCGAAAGGAACAGGTCGGCATTGATTCATTAAGGAGAATGTAATTAATCGTCCACACTACATGGTATGATGGGATTGGTTGCTTAACTTTTTGACATAATCAAAGTCAGTCTCTACCAATGTTTGATGACAAAGGATTTTACCCAGTACTTGAATTTAAAGTTAAAGAAATCCAAAAGTACACTTTGACATTAAGTTTACTGGTTCTCCTGTGTATACCCTGCGTGTGTGATGCGTGTAACATAATGCATAATTGAAGTATAAACACAGATGCTAAGCATTACCCTAAATTTTAATCCAATAATGGCATCACACATCACTTGATATCTACCCAACGAGTCAAAAATAGAATGGAGCCGAAAAAAAATATTTGAAGTACTTACGGACGATTAATGAATTGGAAATGCCTAATAAAAATTATGAAATTTTGAAATGACTGAAAACTAAACGCTTTTCACAATTGGAAACCATCGTAGATGCCTAGAAGAAATAAAACCAGCCGCTGATTGATAGATTCCTTTTATTCAATGCATTCGAGAATTCGATGCATTCAATGCATCAAAATGCATTCGAGAGGAACTTCAAATCTCGGTTCTTTAAATGTACCCTGTATAATTTAAAAAAATTAATGGTGTCATGTCAAAAAACATGTCCCCTGTGCCACTCTAGTGGCCCGAAAATCTTATTTACTCTAGCTATTTTCAGCCCTCACAATTAATTTATATCCACTTGGAAGCGATATTTGCGTTAGGAAAATCTAGTTTACAAATGCATAGTGAAGGGATCAGAAAAGTGGGAATGAAATGACTCAACTAAAAGTAGACATTATATAGGGCACCCTACCACACACATTCATGGTATACTTTCCTGGACGGCCGGATTTTTGGAGGTGCGGCAGTATTGGCACTGGTCCCCTATACCTTGAACATGTGAATTTCGCTTGAAGTATGATGAGCAAAGCTCGTTCATGAACAAAAGGGTGGTTAATCAGGCTGGTAAGTTACAGCAAGTCGGTGGAGTGTTCTGGAGATGAGGGAGTGATATTTCTCTCAACAATAGATGACACTAAGCAGACACAATTCTGTATTCATTTTTCAATAATTTTCAAGGAAAAATGCAGTCAGCATAGAATAAAGAACTGGATACATCCTGAATGTTTAAATTTTACTTGGTATTATATTGTGTTTCCGTGATAATTTTAGAGAAAATGCAGGTGGAAGAAGAAAAAGAACTGGCTCTATCCTGAATGTTTAAACTTATCTTTTCCCTCTCGAACGAAACCGAACTTTGGGAAGGGATGAGTGAAAACCAGAAGTAACTGGCTTCTCATATCTCACTAATTTGACCAATCTACTCTCATTGCCCGGTATACGAAGTGCTCTGGGCTGTTTCCACTTATCCCTGTAGTGGATGTTGACCAACGTACACCGTTACCCACTTGTGCCATTCCTGCGTCTCACAACACCCGACACCGGTCTTAGTCGGCGGCTCCAGTATATACCAATAAGGGACCCGCCAAATAAGACTTAAACGGACCAACTCACACACATGTAGTACAGGAGTACAATAGCACACGCGCTATACCTCCCTTTCCTACCACCTCACTCCCTCCCTCACGCGATACGCGTCACGTATCATTTTTATACGACCGACGGCGGCGTCATCGGACCAAGTCACCTCTCTTCCCCACGAGAACAGGGGGAGAATGGAATGTCCAGTACGGCGGATATGACCTCCCCCTTCCCCGAAGTATATTTCTCTCTTCGTGGCACCAATCTGGCCGCCACTCCACTCTTTTTCCCTTCTAAGCCCTCCTATCATCGCCATTCCCGTACCTGACCACTCCCGAGTGTCGCTCGGATTTTTCTCCGTGCTATATTAAAATAAAACAAACAACAGGAATTTGAGAAACATAAGAGCTTTTCTCTCTCTCCCCGTACCCATATCTCTATTTCATTCGTATCCCTCGATGAATAAAATTAAAAAAAGCAAACTCTCAACTCTGCCACCGGTTTAATATGAACTCCACATTATTCATCATGTATTTTATCACATCAATCTATTCTTTACCGTCCAAATTGGAATTATCCTTGGCCAAAGTACTGCGATATGCGTTCAGTCTAAATATGATACCTACTATAGAAGCCCATACATTTTCCGGGTTTACATACATATTCCACTAAGAAGAAAGAATAGAATGGGATTATACATTCAATTAGTTATTCAATAATTCAAAATGCGTTTCGATACATACGGCGTCATCATCACGTACGAAGCCTGAACCTGATATTGAAGACGAATCCTTTGGTTCTGATGATTTGGCCGTAAGTTTCGAAACTCGTGGTACACAATTAATAAGTTATTAATACTCGGTAGGACCTAATATATTTTTTCTTTATACTTATACTCCGACCCACGATATCGCGTATGAAAAAAGTTCACTTTACACATGCTTGACAAAAATCAACGATAAACCCAAATAAAGTGTCTAACTATAGGGAATGCACAGCTTTGTATGTAGATGCATGAAGCAAATAAACTCAGTGATAAAAGTAGGAAGGTAATACTCCTTAACAGCTTGCGTGGTTTTAAGTTTACCACAAAGTAAGCTCAAGCATAAAACTGATGATATCAGGCCTGACATCGTGGAAATGGTGGATATCCATGTTGAGAAAAACCAACTTAGTAATTTCCACAAACTTTTTTTCGCTGGCACGACGCGCGTTTCACTACACTGTGGCATATTTATATGCCTGAGCTCAAGCAGTTAAACGATACAACCTTTCTTAGCCATTTATTTTGAAACTTATGTAATATTGTAATTATTATAATTTTGAATAATGGATGTTCAGACCTCATGACATGCTCTTTACAGGAATAACATTCCAACTACACCCTCTCTACGCTTTTGACAGGCTTCGCTCTCTGCCACCACATTTTACCTAAAAAAAGGTCTCACTAAGTACATACAGTCATGCGTATTCATGTCATTACTGAGCATGCATATGGATACGTCACATTTCAAATGCTTACCAGGACATCCCTTGCAAATTTGCAAAAAAAAGAAGGCTTATTCTGAATGTCCACGAAACATCCCATTCCAGCAAATGCGTGTTTTGGCTATGCTGTACAGTTCGAGCTTTTGCAAACACGGACAAAATCATTGATTGCTAGATATTTTTCATGTATTCGTTACTCATTATTGAGCGCTCTTTACTTTTCCACGGCGGTGAAAATTTTATCATTCGTCCATGTTTCTCACAATGATTGTTGACTCCCTGTGCAAACATTCTCCCAGCGCGATTTCTGATTGTGACAAAAGCCTACATTCGCTCTTGGAATTTCGGGAATACGTGTGGATTCATTACGTCTCACAACGGTTTGAAACATTATTTTCAGTTTCGCCGTAACTCTCAATATCCCTCACGTTTATTTCATCATTTTCCCATTATTTTGTCGACGAACGCCGGGTTCAAAATGAAAGGTGGTTCCAAGCGGCTTGGTTTTAAAAAGGGATATAACTGTTTTTTAATGCCCACCCTCCCCTCAGTGAAACCACGCGCTATAGCCTCCGCACGATACAATCAAATACTCATTCGGCATTTTTATGAATATCCTTTATGTTACCTCCTTCCCCACTTACTTTCTCTCTCTCTCTTTATGCCGCTGAATATTTCATTTTCTGTCGCTTTCCTCCAATCCCCAATGTCACATTGATGATTCACCATTTGGACGGCCTAAAAATAACGCGCGAAGCCACATTATCAGTCTTTTTCCGTATGGAAGCATTCCTCAATCATCACTTTAAACATTTCCTGTTTCTGTGCTTGGATTAAGAGTTAGAATGAATGGTATCTTTACATGCTGATACAGAACTCTTTGACTCAATTCAATGAATTCAAGCAGGATAGCTTCAAATTGATCGGAATGGTTTTGGAAAGACTGTAAAGTCTAAGGATTGAGATGGCTCAGGAAAATCTGTTTCCTTAAATATCCCATCAACTAGGATTTCAAATCAATCAAGTCACTTTAGAACACAATCCCTCAAATTATGCCTCCATTGAACTAGCACAGAATATTCCCCACATTGAAAAACCTCAGAAATCAAATATGTACGATTTAAAAAATTTTATCTGCCTTTAATTTAACTGGCTACAATCACCGAGCCTTACCTAAAGTCGTGGAGTATTCCAATACTGAAATCAATGTAACTTTCTTTTCCCAAGCCTAGTTTTATATTGTGTCATCGTTACTGGTTTCAGCCCTTTTACAGCCACTATGGTATCATGGGGGGTTTTTAAAAACTTTTGTACCCATAGTTTATAGGCTGTGAGCAGAGATTTACACCAAAGTCGAACAAGAACCAAGTATTCTGTAATTTTCTTCCCAAAACTGAAACGTTCCGATAAAAGATTGCGTTACTGTTGCTCAAATGTTCGCAATCCAATCAGTCAGCAATCGAATCCATTTTTCAATTCGGACCCGAGGAGTTACAGAATGAATCCCCACCTCCTAGTAGTTGTCCAGAACGTTGGCATAATTGTTGGTCGCTTACGGTCAAAATATAACCACCCCAATGCAAAACGTACACATGTATATATTTTAATATATTCACTACATTCAATGGGTATTTGCAGTCGGGACCGAGTTCTCTTTGCCCTCCCCAAGACCTCTCTCTAGATTTTCCAATCATTCGCTGAAATTCGCCTTGAATTAAGACGGGCTTGGTGGTTTAACTGACTTACACACCTGAGCGGCAATTGGGAGATCCGGGTTCGAATCCCGGTCAAGTCCAATGATTTTTTTCATGGCAAGTTTCACCGTCTTTGGCGTATAACCTCTCTCTCTATTCTTCTTTCCCTCGAGAGACACGATCAGCGCCTGGGTCGGTCCTCTCTCGGACGGACCTTTCTTTCTTTCTTCTCGACAGTGCAGTGCATGAGAGGTGGACGCGCGGTGCAAGCAACGGAGGACGGCCTCACGCGCCGGGATTTTATAGCGCGGCGGCGCGCGAGGAGGCGGACGAGTCTGGAATTCCGGATCGCAGCCACGGGGGGGAGCGAAGGACGAGGGGAAATTATTTTTCTTTTTAAAGGGTTGGGAGGAGGGAGTGGGGGTACAGATTTTGGCGAGGGGCAGAGGTCTGCGGACACCAGGCCGGGGGAAGGAGGATGAAGGAAGGGGGAGGGAGTTGATATCCCGGGCTGCAATGCATTGCTCATCTGCTTTTACGACGATCATCAGGCGGGAATTTATTTTCGAAATGATGCGCGGGGCACGGGGAGGGGTTGGAGGGGGAGATGACGGATTTACGGCCCTGCCCTCCGCCTGAATGAGATAGCCTCGTTCCTCCGGCCGACATCATCCACCCCAACCCCCTCCCGACAGACGCAGCATCGCGAATTTCGATGCATTTACGAGCGAGTGACGCTGTGACGAGGAAAGGTGCGCGCAATAATGCCTCAAAATGTGTGTAATGCACTCACGAGGGCTTAGTGCGGAAATATTAATCTTCTCAAATATACTTTCCCAGTCAATTTCAAGCATCGTGATGCAGTCGTAGTAGAGCGACAATGCCTCTTCCTTGAAGTAGACACTTCCATAATTAGAAAATTACAATCGTTTAATGAAGGTTGTTTATCTCAGTACTCATGACCTGGTCGTCAATCATTTCAATTTGGAATTGCAGAGAATCACCGTCGTAAACTAATGGGAAGATAATATTATGACGCATGATAATACATTTTCTCTAGGAAATCATTTATATCTAAAACGAATGAGGCAAAATGGATATACTCTGCTCAACGTTCGTGGATTTAAAACAACAATGGACTCAACTCGATTAAATAACACAAAACTACGAATTAATGAATCGGTAATTGGATCGCATAGAAATACGTAAAACGTCAACAACATAAAACTATCAAGATTGACAAGGACGAATTAAAGCACATTTTTTAACAAGGAACTAGGATGTTTCCAGCTTTATAAAATTATATATCAGTATTTATTTTGTTATGGTAGTCAATACTAGAGTATGGAACTAGGCTTAGGTATATATCGAACGGTGCTGAAAATTGGAACAACAAATTGCACTTCTAACACGTTTTTCTCCCACTACAAATCCTTACCTTCTCTTTTAATTATGACAAAATAAGCAAGCATTTTAAATTTTGAGTTAAATATTACACGAGAACACCTAAAAAATGTTTTGCTAAAATTCGTAAGGACGCCTACGCGTAATCAAAATTTTTTCATCCGGAATATAATGCTAAAATAAACTATCGGAAAAAATTAAATTTGATGAGATGATGAGATACGTGGCATATGTTTCGATTTCATATGCAGCGCAAACACACCGGAGAGCTCCCAAGTTTATTTTGAATAATTTTTTGCACTAAATCGATCAAAGTTTACTCGCATCTGTATAAAATTATTCCACGCATACTTTTACACTATTCATTGCCAATCAAACGAGAATGCAGAAATGGATTCCAATTTAATGCACTCGAACTTGCACGGATTTCGAGAAGGCAATGAAAACGAGTCATAAAATGTACACATTTTTTAAAAAACTTCTTCGTCATGTCGTAATTGAAATATCAATATTGTTTGGATAAGGCAAGGTATTAGGGACGGCAATGCTCACGGGAATAACGATTAAAAGAGTCTCCTCCGAAGTGATTTTCAAGGGGAAAAAGTCCCTACGAACGTTCCAATTTTTTTTGCCTTATTGCAGAGCTGGGAAGAGAGAATATAAATGTAGATCTACGCGCGCAATAAATTCTGAGTATTTTTCGAGACATGGAATTGGGTTGTGCACCCATAAACCTGCCCTGCTGCCGTCAATATCGTTTCAGAAAGGAGTGGCGGCCATTCGATTGGTTTATGGCCGTGGTGCACTTTTCTTTTTGAAAAAAAGCGAATTGTTGCACGGCAGTGGCCATGAACACAGTTCTGACCCTAGGAGTAATAAACTATGCATAGAGAGTGCATTACCCTGCCCTTAATCGACCTTTACTTTTGAGGACACTAAGGTAACAAAAAAGAGAGGAATCGATTAACATATTTTCCTTTTATTTTTACACATTCTGGAGCGCGCATCAAAGCATGAATACACGCCAACAGCGACGATATTTCTTAATAAAATAATTAATTTTACTCAGCCGCTGACCCCATTGCTCTTTATTACTGAGAATTGAAAATGGCAAAGGAGAGCATATGTACTTCGAATATAGGGCTGCATTCTTTAATATCTAATTTTTCAAGCAGTTTTACGCCAAAGAATAAAAATAACTTCGTTGCATAGTAACTTTTATCGTTCCAGAAGCTTGAGATTTTAATGGGTAGCTAAGTAATTTGCTAGCTCTATCCGTCTTAGTGACCATAACCCACTTAAGACGAAGCGAGGAAGCACTCCATTGAAAAATCGATGGGAAACATTCTGAAATAGGCTGCCTAAAAATAGCATTACTTTGTCATGGTGAATATGATCATATCTCAAAAGTTAAGCTTAATTTCATCTCCGTTATTCCTACTTTTTACGATTGACTAATGTCTATCTGCTGGGGAAGCTATCGTTTAGGTCCGAACACAAGGCAGAAAGCACTGGGTTAAAAAGAGGGAGTTACGTAAGGAGACAGGAAATTGGCGTTCAAGCCACCTGAAATCATAAGTTTAACCCTTTGGATAATATGAATGTATACAATGGGCTCATTGCATACCTATTCCTCCGATCAATTCTGCCAAGTAACTAGTCAAATGGTAGGGCATGAAGAGTAACGCGAGTTTTAAAGGAATACCATGATATCCTGTGCGTGGCCTACAGATACGCATTAGTGTTTCACCTGAGGAGATGCAAAATATTTTTCAATGTTGTTCCTCAGAGTTATATATTGACCCTTCTAAAAACATGGAGAAACATAAATATATATAACTTAGAAAATAAATATTTTCTAAGTTATGCTAAGATTTAGCTATGACAATTGAGTAGGCATTCGTAAGGCGAATGCGATGTTGATATTTAAGATCCTATTGTAGAGAACTAAACATACAAGCAATGTAAATACTTGTAATACTCACACGTCTAAAACGATGAACCAAGAATCAATTCACTTGATCGACACTTACCTGGAAATAAAGAAATTTTCACATTAGTATAAGTTGCTACATCAAAATATCAACATATTTAAATACATACATACACGCTAATTATATTTTTTGTTTATAATATGAAGTAACATACATAATCGTTAATAATATTTTTCCTTGGCGGAAAATAACAAACCAAACTTTCCAATAAACTTATCATTCAACCGTTATGGTGAATTTAGATGATTCAACAAAATATTTTAGCCTTAAATATTTCCGGCGGGCCTAAAGAATTTAAGTAAAGAATCAAACTCAAATTTAATACAATTTATTTGATATTAATAAATTATTTTTTAAATGTATCAAGCTACGATCTCAAAGTAAATCCTTGTACGCATTATAATTGCTTATGGAATCGAAGGAATGAGACTTTTTGGGCATCAAGGTTCAAGAGCAAAAAGGTGCAACACATTTTGTCAAAAAATGTCAGCAGTAGTAGACGAATACGGGTATCACCATTAATCTTATCCAAGACATTGAGTATGTGGGATTAATATTTATAATTACACAATAGCACTGTATTCCACATGTAGACCGCATGCGACATAAATCTATGTCCATATAAAATTGAAATTGCGTTTTTTTGAACGCTATAAACATCGAAACATTAGGATGGATTCTTAAAAATATGCCACACATTTTATATCGCGCCTAGAAGGATTAATTACCCCCTAGGGCTCATGCAAGGGCCCTTTTTTAAACAAAATTTTACATCCATAGCAAAAGTGTTGAATTAGATGCAGAGGTTTTTGATTTTTCAATTTACTTGCACTAATGATATAGGCTTGGCATTTTTAGTATCGGATAAATGAAAGAAAAAATTTCTAATTATTGCATTAAATTTTTGGAAACACTATTTTTTGCCTAAAAGCTTAGTTTTGGCTCCAAAATCGTAAATGTTTTGCACTATTTCAACAACAAATATTTTTATTTACTTGGCAACCGCATCATAAGATTTGAATGGGAGCTCATGTCCGAGGCACTTATGGCTTAGGTTAAATGATAAAAATAAAAGGAATACCGCCAGATTTAAGAAAGTGCATTTATTATCCTAACCTCTCCATGTGATGTTATGACTCCTGCATAGGTATTAAACGCATTTTGAAGGTTATTTTGGGAGGGTTCTTTTAATCCTATAAGTCGACATATTTATTGTTGTCTTCTTCCCGTTGAAATCCAACGGGCACCATCTTCTTGTACCAAATGAAGAATACTGGAAGACGAGCCAGGAAGCACACACCCACCAATAGACTCACACCCGACGCACGAACGATTTCGACAATTTTTCCGGTCCATCGCAGAGGAATGAGCGCTTGAACAAGTGCAGCCGACGGCAGCCGACGGGCACTCGACCCAGAGAAGGGCTTTGAGGCGGAGGCTTCACTTGGGGATCCAGCCAAGCCGCCAAGAGGCGCGCCGGAACGGACAAAACACGCGCTCCCCTCGTTGTTTCCCTTTTTAATCTCGTCCGATATACCATTGCGTCGCCTGTCGTTTCTCCGCGCCAGAACACACCTCCGTCGTACCTACCACGTGCCCCCCCCCCCATCCCAATCTCCTACTGACTGACACGCTCCCCCCCCCCTGCCACATCACGGCCTTCATCTCGACGCCTGTCCGGCCTCTTTTGTTCCCGTAGCACTTGCGCCCTCGTCCCGCTCTTTTGTTCTCCTGCCGCCGTCACAACTTCTCACCCCCTGCCACTCTCCTCCTCCACCAAGTCCTCTCTCTCTCTGTTTTATTTTACTACCTTTTTATTCCCGGGCACACGTCCGTCGTAATCCGTCACTTTGTCCATCTCTCCCCCGCCCCCCTCCGACCTCCCCCTCCTGAAGTCCGAGAGCGCCATCTCTCTGGCCCTCGTGCCATTTCTCTCTTTCCGCTGCCCGCGGAGTCTCCCCTGCGACTGCTTGAGTCAGAACAAATACTACATTCCTCCATTTTTGTTTGCATTGTTTAAAAAAATACTGCCTAAACCGATGACAAAATAGTCGATGAATACGAGCCGCCACTTAAATTGAATTAGCGCATTTTGTTTTCAATTATTGAAGTATTTGACACATTTTGAGGATGCCGGGACAGTCCACGGCATTGGCTTTACCAAGTCCGTCACCAGTGCACATAAGTGCGAAATTCCACAGAGGAAAATAATCGCTCACCTTTACCGTGACTCGGACCCCCCATCCCTCGATTTCGCGCAAGGGATCCGTGTTCGAGTCCCGGTAAGGCGAATTATTTTTTTTAGTCAGTGGAACTTTACAACTTAATCATTTTACAAATGACTCAAAAAATAAAATAGACAGGTGCCTAAATTTAATTAATAATCAACTTCCTTGGGGTATTCTTTTTTTGAGGAAATGGTGTCGATTACTATTCCTCTCGCTGTATCAGTCGATGCAATGATGATGATCGCAACACGAATGAAGGGATCGCTTTCCTTCCACTGCTACGTCGTTTCGTGAGCTGCCAGAAGAGCATTTAACGGAGTGGAGGCACACCAGTCATTTTTGTGTTATTGTAAATGAAGAAAACATTTACTGAATAAGAAAATGTGTTTTATTTACATTCATGAGTACTTCTCCGTGACTTTCATGAGGCCAATTGAGGGAGAGAAAACTGTAGGCATTTAAGACGAGTCCTAGGGCTAATTCCCCTCATTTCAATTTGAAGTCATAAGGATATTTTGGTTACTTAAACTACACTATTAAAATTTAATCTGGTGATTGGCATACCGTATTCATTCAAGAAAATAATAATGAGTCAACAAAACCATAGAAACTTAGTTTACATATCAGTCAGGATGGCAATATAAGTGAATTACGCAAGCGAAATATACAATAATTCGTCTATAAAAATTTGACAACACCGTCGATATCGGAATAAATCGCAGGTGTTTCAATGGCTGTGACTGAGCCACACAATCTCGCCTGCCTAAATACTGGGGAAAAATATGCAGCCATACTCTAAAGGAGAGATTCGACCTCGAAATCCTCAAGTTGTCAGATTTAATTGTTACTATCCTTGGCATTTTAGTCCAAAATTCTGGGTCGATATCCCCTAAGAAGCTCAAAAAATATTTGTAAGTCAATTATTGTGATTATGAGAAAAACAGCATCCAATAAAACTGGTTGAACCTCTTACCAAAAAAAGAAAAAAGTCAGGTCACTTTTACTATGTTAATTTACAAATTATATTTTTATAAATTAAATATAAAATCTTCTGGGCCCTTAGACCAGCTGTTCGTGAAAGACAATCCAATCCGTATATACGATTTTAAAATACAAAATACCATCTATTTAAAGCCAAAGAAAAACTGGTCGTTTCAATACCACAAATGGTGTAAAAGGAAAGAAACAAACATTTGGATCGTTAAGTCTGATATCATTTTTGCTCTGATTGACTGTTCAGGAGTTCAAATTTGAGAAAAAAATGTCACGCACTTATGCCGAGAGGCATTCATGACATTCAACTCCTAATTCAATTGAATGGACTACAGTGATTAAAGAATTCTTAAATGTTTTAAAAATATAATACAGTCCATCCAGTCCAATGGGATATACTCGTTGGCCAATACCAGAAGAGTTTTATTTTTCAGGTCAAGGGCCGTAGAGACCCAGAAGGGAGCTTAACCAAAGGATAGTTTGCAGCCCTTGCATACCTGCCTAAAATTCAACTCCCGTTAGAGCGCGACCTTTAACATACATGCGACAGGGGGGAGCATGGAGAGGTGGAGAACCTCGGCTCTCGGACGATAGCCACTCTTGTGAGCCCAAGAACAGGCTCCCCAACGATACGTACACTAGTGCGGTTTTGTTTTAAAATAAAAAAAATATGTAAAAAAGAAAAACAGTGTATTCGTGTTGGTGCTATTCTCAGGATACAAACCCTGCCACTTGCCACACCTCCACTCTTGAGGCACATTATTTTTCACGATCCAGGGTTCAATGAAATGGGTAGGCGAGGGTTATCGGATCTTAAGGGATAATTTTTGCCACTACGAGAGCCGTTTTACGACCATTGCTATTTTTTCGGTAAGAATATAATTTATCTCGAACTCTCACATTTTGTAATTGTGCGCTTTTAAAAAACTCCCTTGAAATAGGTATACACGAAACACGTTTAAAATGGCTTCCGCTTGAAAAAAGTGTTTTAAATGTTTTATGGAAACTTGCAAAAAGATTTTTTTTACACGTTCTGAATATTCAAATAAGAACATTGCAAAAATAAGTATTGCAATGAAATTTCATATACCTACTTGAGCTTGAGGAATATATTTTCCGGAATTTATGCTCTTGTAAAATTCATTCACATTTTTGTCATAACTTTTCATTAGTTATAATAAAGAGATGCCTTAAAATACAATTCTAATCTCTTATGGAGTTTTACGCAAATTTACTCCAATATTTTATTTTATATATATATATATATATATATATATAAACACAAATATAAATATACTTTTAAAACACAGGCACACGAAAATTAGAAGGACACTCACAGAATAATTTGCGGACGTTTCGACGGTCAAGCCGCCATCGTCAACGACAAGAGACTAACTAGTGTTCTGTTACCTCGGGTGGGGGGGGGGAAGCGGAACAGGAGAAGGGAAGGGGACTGGTGGGGAGCGGGAGCAAGGGGTTGCTATTGGTCAGTGGGCCAAGTTAAGCCCGGGCGATTCAAATGCTCTTAAGCACCAGATGAAAGCCATCTCGCGAGATGGCTTTCATCTGGTGCTTAAGAGCATTTGAATCGCCCGGGCTTAACTTGGCCCACTGACCAATAGCAACCCCTTGCTCCCGCTCCCCACCAGTCCCCTTCCCTTCTCCTGTTCCGCTTCCCCCCCCCCACCCGAGGTAACAGAACACTAGTTAGTCTCTTGTCGTTGACGATGGCGGCTTGACCGTCGAAACGTCCGCAAATTATTCTGTGAGTGTCCTTCTAATTTTCGTGTGCCTGTGTTTTAAAAGTATATTTATATTTGTGTTTTTATTCGCCGAGTGCGGTTTCTCAGAAGATATTATATATATATATATATATATATATATATATATATATATATATATATATATATATATAGAGAGAGAGAGAGAGAGAGAGAGAGAGAGAGAGAGAGAGAGAGAGAGAGAGAGAGAGAGGAACTTTTCATTCATAAACGTGAATTAATTTGTAGCTCCGTCTCTTTTTATTAATTCATACAATGGGTTAAGATTAAATTTAGACCTTCAGAATTTATCAATAAGCCCTTATTAAACTATACACCATGTTTTACTTTCTTTGCTCCTCTAAAAATGTATTGTTAAAAAAATGTTGAAATTTTTCAAATGTATATAATACGATGTCAACTTTAGTGGCTGGCAACAAGTAAATATTGAAACACTTGACGTATGTAAAAAGATTACTTAAGAAGGTCCACAATTTTGTTCAAACACGTACATTGGCATCTAATAAAATTAATTAAATACTTAAGGTAAATGACTATGATTCAAATACTGATATTTTCATATCTAATAGCCTAATACCTACTGCTGGGTCACAGAAAAAAAGAAATAGTGACTTTTTCTTTGAAGATGCCTAAAAATGTCGACCAAAATGGCTTAACGAAAGAGTATATGTTTTGTATTTTTTTTTGTAATTTAACATGGAATTTTACTTATACATACCACGTTTTAGTATTAAAATTTATTTTCGGAGAATCAAAGGTGGGAGCCATTCTTAGAAGACGTTAAACTACAATTCAAGTATTCTGTGTAAACATTTCTACATCTACAATATACCCTGCAAGCCACCTCAGGGATGTGTGGCAGGGGGTGAGTATTCACCAACATGCATTACACTATACCCTAAAGTTAGTGTAACTACGACTAATTATGCATTAGCATAAATCGCTAATGTCTGACGCCTTTGAGCTACTTTATATGCTAAAATACGAAATATGTCGAAAGTCAAGTCATTATGATAATGTGAAATAGTCTTCGTCTGGATTGAGAGCTTTCAGAAGACGGAGAGCTACCACATAAAGGGCATTATTAATCTTTTGAACTGAATGTCATGTGGGCGAAGTGAAAAAAAAAGGTCACGAGAGGTAGATCTGGCACGCTATTGCTTTGATTCGCCAATTTTTCCAATTCCATATTTGGTTATGACCTTATCTTAGAATGGGTATTATCTGCATGCAAACCTGCATCCCTTGTTTTTCTACCTTTTGACTTCAATGAACACACCATAAATAATATCGTGGTTTGTTTTTACTCTAAAGTTTCAGCGTGGATTAGATTTGATTCTAAGTGAATGGATTTACATCGAGAAATCGAGAAATTTATCAGACGCAATCTTGAGGTTATGGATAAATGCATATTATTACCAGAACTTAACAGAATTGTAATGGAGATAATCTAAAATTGCATACCTACATAAGGTACATTAAGGAATCAATGCATGTATGAGGGTTTTCCAAACACCATTCATTTAAACTCCGGATATCATTACTAATGAGAGATGTTTCTGCGGGTTTTCCAAGTCGATGATTTGCCATGCATTTTTCTGTAATAAACCTGTGACTGTGTTGAATGAAAAAATTGCAATATTTCAATTTTTAACTTATTCAACAGTATATTCACGAAAGTGGTATGGAATATATTGTAAAAATTTCACTGGAGGGTACATTTTTACGTTTTCAAGAAAACCATGCCATTAACCCCATATTGAGCACTTACGTGATGACAAAGGCCTGTTACGCGGAAAAATGCGTATTGAGAAAAAAGCGGGGAAGACAAGGAAATATGTGCATTCTTCTTTGAGCAATAGATGACACCCCTATCAGCCTTATAACAAAAACCATTAACCAAGAAACCAGGATAGCGCACTAAAACACTCCAGGAATTTGCAACCGAGTCCCCCCCCAGTGATAGACTACGCATGCTTCCGCCATACCACTCTCTCACCATGTTGTGCGACGAAGTTATCACCACAAGCGAACAGAAGTAACAAAAATAAACAAGTACGTTTGTGTTCCAATTCGCGGTGCAACGAACTTCTAAAAATGATCCGCGTCCATTCACGGCTCAATTTTCCAGGGAAACTCTCGTACTTAATTAGCTAACTTTATCGTGTGTCCTTTGTTATGTGGTAGAATGCAAATAGCACCCAGGGCGAAAACGCAAACTGCCCTACTCATTCATGCGAGGCATTGCATGCTCCAGTGGCTAGATTTAATGAGATATTTGAGAGAATACAGTAAAAAAGTTAAGGAGTGTTTTATGTTAAATGGCCTTAATTTAATTTTAATTGATTTTTATTTAGGTGTATGGGCACACGCATTTCAACAAAGCTTATTGGCACAGTTTCTAAATGATGGTGGTTCAGCACTCAGGCAAAGAGGAATTCCCCAAAAAGAGGATGTAGAAAACCACTCCGAACCATTCAAGCTATGTGTATTTTGTTGTTGTGGTACCTATTGAAATACCGTAAAAAAGAAGTTGTATACATTCACACCAGAAGTTAGAGTGAGTGAATGAGAAAAAATAATACTAATGGTAGAGTCCATAGCAACCATGTTTAGTAGAGGTTATGGGTTTAATGAACTAAAAGAATAAAATTTCTTGATGTGAAGAAATAAAAATATTAATAGTTTTATATCCTATTTATAAGAGATGGTGTTTGAGCATAAAAATAACCAGCCAGCCAGCATGTAGTTGATTGCGGGTTTGAAGAAAAAATCATTGCAGTTTAATTTTAATTGGCAACCATGTAGGGAGTAACATCTATCTGAGCATTCAAGGAGAGCAATTTCATTTACAAATGATGAGTTTATAGAGATATTGTGATCGACTGAAGGAATTCAAATCACAGATGCCTAAAAAGGACAGGAACATAACAATAAGTATAGAACGCAGCCCCGAATGGTTCCAAAATTTGATTTCAGGAGAAAAACTAAGCGTAGATAAGAGGCTTTTGAAATGTGTCTATTAAGATGAGGATAAGATAGTAAAAATGTTTAGTGAAATACGTATCGTAAACTTAGTTATTGGGGAAAGACTGACAGTAGATACCAGCTTTACGGATGCGGATTTGATGAAGAATGGTGGAAGTAGGCTGGGTAGAGAAGAGGCAAATATTGGACAAAGCAGAGAATGAAAGGGTATTGGTTGGGGAAATTCGAAGGAGACGGAGTATGTATAGAGACGGTGGAATATCGAATGAATCCACTGTCGGTAAAATGTTGTATTTAAAAAAAACTGAAAGACATTTATGGGCTCGTGAAATGTTATACATAATATAGGAAAGGAAAAGATTTGAACAATTTTGAGAAAAATCATGTGGTGAAATTTTTGCAATTACATTGTTACCGAGACCCCTAAATATGTGCCACGCTACTACAGTCAAAAGATCTTCTCTCATTCGGCAGACCACCAAGTGTTGCTGACTAAGCGTGCATTTCTTCTCTTGTGCCACCCTCAGTACGCCGAACGGTTCTCAATTATCAAATAACGCAATCAAACAATGGAACGACTTCCCGCATACAATCATCCACGCATAGAATTTGCCAACGTGTTCCAGGCAAAAATGCAACGTTAGCTAATGGATGGCGTCCGTGTGAATGGCTCATAACGAGACAAACCCGGGAGGCGTCGCCTGATTTGTTTGCCGCCGCAAATGGTGCACGCGTCAGGGTTTTACACCGTCGTGCAGAAGAGGGGATCTAAAAAGAAGGGGAAGACCGTTCGAGGGTATCTTTCTGACACCCTGGATGCACTCCAACTTAGTAGAGTAATTACAATTTGTTTTCACGAGTGGGGGGTTAACCCAAATATAACGATCAGATAGTGCAGACCACTAAAAAATATTCCAAAAACAGTATCATAAGAAATCCGTATCTATAAAATGTCCTACCATCAATTGGAACATCGATTTTGAAAATTGATTGTATATTCACCACACGAAAGGCCACATTAAACATGCGTACTTATTAACGGCTGTAACTACAGAATATTATTAGAGGATAGTCGGTCCATAATGAAAGTTGGTCAGCTTCATTTTCTAATATCTAAAATCATAGAATATCTGCAAAAGCTCACGACTCTATCGCCGAAAACCTCTGTTGTTCTGTTTTTTTTAGCTTATGTACTCTGTAGCCATATTCGTGAGCAAGGTAGTATCGAAAAAAAATAAAGCTGTGAATGTTTTATCGATAAGTTTAATCGCTCATTAATGCATTACCAGAAGGTGGTTTAAACATTTAGTCACAAAAGAACTTGTAAAAAAAGACGAGATTTGTAATAAATACATACATAAGGCGAAATATTTCGTGAGGAAAGGAAGTATTTCCTTTGAGTATGGAATTGATGGGGAAAATGTCGAGGAAAGAATGATTATAATTCTAATGCGGAGAGAAACTTTGTAGTGCAAAATCTTTCTCTTATACTGAAGGTTTTGGAGGTTAAGGTGCAGAGAGCGATATTAATAATGAGCTCTATTGAGAGGAAATCGAATAAGGAAATGATAGGTATAAAAGAAGAGAGTAGGAGGCTGAATTCAGAAATTAGATGTCAGTAGAGGTAGATGAAGGACGCAGGCATCCTTAGGCATGCTGATGTGGGTGGAAGAAATGAGAATAGTGGGTGGGCATGGGGAGGGTAGGAAAAAAATTGGTAGTGTGGGCAACATAACAAGGAAAATGACACCGGAATTTTAAAAGGAGTATCATTTTGGAAAATAGATAGTTTTATGATAAAAGTGGGGAACTTTCCGAGGACGAGGTATAGTTGTTGGGCATGCTAGATTGTTCATTATAATTTTAGACGGAATGGGGCTTTATAATTTTAGAAATCACATTAAATTTAAAAGCAGGCCTGTCTATCCAGCTATCATTTATTCGGTAGAATGCCTATGAACATGGGAATGAGCGTCGGCTTTCTCTGACGTCCATGAAAAAAAACTACGGTCAAATTTCCCTGCTTTGCCCCAACTCCACAGGACAGTTAAAACAAAATCTAAAGCGATCGTATGCCTCGTCTTTACAACTTGTTTTAACCTTCCCATACGTCACGAATGGGATTGCATTTGGGAGGGAGGGGGTAGAGGAATAAGGGAGAAGAGACACTGACCCCTGTGTCGACCTCATTGTTTGTCTCGCTAAGCTCTCTAAAGCAAAATCTCCTCCCGCAAAAACTCCCTTCCCACTCGTCCGTGATGATGGGGTGAAGCCCCCCCCATCCCCCGATTAGGCGCGCCGCCGCCTACGGCACGGGGCGGTGGTGGCGGGGTACGTGCCCGGGGTGGTGGTGGCGGGAGGGTCTGAGGGCGGGTGGTGGAGGGTGCTGCCACCACGGCGGCGGTCGGGGTTGGGCGGGGGTTCGGGAGGGAACACAGACGATCGATACGATTGTGGAAATGTTTGCTTCAAATGGTTTGCTAATCATCATTCCTCGAAAGGCTTCTCTCCTCGCTTTTGTTTCTGCCCGATTCCCACATTCCCTCTGCTCCTACCTCCCTCTCTCTCTCTTCAAACTCTTGAGCGAACGTTAACCCAGACCTCCTCTCACTCCCACCCTCCTGTTTTCGCCCCCTCTCGCGGAGAGAAAATCAATTAAAATCTGTCGATGATGGAGATGGAATTCACGCCGATCGTGATACGGGACGTACGAGAAGGAAAACCTTGGCTTCTTGGGACTCTTCCGGTTCGAATGGTGGGAAAGATCTTGAAGCTCCTTGGTGCCGGAAAATATAATTTATCACTCGTTCTTGGAAAAATCCAGGAATGGTGACTTTCCGCGAGTAAAGACTGCCATGTGATCTAGCACGCTTATTATTGCTTTCCCAAACAAAACGTACCAATGAATTTAGCATACCTTCACAAAAGTTCATGATGCTCTGCCATTAATCAGGGCAGTTGCTAGCATGCCTCGATATTTCTACCTTGTAAATCATTCTTGCTAGGAATAATTCGACACTGAGTGAAAACTCTAGTTCAATCCATGGCTGATAACAGCTAACGACCTCATAAGCAACGATTGAAATCCATCTCATGAATTTTTCAGCTGCTAATCAGGGCAATCACTCTTGCTGAGGTTGTCTTAGTTTGAGCAAATGAAATGTAAACGACCATAAAGCACTGCATTATTGGAGGTTTTTCTTTCTTAATAAATAAATAGTCCTCGCTATGACCATTAATCCATTCTCAAATTCGTAGAATTATTAATTGGTAATCCGATAATTACCTGATTTCTCTGTTAAGACCACGCCAGATTATATGCATGGAGCTTTTTCTAAAAGATGGGATATTAAGTTCTATTTTCTATAACACTTTCCTTTGCCTCCAGAAATCTTATTAGGTAATCATTTACCTACCGTTTTCTTACGGTACTAATATCCAAAGTGCTCGTCTGCACTCCTTGATGATCAATACTAATGCCGATCGGGACGGGAAAATTTACTTTCCGCACCGTATTGGATAAAACTCTGGGAGCACGAGAAAAAAACATGTAATGTCCACTTTGAAGAACTTAAAGCTCAGATTGTATTTAAATGAGAGTGGTTAATATACAATTACATTGTATCAACCAAGCACTAAATATTCGAGACGCAAAACTAGACTCCACAAGCGATGAAAATATTACAACAGATACCCAACCTCCACAACTCTCCCATGTATAAGACAACAATATATAGCAACAATCACATCGCTCCTGAAGACGCTCCCTGTAGCGAGAGAGAAACGTTGAGTTAAAAATGCTCGGATCACAGTACAACTCGAAAGACTCATCAACAACTCTAAATATTATTCTCTTATAATATTAAAATTCTGATTCACGGTGGTATAAAAATGAGATATCTTACAATAACATAATACAAGCAACTATTAAGTTCTGTCACGTTGGCGGAAAATATTTATACGTTGGGAGCATGGAGGAGAGAAAATATAGATATGACTGTAAAATTATCACTTTACGCTCCACGCACATCCATGAAGCGTTCGATCGTTAGCCAAACAGCCCAAACGGACGGACGAAAAGTTCAATCCGTTACGCGAACCTAAACTTGACAAAAATTTTGCACTCCTACAAAAGATGGCGCGATATTTCACTAAAGGAAACGGGAGGGCAGGGGGAGAGAAGTGATGACACAAAAAAACGTGACTTACAGGCCATTATGGTAATAGGGCCGGAGTCTTTTTGATATTTCCGCGAAGAGATCATTATTTGGAGGAGAAGAAGAGGTAGAGGGAGAAGTCTCGGCAAAAAGAAGTTGAAGTAGAGGACGAAGAAGAAGGGAAAAAAGTTTCGTCTTAAGACGCGGGAGCATGAGGAGGAGCGAAGAAGAGCTGGAAAGGTGAGGCCCAGGAGAGTGTTTGGATAGTTAAAAGAGAATTTATTGGAATAGGTTTAATGGTCTGAGGGGAAAAAGAAGAATAAACGGCCCTGCGATCGAATTTTATTCTTAGTTCGGAAGTGAGGGTTAGCGGGCTTCACTGAGGGCCAGGGGAGGGAGCGGGAGGAAGTACGCAGAGTAGGGAGAAGGGTAAAGGGCACTAGGGTAAAGAGGGAGGAGGTGTAGAAGCGGGGTTTGATGAATGGGAGACTTATTCTACCGGTAGCTAGGCGTAGAGTCCCTAGCCCGATAGATCATCCTATCGTCTCGCATCCCAGTTTGAGATGAGGGTAATGGCCAAGGGTTAACACACGCCATTAATCTCGACCGAGAAACGTAGATCATTAAAAAGTATAGGTGAATTGTAAAAATCACTGATACACTTCAACTTGATTCATTTTACCCTATGACATTCAATGCTGCCTCATTAATGGAGGCACTTTTTTCGACTTCCGAGGTATTAGGGAAGAAATATTTGCTGTTTTCGAGATGAACGGGCATAATTTCAAATTTTCTCATAAACTCAAGCAAGCGGGCAGTTCTGTGGCTGGTAAGTTTCGTCCCCAAGATGATATTAGAACACCAAATTAAGTAACTATTTGGGGTTATTAATAAAAAAATGCTTCTGCTCTTCTCTTCTAAAAAATCTTAACAAAAATTCCTAGCTTTTACGGTTCAGCAAAGAGGAAGAAAATGCATATGACACAAAATTTTCTCTCAATATATACTTGATTACTATTTCTACTGAGTTTTTAGTGGTATCTGACGTTATTCGCTCTGCCATTTTTACACTATAAATGAGGTGAAGTCATTGAAATTATCTGATCAAAATTTAATGATCAAAGTAGAATTTGACATCGTTAATAAATAACGAAAACTGTAAAACCCTGTTATTAAACTGTTGCAATTCTTTATCACTCAGTTCGCTACGGAAGGTAACAGCTTAAAAAACCGAGGGATTTACCCAATAAATTGCCCTAATGCAGTCTCTAATGGCTAAAATAGATTCCAAAGATATAAATGGATTCGTTACCGGTAACCTTGGTGGTCGTCTGAATTTTGAACGAGCTCTGAATATAACTTTCCATTCTGTGAAAACAGCTATTCGAGCAGAAAAATAACGATAAGCATAAGCAAAGGGAGAAGTAATGGCGAAAAAGAAGTCTATGACGCACAAAGTTGGAGGGATTCGGGAAGTGGTTAAAATGTGGTCTGCATCCTTGGACTCGGACTCGGCATGATACTGTGTCCTCCCTAACAACGGTAAGAAAAACTTAATTTTTTTCAATTTTACTGTTTCTGACCACGCTAAGCACAATACCAGCAATCGGCTTAAAAAGAAACATATATTACTTTGAATTCCAGATTGTTTTCGTATTAATTTTCCTTTGATTATAATTTCGTGTGCTAACATCACTGCACGAATTTAAATTTTAATAAATATTAAATAAAACCCAAAAAGTAGAATCTATTGACGGCTTAAAGTTCCAGGGGATTATGGGAATAGTCGAAGACCCACAAAAAATAAAAAGTTTATACCTGCATCAGTGGGGAATGAGTTTACATTACTTAAAGGTGAGCATTAGTTAATATTACGTAAATTGAACTACAAAGTGATATTTCTCTGAAAAAATTTATTGGGCCATCATAGGACCACGTGCCAATCGCAATTCCTATTCAATTGTTGTTTTTTCTCATCCAATATACATTCGTCTGTTCACAACGTCTATTTTATTTCTTCGGACTACATTGAGCCGTATTTTTCTTCTTCTCCACCTTTGAGTCATTCGATCTTCAACACGTTTTCTCCAAAAATATCTTTCTGTTGCTTTTTCTTCTTTTTTTTGCTGTTTATTTCTTAGTATCCGAATCCAACTAGGTGTTAAATTCTTTTCTCAAATACATTTGAAGATCTTATTTGTTAACTTATTGCTGTCCATCATTTATTTACATAAAATTTTATCTATTAATGTGTTAACTGATATCCACTCCCAGAAAATTTAACCAAGGGTGCTCTAATTTTAACTACGTTTCATCCAAGGTTTCCAAGAAGTGGAGATTCCTTGTTACTAAGGAGACAGCAAGAAGGCTGCCTAGGGGGGAAGGACGTAAAAGCACCCAAACCTGGCTGGGCCCGATTACAGTTTTGCTTAAGCATTGAATGGAGAGTGAGCTGGGGGCCTGTTGGGAGGCGGATGTTTCGAGTGAGAGCCAAGCAGTTAAGGAGAAGGGCGTGCGTATGGAAGAAAGGCAGTTAGGCTGGGGGGTCTGGGCAGGAGGAGGACATTCCGACGACGTAAGTATGCTTAAGGGTGGGAGTCGGAGCAGGGAGGGATGGAAGGGAGGAATTGGGCGCTTGAGATACGAAAGAGGAAGAAGTTTTCGTCTGAAGTTTAAAACTACGGCTGCGTGCTTTCCTCTCAAATGAAGTGCTCCCAAGGCTTTAGAGGTTCTGATGCTTCGTAACTTATGGCCATGGGAAGTTTGTTCCAACGTCCCACTTGAATGCAAGGGTATGTTGCTAAACTAATTTACTTCTTTGAGGAACCGTGACCAAATAAGTGGCATATTTGGAAAGCATTTTTAGAGCCGCTTGAGCAACTAAATACATTCCACAGCACGAAAATCACCTGTAGGCTGGTTAAAAAGAAATATTAAAATTGAAGCAATCCATTTAAATGAATACAGCGAGCAGGATGCATTCCAAATTAAAGTTCTAAAGTAATTAGATACTCTAGGTACTCTATATCTCCTGATATGAGAAAAAATATTGCATTATTAAAAAGAGGCTATGAAGAAGAATCATCTAGATCCATTAATGTTAGTGTTATCACCATACATTGAGAAATCGTACATTTTTAAAATGTGTTGACACTATTATTTTTGTCACATCGGGCTTTGAAAATTGCATTTCATGATTAAAATTTATCTTCAATTAGTAGTTGGCCTGAAGACGACCGTTTTTGTTCGTAATATTTTCACCATAACTATATATATTTTTTCCCTCAATGATTCAACGTGCAAGAAAACCCGGAAGACCTGCCTCATTTTCCACAACTATAATTCAGAAAAATTTTCTTATAAATACTTTTATCGTGAGTACATTTAATGACACTATAAGAGCATAGAATATTCGCACTCGCAATTGCAAAGAAATCCTGTAGGACACACATAATTTTCCGCTAAGGACAGTAAAAATCAGAGGACTGGCTTTAGTTGAGGTTTCAAGAATTCATGTAAAACTTCTAGATATTATTGCCGCGTCCTAATTAGGAACTTTAGTGAGTTGAAGTTCAGCTACAGGTAACACATGGGGATGCAAAAATGCAATAAAATTCTCCCCAATCACTCAATATGAAGCTACGTTGTACATTAGAAATAACCAATATACCTAACAATAAAAGCGTTTTCGCTCAACACAGAAATATCAAACGTGCATTCAGAAATAATTAGGCTCAACGCTGGAGTTTGTGTGTAATTGGTAATAATTCTGACTCGGTAGAGGACGAAATGTAATTAGCAATTACTTCAGACAAACTATCCGGCAAAACCAGAGCGATTTCAGAAGTGATTCATTCTTTTAATACCTAGGGAAAAAATAAAGCTTGTTTGAAAATACTGAGACGGATGATAATATTTTTAGCGGTTACATGACTTTTCCCTCGGTAGAAGCATTTTACTGAGATGAATAACTCATACGTGGAACTGTAATGTGCAACGGAGGCCGTTGACAATAAAATGTTTCATTCCACACCCGAGTTTTTTCGCTTAATCACGAATTCAGCTCGGCGCACACAACTAGAGACAAATTTGACCCGCTTGACTAACCGAGAATTTTCTCGGCAACAAGGTGAATAAATAGAGCGAGGGAAAGGCGGGGACCGCTGCGACAAGGGGGGGCGATAAAATATTTTACGCTCTCCGCCGGGTGAACGACGGCATGCAGTCAGCAAAGGATAAAAACGTCCGGCTCCACCACCAACACACCATTGCCCTTAAACCAGACTCCCCGTAACATGCGAATGCATTGTGGGATTACTTCATTTTTCGTACCTGAAAGGAGCAATGGCGGGCATAAAGGCGGACGCTGAAAATTCTACCTCCGAATGCTCACGTGCACAACGGGGGGAGCAAATATTGGCCACCACCGTAGCAAGGCATTTAATGGCCCCAGTATTACATCGTAAATTGCAGTGATTATATCTGTGGCGCGGCATTTCCAACCTCCGAAGAGGTTCGAGTGAGGGAGGGGGAGGGTGGCAGGGGAGGTAAAAGAGCAGGAATATAACAAAACATCGCATGCACTTAATCCAACGATTTCGCTTGTGCAGGAAAGTAGGTCTTCTTTCCAAATGTCGATCTGTCGAGCACGTGAGCTCTTAATTATTTCAGCGCTCCCTTTTGTTCGCATTATATCCGGAAATTCATTTTTCCAGCTTTCTACGAGATATCACTCCCTTTTTCTGCTGCACAGAAAGCTCTTCTTTGGGACCAAAATTCTTGACCTGGAGGGTAATGAGGTGGAATTATTCAAGCGTTTGCCAGTTTCGTGAAGCTCTCGTCACGAAATCAGGCTTCAGAGGGAATGCTAAAATAGCCCCAATTCGCTGGAGGGTAATCAGTGGCATAAGTTTCTCAACCTATTTGCAACCGCGATAGTTGCACCCTTTCAACACTCACTGGTATTCATAACTGCATGAGAGTGGAGAGTCGCTTTAAATTTATGACTCTGTGATTTGAATTATGTGGAGATATGGATCGGAGTACTCCTGCCGTACCTTATATCCAGTGCTGAATTCACGGAGAGTGAATCAAGGTAGTGAAAAGTAAAGGCTAATCTATGGCAAAGACCGAAGACCAGGAAGCTCAAATGTGCTTGAGGCTTTGAGTTGCAAAGATATCAACGATGATATTCACACACATTGGGTGCATGAAACTGAATCAATTATATTAGCAAATACTTAACTCCTACGTTTTTATTCTCAGCATTTGTTCATAAAGGGGGTATTGAATAACGAACCTAATATCAACATCTGTGATCGAGATATACATACAGTGTCTTTTAATAATTTTCAATTAAAATCTATTTATCCAGCTATTACCGGAATTAAAAATAGAGAACCTACATTGTAGATAGTTAAATTACACATAATTGATGGTACCGCGTCATGTAAAGAATTAGGAAAAATATATTAAAATAATTAAGATGAAGAAGAAGAATCTTTTCAAGAAATATTCTAATGCATAAATATGGATCCTCCATATTTGAGAATTAAAATTACAAACATTTCCTAATTACAGCAGAAGCTTCTTTCGGTTTTATGTTTAATCAACGTTTTATAGGAAAAATTCACGAAGAAAGCAGCTGTTGAAAATCAAACATAAGGATAATCAAAACTAGCGCAGCTAGGTAATGATAAACTTGTGGCTAACCAAGATACAAGAAAAAAGTCAATAAGTATATTTAAAAAATCACGATAGAATGAATTTTGTGGAAAAAAAATTGGGCACAGGTTTCATATTAAACGTTGATATTTCCCTCCAAAGACGAAGTCCAAGTAATTAGTCCACTAGTCCAAAACATAGCTTCCAGTCTAATGGAAAGAAAAAAAGTGAATCAAAAGAATAAGAATATTTTCATTAGAATAATAATGGACTATCATGGATCCGACAAAGAAAAACACATATGAACAGAAAATATTTCAGCTGGATATAGCTATGGGAACAGCTCAGAAATGCCGCATTGCTTGCGGGTTAATGGAAATACTGTAGCCATCCCCTTATTTCATAATAGGTTCATAAAAGCCCCTCAGGCTGCGGATATCGAGATACGGCAACGATGTTGTTCCTTCCTGGACGACCTCCACATCGCTCCAATCGTATATCGTCCCTCGCGACTTCAAGAAGGGAGGAAGGAAGCCTTAAATCCGAGGACTGGTCGGTCCTCTCCCGGGATGGACGATTTGGCGCGGGGGTTGACGTCCCCTCACGTGAGGACACAATGCGGTTCTCGGAGGAAAAGACGACGACGCTGCGTCCACTCCCGTTTAGACTATCTCCGCGTGACCATCTACTCCTTCCGTCACCGCTAGCAGCGACGGGAAGTCGTGAGTGAGACGATGACGGCAGCGTCCGAAGTCATTCACGGGAAGGAGTTTGAAAAAAAAATAAAAGGAAAGAGAAGGAGAATAAAAAACAAAAATTCCTCCGTCCACGCGAAATAAAAAAGGTATTTCCTCTCCTTTGGCGCTTTCCTTTCCCTTGCCCTCATGGTGCCGCAATGTCCACCTGCAAACCTTGCATCCCTTCCCTCTCCCATTTACCGAATCCTTTCACTGCTGCTACGCCGTCCCGAATTTCGTTTTAGAATTTAAATAAGAGCGTCAACGAATAGGACTTCCCTACCTCACCCCCAAAGGCACTACTGCACTTTCCTTTCCCTTTTCGTCGCCAAGCAGTGTCGAGTGTGCCTTCCCACGGCCCTCGAAAATTTCTCTGACTCCTTTACGTCCTCCTCCTTGTCATTCAAGACTCATTTTTATCATCGTTATTATTATTTCACGCACACAAGATTTCCGTAGACGCGGCTCATGCCTCACCCCGCATACTTGCGTCCTCTGGCGGAGACTACACGACCGACGCTTACAGTACCGCGGATTTTTCGCCCGCCTCTTTAAATATTTAAAAAAAACGGACCAAATGAACGATTTCCATATTTTTATCATTTCGTCGGCGAAAATAAAAATACGGCGTACGAATAAAACAAAAAATAATGGGGGAAACTGAGAAGGAGTTTTGCAATGCGTCTCCTGGAATTCTTCGGCGCGGAAAAAGGAGGCGACATACTACGTATGGGGGAAAGACTTAGAGATACCTACCTGGCGGGAGCGGGGAGCGAATTCTCTCCATATCTCGTTCCGTTTGCCTCTTTCTTCTCCTTTCCGTCTGTCTACGTCACGTGAGCCCTTCCCTTTAGGGTGGACGAGCAAAAGATAGAGAGGGGAAAGCGTAAGGATTCAGGAAAAAGGACCGCGTCTGCGTCGACCCGAATTTTTTATATCCTCACTTTTTTTACCTTTCCAGCTTTTATACCTCTTGCGACGCGCTACATTTTGTGCAACTAACTTCGTCCCCTCTCATGTTTCCATTTTTTTTGCTACTTTCAAACTCTTGAATATATCTTCTTCTGTGGAGAAAAGACACCGATATGAGACACGTGGAGAAATTCTGCAAAGATTTCGAGGAAAAAAGAATCACTGCGTCTGTCAAAGACTTTAGTTTTGGGAATTCTCAGAAGATACATTGCGGATATCAAAGAGGCTTATCCCATCTATTTATAGACTCAAAATAGCAATTAAATAGGTGAAATAGTTTATTTTATCTAGTTCTCGGTTCCTCATCTTCATCATGATCTTAAGATTAGTTCACTAGAGCTTTCCTGGTTAACAACAGGTACTGTATAATCTGATTACATTGCATTTGTGCCATATTTGTGCCATATATTCATAGCCTATTTTAACATCTCAAATGAGAAATGTTCAAAGAATTTAATTTTCACTTTAAGCAGACAGGAATGCCCAATATTTTAAAATATCGTTAACATTGCCTTTTTATATTAATAATTATATTATCAGCTGAATTTCAGTTGAAACTAGCAACCATAATGTGATAAATGCACTTAATTTGACAAACAAAGGTGTAAGATTCTTGAGGTACATTACGGATAGTCATTGACATAGACATTGGCTTATTCCAGTCTTTATGCTCCACAGTATTTATGAGAGATTTCCCCTTCTGGTTCATGCTATTTGACTTCTCCTCAATATACGAACGAGGGCAAACTTAAAAGTAAGAAACTATTGGAAAGTCTGTCGATAACAAAACTTCTTAATTTTGCAAAGCTACCTGCCAATTAATTTAAAATTTTAGATAATTTTTCAAAGCTTCCAACTTGAAACACCCTCTAAGTTTGCCAAAAACACTGGCAGTAAAAAAGATCAAACGCATGGTTAAAAATATCCGTATATGGCTAGTTTCTCATCAAACAAAAATGTTTTAATCGGTTATAGTTTCCTGCTTATTCGCACAACGTTTTTTCTTCATGGCCCTTTATGACACGGATTTTAATCCGTCAGTAGATGTTGAACTTGTCGCGGAGTAGATTTTAAAAAGGGGAAAAAAGTGACTTAATTCACATTGTAATATTTCTATAGTTCGACATGGATGGAGAGAATCACCAATGAATTTCTTCGAAGAGTTGAGGAGGAAAAACGTTCAATTAAAACCCTCCGGAATAGAAGAGACAAACATTACACACATTCTGAGACACAAACGCCTCCTGAAAACTGCAGAAAATGGAGAAATGAATAATTAAAATCATCTAAGAAGACAAAGAATGGAGTAGATCAGGAAAATTATAAAAAAAGATCATATACCTAAGTAAAGACTCATGTAGGAATGAAATGGGTAGCTGAGTGAACTGGAGAGCTGCGGAAAACCAACTTTTTGATTGACTATTGATAATGATGATGGTTCGACGACGCATATGGATCAGAGTAATACTGATACATGGTGTATACCAGGGGTCAGAACTGATATGTGTACGCGTGCAGCATTATTCATGTAAATTATCAAACAAGCTGGGTGGGTACCACCCGTTAGTGCCAAAAAAGGATATACTGTTTTTAAAATTACTTTAATTAGGATAATTATCGATTATAAACATTTAGCTTTGGTAACAATGATACACGATTTTCATTTTATGATTAAGTGAGAAAACAAATAATTAAAATCCAAAATTACTGCATTAAGAATATTGAATGAAGGGGACTTAGATTTAAAATAAGATTTAATAAATGAGAGTAGTATAAAATATCGGCAAGATTTATTAAACCGACGCGACGTTTCCTTAGTGTACCACCAACAAACCTCTCGCGTGCTCCTTTGTGGCATCAGTGCTATAGGTTACCGATCACTGGTGCACATATACATCAGTATAAACTGGGGCAACACGTATCCTTGTAATGGAACATTGCTCATAAGGATTAAGAGCACACTGAAGGATTACCTCCTTCCCTCTATGCCTCACAACTCTCCGGGCATTGCCTCCACATCCCTTATCGCACAGCCCTCTTCGTCGCTCGCGACAGATTCCGCCCACGCGGCATCCTTCCAGCAGAACCCCTCTACCTTCGTCCCTTCCTCCTATTCACGACTCAATTCCTTTCCGGATCCACCCTCTGCATTCACCCCCTGCCCGTCCCCTCCTTCCCCGGCAGACGCCATCAAGTAGAAAGGGGAACCGGAGGTTTTTCCGAAAGGCACCGGAGCCAAAGAGCGCACATGCCTCCACTCCTCCAGTCTTTTTTTCCACCCCTCTCCTTAGAAGAGATAAGGTGCAAGATAAGACCCCTGCGGAAGGGGACCGAACGACCTATGGAGGATTTCTACGCTCCCGCTGCGACTATAGGAAACGCCGTGGGTGGCGCAAGTTGAACCGGGGAGACCAGGAGGATTTCCTGACGGAGGACGTAAAAGGTCGCGGACGGCGGGCAGGAGAGGACGCGAGAGGCTGGCAGGGGTGGCACGGGGGCCAGAGTCGTAATAATCTACGAGTGTGCCGCTCCGCACGGCAGGGAAAGGGCGTGTGGTACGGAGACAACCACCCAGCAGGCTCCTCTCCCCCTTCAGCCACCATCCATACTCAAGAGGGCGACTCGTGTGGGCAAAAGCGTGCAGCACTTGAGATGCACAAGATTTTAGTGCTTGGGTAGGCGCTGGTAACTATCAGGAACTGTCAGGAAACCCACGGGGGGGATGGCAATGTCGTCGAAGGTGAAGTAGGTACGTTCAGGTCTAGTTTTCCGGATCCGTCGGAGCAACTTTCGGAGGAAATGATTGCAGAAAAAATTGGGTTTACTAGAGATTCATCATTGAAAGATGTCTTGTGCACTCCTTAAAGTACAAGTTTGTTTTTTTATTCTTAAACTTGCTATCCATTAAGGCTCTTGAGCTCAACCTTTTGTGGAATTTCGAGTCACCGTGATTCTATGTAGCTTAGATTCAACCTAGGCTTCAGCTACATAAGAAAGCAACGAATAGTTTACCACTTAGGTAGTAAATTACCAAATTTTACAGTCAAACGTGCACTACGCTAGAAGCCAGGATTTACTCACGAACTGGTTAATTTAATACGGCATCAGGAGATGGAGTTTTCATTTAGAAGTTGTTAATCAATTTTTCTGTTATTTAATCGCTCATTTATTGGAGCATTGAAATGCATTTACAATACTGATTGAGTTATCTCCACAATATGGCAGCCAGCTGTTTCCATATAAGTAGGAAGAAATTACCCGTTTACGACGTTTCAACAAAAAACACTTGCTATGGAACTGAAGAAAAAAGGAAAATCTAATGCGCATCTTTTACATACAATTCCTAACATTCAAAGAGATGTGTAAAACCAGACAACTGTTCAACCTACTTTATGGAAGGTTAATGAATGAAAGCGAATAATGAATTCTCCTGCAGGAGAAATTTCATTCAATTGCAGCGATAGGAAAATTGAAATTGACAAAGGGATGATACCTGCAAATATTTTTCTACCGAGATTCGACAATGAAGCGTGGGAATCAGAAAAAATAGAAAATATCCACGAAAATTAAATAATTCACATTTCAGATTAATCTGAGAAGAGCATGAACTAGGGGACGAAATCCATACGGTGTTAGCTACCCTGTTTCGAACAGGAATATAGCCAGATGTCTGCATTCACAAAAGGCAAAATTTAATTTTAAAAAACAAATTTGAGTTTTGGAATACTAATGAAATGTTAGCGACTCATTCACCTTTTGTGATCAGTAATTTGAGCTTGGGACATATTTATGCCTACGAGTGGTGAGAATCTGAAAATAATGGAAAATATCCAGAAGAAATAAAAAAATTCACGTTTAAAATTATTCTGAGAAGAGAATGAACTAAGGGACGAAATCCATACCGTACATATTACCTACCCAGTCTCGTTCATAAATACAACCAGGTGTCTGAATTCTCAAAAGGAATAATTTAAAATTTTTTTCCAAAAAATACAAGTTGTTGTGACATACCATTAAAAAATGTTGGCGCCCCTTTCACCTTTTGTGCTCAACAATATGCGTAAGGTACAGATTTATGCGTAAGAGGTTCCTTTTATGGGAAGGAGATGTCTAATCTTTGCGAGAAGGATTGTCGAACTGTCACCGGAGCTCTGCGCTGAAGAATGGACTTCGAGGGAGGACCCTAGAAGGAGATGGATGGGCACCTCCTCCTCATGTACGAGAAAGGGAGAGAGACATCTCATGGGCCTGCATATAGGATACACGGAGAGTTACAATCGCCTCGGCGGTGGCAACCATTTCTCTTCGTCCAGATCCGGAGGACAAGATAACGCGACCTGGATTCACCCCGGAAAGACTTTGAAAGGGAAGGGGGGAGAGGTGGGTGAGGGCACTACTCAAAAATGGGCCAATGGGGTGGGGGGGGGGTAAAAACAGGGTAACTGGACGGAGAGTGAGGACCCAGGAAGCAAGCGAGGGTCTTTTGGGAAGGTGATGGCTCGGCCAATCTGGGGAATGCTCCTCGCCCTAGGACGGGACCCTTTTAGAGATGCGGGAGGGCGAAAGGGTGTCGGGGGGGAGGCAGGGGGAGGATGCTTGAGGGGGCCCACCCGCCTGCTGGGAAAGAGGGGTGACCACCGCCGCAGACACTAATTGCCCCGCCAAGGAGAATACCTAGATGGCTGCGGTGTCATGTTTCACGCTACGAAATAGGATTCTGGAGTGATGCGAAGGGGGCCCTTTATCCCCGCCTGCTGGGACGAGTAGCGGTCTGCAAGAGGAGAGTGCTTTGCCTGCGGTGTAGGGGCAGACTATGAATAATACGATTCTCCTTCAAAGTGGAGTGAAGGTGGTGGAGGAAGGGAAAGCAAAGATGGAGACTAAACCCATACAAAAAATTTTAGGGCGGATTCCTTCCTGCTGGTGGCGCCATGGAGATGTTTAAGACGGTGTCGTCGGTGAAATACTTTTCGGGTCGTGCTGTCAATGTCGTGAGTGGATCCATGACCTAGGTTAACTTTCGTGCAACTTATCCAGGCCTACGAGAAGGTAAACAAGGAAGACTGATGATGTCTTCGGGGAAAGCTCGGTAAATAGTCCGTCAATCATCCCCATTAGTCCGGAAAAATCTTTCACCAAACATCGAGATTTCTTCCTGGGTATACTCCCAAGTTTGTGGAATAAAAGAAAGAAATGTTCCGAAAAATATTCTCATGGTACCATTTGAGCTTAACTAATTACGATTGGTTATTATCAACTTTAAAATTAATCAATTAGGAAATATTTTCAAGTGTATTAAAGGAAATAATTCACCTGAAACGTCAATATTTTTAATTGTACATAAATCCCGACTAAAACAAATCATTAAAAAATATATGCATTGAAGCAAACAGGAATTTGATAATATAGAAAGTACACAGCTATGCGCCAATTCATCATGGAATGTCCTGTCACTTCCTTGCAAAGGGATATGCTATCTCCATACCAGTGCTCCTTTTATCTTTTACCTTTCATTGGAGATAAAACGTATTCATGAAGTTAGGGTCAAAACATTTCCTACAGATATCTTATCACGGCAAGCCGGCAGGAATGATTTGTACTTAGCAAGTTACCAACCTTGTTACTTTATGAAGTTTGCAGATAAATTATTTTAAATTTGTCCGGAAAAAAGGATCATGTTTTACAAGTCTTTGAAAATAATTATTTATTACTTCATTGTAAGAATTTACAATATAAATGTCAATAACAGTATTTTGATGGATTTTAAGATGATTTTATGCAACAGCTGACTGCAGAAAATGAAAAAGATTAAACTGACGAAAATATTTTTAGCGTGATGAGTTGAGTCCTATATTGAGAAGTTGTAGCTTCTTTAGGTGAGCTCTTCACTGTTTTTAAAGATTTATATGTTTCTGCAATGAATCTAAATCTTCTCGATCAATAAAGCCATTAGGAGCATAAAAAATGATCATAATGTATATGATCCCATGAGAAATTGCTCTAGATATTCGAAATTCGGTTCAAAACCAAAAAATATCTTCACGCTAAACTGCAAATGCCATTAAGAAGTTAAACTTTCAAAGCCTTAATATACTCCCTGCTTCCATATCCATCCCAGATGTTACTCAAAAGTAGATCATGAATTGTTTCTGATTGATTACAAAAAACATATTCTACAATTTAGGGAAAAATAGCTACTAATGGATAGACATTCCTCGCACGAACTGAAACTCGCAGGTTCTCTTTATTCAAATAATAATCTTGCTTCACAAAAAAGCTCTTATGAGCCAGTTATAAACAAATGTTTAACCTACCCCTAAACGATCCTGCATCATTTTTTGTAAAAGGAGCATGTGCCACCACGGCTGACGGAGGAGCATTTTTTTCCTAGGCTCCCTACGACCTTTCACATCCCTTCATGCCATTCAAGTAATTATGAATTAGGTCTCCTCAACTCCAGATTGGGTTTCACAGTGAGACGCTATCATCAGAAAAAAATCTGAACGCATGCATAGAAGAGACCATATGGGCTTCAGAAGAAGAAGAAGAAAAAACCTCGGAGGCCTTCCCGACCCTTACAATAAGTTAGCTTAACCCGTATCGAAGGAGAGGATAGGGAGACTGAGGATGTTTCAGGGGGAGGTGAGTTGGTTCTTTTTACGCTAATCCGTCACCTGCGAGGGGAGGGAGAAACGTTGCGACCGACAAAAGAGCAGAGGCGAGCGGAGCACGATGGGGTGGAGCAAGCCGTGAGGAGCGATCGAGGTCGGCTTCTTTTTAGTGCCCTCACGGATGAAAAACATCCATTCTCTCTCCCCCCACGCCCTCCGCCCCGATGGCCAGAGGATTCTTGGGCGGGCCGTTCACATTGCGTCTCCATCACCCCGACTCCATTCGGTACGGTCGCCCGCCTTGCCGGGTGACGAGGGTCCTCCGCCGCCTGCCTTCAACCACGGTCCCTCTCGCGGGGTGGCTGAGGAAAATGGGCGAAACTGAGGGAACCTGGCGGTCTGATACCTGGTCGGGGGACGGGCATACTACAGGGTGGAGGAGGTGAGGGGCGAGAACTGTCGGGAATGTGAAGGGTTTCGCTGGAGGAGACCCCTGTCCAGGTCCGGCCCCACGTTGACGGACGCGTGACGGGCACACAATGGCCGACCGGGAGACAGCGATGGAAATTTAGAAGTTTCCGCCGGATGACATCACCGCGACTCATGTCTTAATTTATTCAAAATGGTAAATGGCAGTGTTGGTGACATTAAGGCCTTGAGAGTGATTGCCCTGAGTGGGACCCAGGGATGGAGATTTCAAGGGAAAAGCAACTAATAGTTTTTGTCCTCACGTCATCGAGTCTTACAAAAAAATACAGAGTTTGAAGGAAGAATAGGTTCGTGCAGAAAAATGTTGGCATCGATTGCAAAATTAAATATTATACTTCCCATTCACGTGTCACTGTAACGAAAACAAAAATTGCACATTGCCTTACAATTTCCAATTTTTATGATCTTTCTTCACTAGAAATTTCCATATTTCACCAATTTAGATTCATTTCTCTATCTTTTGCAAGTATTTTTTATATTTCGGATGCATAAACATGAGTGATACATATTAATTGACATTTTAAAACGCATTCAAATCGGAAAAAGAGGTATTTGCTCAGTACTCATGATTATTATTATCATGTAAAAGTGTTTGCTCCTTGATCCTACATACCAGGAACAGGTAATCAGCAAATTGAGATATACCTAGGTAGTCACAAAAGTTTTACAGAGAAATTAATTGTAACAAAGATATGGAAGATATGCACTCATTGACTGGTGAACCCAAACTTGTGACTTCGAATAAGCAAAGGGATCAATCTGAAAGACAAGAACATGTACTATTCCATATTCTCTTACATTAATTGAATGGTCAAAATTGATATATATATATATATATATATATATATATATATATATATATATATATATATATTTCATGTGGATAAATCAATACTTATAGTGTTCAAACCATTTAATATGAATGAATATTCAAGGCTTCCGAAATAAAGCATTTACGAATATTTCATAAGGATCCATAACTTTCAAAGAATGAAATATCGCTGTCTTAATGAGAGCTTCATTAGTCTGCAGAGGAATGTGTGAAGGGATCCAACCTTTTTAAATTACCTTAATAGCATTCTTGGCATCACAATGTTTCTAAAACCATTTTGTAGATAATTAATTGAATTTTTGCTTTGCGTGATAGCTAACCAAAGCGATCATTTTTCTGTTAAGGTTTTCGCTTTATCTTCGCATAACCTTTCCAGATATTCAAGAAAATAACATAATATACAGCTTCCAAATATTCTTTTTTTCTCACAAATTTCTCGCTGAAAATATTTTCAACACCGCTTCACCAGTTTTCAATAATATTCAACAACTTCATGAATATATGACTAGTGGAAAACTATACCTAGGTACGCATTGTGGAGCTTAGAAGGTCGAGTTATGAAAGGAAATGGAACAGTTAATATAGGCGTCGCATATTAAACTTCTGTAGATCGATCTTCGTATCATCTAGATCTTTATTCTTTATGTGTATTACTTCTCATAGTGCGACTGACATGTTCTAAAATCACATTGATTGCCTGTGAAATGATTACGATCAAAGCATTTAATGCATGACGTGCTACCCAGCACATTAAATAACCACTAAGGTTTCAATCGAGCTCTATAGCAGATCACAGGAGCTCCAAACTAAGAACTTCCGGGATGCATTGATCACATGATGAACTTGACGTAAAAAAGAGCCTTATGAACATGCTCAAAGGATCCTAAATTAATTCTGATATCGATGAAACTATTAGGCTCTCTTAATACAACGGGATTTTCGACAACTTATATTCAATACAGAAGACAGGAAGTAGGACATAGGGGTTTAAATACTCCCAATTTCCTAAAACATTTACAATCACAATAAAAATCTCAGAAAATTACTAATGAACTTATTTAGATTATTCATACATACATTATCATATACACTATAGTATAGTATACATGCATGAAATTGATTTATCCATTTACGATTTATTTACGGGAACTTGATTTATTAAAAATATATAAGCAATGGTGTCTTGACACTTCCTATTTCACAATCTTGTGACGGTTCGAAGGTTTTTTTCTACATTCATATGTCTATTTCTTTCTACAAATGTACATGAAAAAATATCAAAATAGTTTACACTAATATGAATGCAATGAAACCAAAATCACATTCATAGTCCAAGTAACGCGTCGTCTTCCATCTTACAACAGTATATATTCATTTTAGACGAGAACACGTGATGGGTACATTTAAATGCAAGCCATTCTCAGGGACAGAGGGAGTAGGTAGTGCTCGAACCCTGAAATCCCTTTTCCCTTTGGAGTTTCTCCAGCCCCCTTAAGCTGCGTCCTTGCGTGTCGTGGACAGTCCTTTAAGATAACGTCCTTAGAATCTCAGATGCGCCCTCCACCCTCCAACAGTCCGACGCGACGGAGGGCCGTAAATACCCCAGGACAACACTACCCACAAACATGGTCTCATAAAACGCCACATTAGCTCCGCCCAGTTCGACCCCTTTCGCTCGGGATTGGCGGCGGGGAGCACTTATGGGCCGCACCATCGCATCTGGAGAGGTTGGGTCGTCAACATTAAAGCCGCACCAGGCAGTGACCATGATGGAGTCCACAATGCTTTGCGAACTCGATTCCAATGACAAATATCACCATCATGACATCTCAATTGTCAGAGTTCACGATAAAAACACAACTCCAGTCCGTATCATTGAGTTAATTTTTTTAACAAACCCTTTACATCGGATACCAAGGCCAATTACACGGTACAGCAACTTAACTTAAAAATATCATTATTATCAAATACTAGAGTACAAAATCAAATTTTGAACCCATTACTTGTTGGAAAGTCGTCATGATAATAAATCAAACATTGTAACTTCCACAATAATTGTGAATGCATGAAGTTTCGGCCACTTTCAAGTAAATATACAGTGTACCTGAAAATGGCATAAGGGCCGAAACCAATTGTACATTCGCCATAAATTGTGGAAGTTACAAGTCTGTTTTTGTTATTATTCCAAGAGAATTATAATCTTTCAACCACCATCACATAAGTCACAGTGCCAGTTTTGCCATTTAACGTCATCATCAGGTATAAATTAATTCTATAGTTATTTTTAGCAATCATTAATATGAAGATGAAGGTATGGTATGGTAGTCCAGTGGATATTTGCTGCTGTAGTGGTTTGGTAAAAAGGAAAAAAGACTGCTGGAAGTTCATATGAGGTATACAAAATACTATTACAGAAGTTGTATAAATGTTAATTCATTGTATTAATCTTGAAATATTAACTATGGTATTACAGCTAACTATACTTTTTATACTATAGTAAAATTCTTACTATACTTCCTACATGAAATTATTACGATTGCCAATATTCATTGATTTTACATTGAACGAGTACTCGCATTAGAAATATTTGTAATGAAACTTTTTTAATTACAAAGAAAATAGAGCCTCACGAAGAGACTCATTTTTAGAACCGACGATCAATTAAAGATTATTTGAAACTCTGCTTCTCTTCATACGGGAATTGATACTGTGTCAATGGTTACGAAAATTTTTCCTGCAGTGTCATCATTTTCACAATACCTAATTTTGTTTTTTTTTTATAATTCCAGTTTGAGTAAATAATGAATGAAAGTGCACATCGTTTTAATAAAAAAAATATGTGAACGAATGGATTTCGAAGAAAGGTGGGCTCTTCAAAGCGTTCAGTCGTTTTGAAGCGTGGAATACATAAAAAAACCTTTGCGAGGGGAATAATGTACTACTCCGGAAAAAGGTGGCATACCTCGCCAGCTAATAACGCCACGCCGAGTGTCACGGCGGATATTGCTCTGGAGGGGCCACCGGGCGTCGTCTGTAATATAGCGACGACCTGAGCGAGAGGGGGGATGAAAAGGACTGTCTGACTCATTGCCTGAAATGCGACTTAACTCTTGGCGAGATTAAAATATCGTCCACTCCTTCCATCACGTAGAGATGTCCCAGCTTGCCGGATATTAAGTGCGCGGGGATCTCTTCTTTTGTTTCCCATATTTCTTTTTACTCCGCCGCAGTTTCCGGTGCGATCCCCAGGCAGTTGCCCCATCGGTTGACCGAAAGAAGTTTCCCCAGGAATAAAAAAAGAAAGCGCTGACATCTCGCCGGACCATGTAGAGTATGTCTTCGTCCATTCCAACATTTTCAAAGACCCTCATGTTCGGGATTTGGGATATATTTTTCAGTTTTTCGTAGTGAGAAAATAATAACAAACCATATCGGAATGACTGCACCTAATATAGTAAACTTGCTTGTAGGATGACCTCCATATTTCAATAAAGATAAAAATTATTCTTCTTTGAATGCCATTTAGGGCGACGTCATCACATCTGACTCGCTATGCAAATTATTCGGCAAAAGAAAACATATCGACAATAGCCATAATAGTTTTCTAGAGGATTCGTATTTTCAATTGCCTGAATTTCAGACTAGAGATACTAAAGGAAATATGACGAATTCATATGAAAGCAGAAGTTACATCATTGAGTCCCACACACTGAATCAGTAATGAATTTGTAATTTTCACAATGATTTTTATTTCAAGACGACCGGTTTCATCACATTGGCGTTAGTATCACCTAGGCGACAAATCCTCATGTATATTTTCAAGTCCGGTACAGAACCATTACTTCCATAACGTAAAATAATCTGTCTTGAATAAAAACCATTGTTAAAATCAGTTATTGTTGATTCTGTCGTAATATATTTTCACAAAGCTACGCCTGAAAATATCGAGTTCAGTGAGTCACATAGGTGAGAAAAACATCTTATGAAAACCGTCGGCTGAGATTCTTGAACCACTAAGATTCATGCAAACTACATCTAATTTTAAAACAAAAATCAGTGAGTCACGAAGTCTCCGAGAGACTTGAATATTAAAAGCAATATTTTTGGGCGGTTGGCGGATAGCTATGAACACTCGACCATCAAATAAGTTAGTGAAAGACGTATTTAAACATTATTACCATTAATTACTGAAGAGAAAATAACGTTTATTAATTATCGCGTGGTTTACATTATTCATCATCACATATTTGAAGCCATTGACTGAGATATGATCACGTCACTGCCATTGAGGTTAGTTCAATAATAGGTGTATCAGTTGCAAGTTTATTACGGCTCAGGGTAGCGACCTCGATCAAAATATCATAAACAATGGAACATCGCACACACAAACATCAACATCCTTATTAGCTCACGTGATGGTAAAAATGAAAGATAAACGTTTGGTAACTAAGTAACTGACCCATCTACTGGCTTTCCCAGAAGCTTTAATACATAACAGCTTATCCGGAAATCTATTACGAGAGGAGCTTAGACACAACACATGGGGTCTACTACCGAAGATAACCGCCAGACTATGGTTTCGAGGGCTTTCAAAAACTCGCTGCCATCCGGACGGGACGATAATTCCTACCATCTTGTCCTCTAGAATGGCCCCTCTTTTCTCTCACCCCTTTTGTCCTTAACGCGCAACAACGACTACTTACACTCTTCGTGTCTCCAAAAGCGCCCATTTTTTTCCAGCTTCAAGGGGGGGAAGAAGAGAGAAGAGAAGAACGTGTGGGCCCTGAGGGCTTCCAGTCCCCTCCTTTGTTAAAGGCCTTAAAGACGAAGGGGGAGGACAAAACAGAGGGAGATGAAAAGAGGGAGGAGGATCGTGACCCTACCCCCCTCCCCCTTATTCCAACGCCACCTACCAGCCCGCCCCGGAATTTTGACGACTACACCCCACGGGTATCGCTTTACCGCCTTCCTTTGTCGCTCTCGGCGGGATCTCATCTCATCCTTCTCCATCTTACCATCTCACCCTCCCGCTCCCCCTTGCCGTCTGCAACTCTCCCTCCCTCCGAACACTAAATCCTCTATTCCGCCGCGTATAACCCCCCCCCCCCTTTACATCTCGGTCCTGTCGCAAGGAGCTTCCATCCATGGGCAATATTAGGAAAAACTGCTCAATCGGGGAACTGAGTATGAACGTGTGGGATCCCATGAAAGAGGCAGGAGGAGCAAATTTTCATTCGAAGAACGGGGCAATTTCCAAATTATCAGCAGGAGTGAATTCAATATTGAAATTGATATCAGGGAGGCAAATCTATTTTCACACATGCAACCACAGACGACAGGAGGCAATAGGAAATGAAACAATCAAAATAAAAGCACATTTCAAGACCCTAATCTAATAAACTAATTTATATTCATTCACTTATCCTTAGAAAAAACCTTGTTATGTTTTACTAATGTTTTAAATTAGCAACGCGTTTGGTGCATCTTAGCGTAATCCTCAGGTGTATGAAGTATTTCTCTAAAGTTGTATCACGCACGAAGTACATTTAAAATAACACATTTGCGTAATAAGATTTCGGAACTTCATCTATTTCTAATTCCGATGTGTTTTCTTCCTCAGAAGACTTCGTAAAATTAATCCCATAGAATTTACACTACAGGTGCCTTTTAGCGACATGGGAAAAGGAATTGGTGTGCGGAGTACAACAAGTATATTTCAAAAAAAAATTAAGAATCAATTTAAGGATGTTGCCGATGAAGTATAATAGCCTCCGGGATAATTAAAAAAAATTTTAAGATGGAAATTAAAATGTAAATGTTTGCATATAACCTCCTCTTTAAATATATTCCCTATTTAATTTCCATAGTATGTTGGACGAGAGGAAATAATCAATATTGACGAGATCATACTTATCGGAATGGAGTGAGGGGGGTGTTAGAGGCTTTTCATGGCGTAATTATCTAGCATATTACATACGTTTCGAGGGGGCGATGAAATTTTGATCAACAGCTTTCAGTCGTGCACACCTCATCAGTCAGAATGTCATCGAATGAAATGGGGAAAGGGAGGGAGAGGCTGTTTGCGTTGATACACCGGCCCTAAATCCAGACAAAGGCCTCGTGAAATAAGGGAACACATACAAACCGAGAAAGCTGTCTCGAGCAAACCCCGGGCCCCACTCCCTCCCACTCCCCACGAACCCCTCGCCTCCCCCCACACCAAGAACCCTTAAGCATTCTCCCCGTCTCAAGCAATCCTCCGCAAGGAAGATAAAAACAGACCAATTTCTCATCACTCCATCAAAACGGTTCGAAGAAGGCCGGTGGGGTTGGGAGGGGAGAGTGGTTGGGCCTAAAAAACGAGAAATAAAGAGGGCGTTGCGAGAGAGAGAGAGAAAGAAACCTCTTTCGGAGGATTTGCAAACACGCCAGGCGCTAATTTTTCACGATGGGGGTAATTTTATTCCTCGAGACGTGAGGTGGGTGGTTCAACTCCTCCTCCCTTCAGACAAAAAAATGAAAGAAATTCGGTTGGGGGGGGGGGAGTTTGCTGGGGGAACAGGGTGCAAGGAATCCAAGGGGTGGCCGGGGGAATAAATAGTGGAGATAATCAAACCGCAGGGGGTGAGTGTGAATGGGGCTGCGAAGGAAAACGGTAGGGGAGATGAGACGGAGCGCAGGATACTTGGATCTTGCATTGTATGCACGACACGCAGGAGTTGGAGGAACTCTCGGGAGGTGAGGAGAATAGCTGCCATGAAAACAACTCGGCGTGTGCTTCCTTTTCGGATCAGACGCCAATTTTTCAAGCCCATCCTCGAGTCTTCAGAATCATTTAAACATATTTGAACGTCGAGGTGACGGCCTCCCGACAAAGGATGGGAATAATCGATAAATCAACAGCTGCTACTCTCAGATGTGTCAATCCATCGCCACTCCAAATTTGAATATGGAGTGTGAAGTGAAAGGGAAATTTGGATACCAATCAATTTAACCAGAAAATCATTAGCGTCGACTCTCAAAAAATACCGCTAAACATACTTTTCCAAGAAGTTCTGCTGAAGATAGAGATCCAACTGTGATTCACAGTCATTCAAGTTCTCGTAAATTATATTTTCATTTTCTGCTAATGCATCGGTTAATATCAAATTGTATTGTAAGGTCGTGATAATCACGAGTGATACTGCTATTAATTACGCAAATGCTCACGGTAAATTCGCAGATGACATAAATTTGACACAATTGGGAAAACTAAAACTGTAGGTAGTCCTCAGGCTGGAGAATGAATGCTAGAATCCTAACACCTTTTATTTAAAAAGGTTTTACACCAAAGGTGGATTTTTGATTAAATATTCCATGTGATAAGAGGCAAATGAGTAATATATGAACTGCCCTTGCAAATAGTGTGAAACATTAACGTTTGGTGCAGAGTATTTTGAAAGGCAATACCTGATTCTCTCTCATTTCCGACCTCATTAGAGTGGCAAGGAAATTTATTGACGAGCAGAAACTCATTTCCCAGATGCAACATCCGAACATATAGCCGGACGCGCTGCTCACGAGGGGAAGCGCATTCGTTCTCCAGACATCCTGAAGAACGCGTCTCCTCCTCTCCGGCCTCCAGCACGGAGGCATCATGAAAAGGCGCACGTTCGAGAAGATGCGGCTATTCACTGCATCCACGCCTCCACGTTTCACCCGGGGGTGCGGCGTGAAGCGTCCTCGACGATCCCGAAAAAGGAAAGCCTCCGTCGTCAAAGATTTAAGACACGGGGGACGGATCTGGAGACTGGGCGGTTGAGGAACGGGGGTAAGTACCACGACGAGGGAAGGCTGTGCGTGTACAGAGTTGATGGCTGCAGAGAGGAGGTGGTGGAACCCCTTGAAGAAAGAGGGGGTAGGGACGCGACAGGAGTGGAAGAGATGGATGACTTTGGATGTGTCCAAACGTGGTTGGATGTTGGTTGGCGAAGGAGGAGGGCCCTTTAAGAGGGTGGTGTAGCAGGAAGAAATAAGGGAAAGCGGAGAGGAGGGTTGGAATGCAAGGCGGTGTGTGTGTAGGTTGAGGGGAGCTTCTTCTCCTCGCAGGCTCTTTTCCAAGATTGATAGCACCAGAATTATGCATTCCGCGAGTGCGTTGACAAGAGGAAGATGTCTCAAGGCCTAAGGGGGTCTGGAGGATATTTTGCGACGGGCCCAGAGAGAAAGGAGGAAGGCGAGGCGTTGTGGCAGGAGGACTCCGGGGGGATGAAGGAGAGGCTGCCATGGTAGCGGAGGAGGGTTGGGGGAACAGAGAAGGGAAATCTAGCGGGATTTATTAGTCATTTGTATTGTTTCGCCCGATGTCTACTTTTGGGAGACGCGGAGGGGGTTTTTGGCAAAGGTACAGCCTGGAGAGTGGAGACGGCACTTTTAGCGTTCAATTTGCGACGGATTAGAGGGCGAATGATAAAATGTGTCAGGTTTCTGGACGGGTGAGCAATCGAGGGGGAGGAGAGAGTGGGAGGGAGTGTGGGAGACGTGATGGGAAGTGCGGGAAGGGAGAAGGTAACGAATAGCTTTAAACTTGTTTTCGTTTTTATGCTTACAAGCTTGAGCGGGGTAGGAGTTTCAGGGGTGCAATCTATTGGATCGGATGTAGACAAATTATCGGACTCAAACCATCGTCCGTGAATATCTAACTGTATAGGCACATTTTTGAAAACATTTAAAATATGCATACTTAATAATAATTGACAGAGTATATTTAGAATCCAATCATGATCTATGGAATGCTATGCAGTGGCATTAAAAACTATTTTATGAGGCTTTACAAAAAAATCGCATTTGCTAACTCAGTTTAAAAAATGAAGGAGTTTCTTTATTCACGGAATTACGCTCGGTTATGAACGCAGGGAATAAACATATTGGATATCTTCCAATTCATGACTATCCAGCTTAGTTTCGGTGAATTTATTGAGGAACTTGAAATTGAGGATATGAAGTATCGGGACTGTGTGAAAATAAATTTCACTCAGCAATTTGGACTTTAATGGTGTCCCTATGGATTAGAACAGAGTACAAGCAGCATCAAACTAAGATACTATTGAAAATATATTCCATTGGTGTGATTTTTGTACGTTAGAACCAACCAATCCATAATTAAAACTAACGGAAGTCGGGTATGGACCATGGCAGTGATAAAAAACTAACATGATTGCATAAAACACATTTAACTAACTCTCGAAGAGTTAGTTGATCAAATTTTCCGTATGATACACACGCCGTTAGCATTAAAATTAATGTTTAATAATGAATATCAAAGGTACACGTCAAATGTGGACATTTACATAATTATAGGAAAAATATTCACAGCCTATGCCTAAGCTTCGTGAAGGGATACTCACTAACATACTTTCGGAATGTATCAATACTTAAAATTTATAATAAATCAACTAAAGCAAAAAGTATTCATTCTTAACTCACATGGATACTTTAACAGTTTTTCGCTTCATAGTTCGAAGGAGAAAAATATTGCTTTTATTGAAAAAGTAATTGAAATTATTAGATATTAATAACATTGGTCAGAATAGAATACGAAATACTCATGAAAACATCAATGAAAATCTGTACAATAATTAAATGATATGCTATCGCTTTAAAAAAGAGACAATCTTAATAAAACACCTGCTTTTGATACAGAACAGCATTTATTTCCTAGAGATATGGATAATGTGTTCCAATTCTATTTTCACAAAACATGGAGAGATATCACTTGAAAATATCGTCCATAACGCTGCTCCATGGAGCGATAATCTGAATAATATGGAGTAAAATGCACAGATAAATTCTAGGGAAAATTACTAATTTGCAAAACTGAATTTTAGTCATTTTAATGCACGATATGAAAGTTTTCCTCTCAATGGATTTTAGTTTTATCACACCTTTGATACAATTAAAAGTTTTACGCCTGATGCACACACACACAAAATCTCACACATTTTAATATTTGGCCAGATCATAAAATTAATAAACAGAGTGCAATTTTTTGGTACGAACGCAATTTAAGTTCACACCACTCTCTCCGACGCAAACCATAACTCATCTCCTTTAACTCTACCCCCCTCCCGTCTCAACTTCGGATGATACCCTCGCCAGCCACCCTTTAATATTCGTTTTTATATATATGCGCTCATTTCACCTCTCCGTCAAAAAATCCTCCATCCCCAATGTCATTTTTATCAATTTTAACTAAAGAGGCGGCGGTATATTTTTCCTCCTTTTTTTAACATTATCCGGCATAAGTTTCTTTATGCCCTTCTCTCCCACATCGGGGGGGGGGGGGAAGTGGCTCCAGAAAATCTCCCATCCCAGGTCTCCTGTAACTCCTCCCACAGCCCTCCAAAGCTCAACCCCTCCCAGCCACTACAAAACTCTCCCACCTCACCCTCTGCCACCCTTCCTCCTCATTTCCACCAACTATTTCCTCTCTTAGTGTGCCCATTTATTGAGGGCCATTATTTTTACATCCCTTTAGCGTAGCAGCGCGGCTCGGGAGCTTTCCCGAAAAGGAAAGATCAAAGGAATTTTCTGGTCCTAGTGTAATTCGTTGGGTGGAGTGGTCCTTTTCATCTTTGCCAGGAGGAGGTCCTGCTCTCCTCTCTTTCCTCTCCCTCCCCTTCGTTCCCTTTCCTGTCCCACCCCACCCACTCGTTTCCCCTCCGCAGATTCCCCACCCACTTCTTTACTTCCTTCCCCTACACTGACGTCTCCTGACTCGGGGAACCGCCCCTCAATTCTCAATCTCCCCGATCCCTCTCCTCCCCATCTTCTTCCCGCGATCTCTTCCCTCCCGCACCCCCTGCCCCACATCGTCCCCGCGTGTCTACCCTCCCCGGGAATCCCCTTGCGCCCCTTCCGTCCCATATTCTTCACTCGGGCCCGCTCTACTCCCTCTCTCTCTGCGATTATTGATGAATATTTCGGATCCAAGCAGCCCTCTCTCCGAGAGGCCCGACCGATCCTTCTCTTCTTCTACCATCCATCCTTTTTTTTCTCTCTCCGTCCTTTTAAGCCCTGAGACGACCTCCCACCCTTTTCTCCTCCCTCTTTCTCCTCGTCCTCCTCTCACTATTTCTCCACCTCACCTCTCTCTCTCCCGTTTCTCTCTCGGGAACCGCGGACTCCATCTTTTCTTGCCGAAAATCCCACCCACACGCTTCCCTCTCTCCCTCTCCACGGGCTTCTCAAATTATTATTTTCGCGACCCAACCCCTTGCGTGTCCCCCCTCTCTCACCCGACGCAATCCAAAATTTCTTTTCCTCCCAACCTTTTGTCTCCCGCAATCTATTCCCTATTCGTTTTGTATGTGGTGCTCAATGCGCAAGGGACGTGGGCCGTTGGGAAAGCCGATCAGAGGATGATTTCACACCCGAAAACCAGAGATGGCATTAACGAACAATATAAAACATTTCTTCTCGACCGTTTGGGAGACTGGGATTAAATCTTAAATGAGGCATTGTATAGAAGAGAGAACGTTGTAACGCACATTGGAGCACGGTTGGAAAAAGGTGAAAACTAGACCAAATGGATATGGTACAATCTTAGATATAATGGATATATTTTAGTATTGTAACTGAAGAAAAATACAAGAGCGACGTTCCCTCGAGGAAGACTATTAGATGAGTGATCATTTTCCATTGGCCAAGAAGTTTATACATTTTATTCCAGGGTCAACGGTAATGTGTAATGTTTAGATTGGTTTAATGTACAGGCATTTTTAAAAGTCTGTGGGCAAGTTACGCAGCGCCTCTTTCGGCAAGTAGCGAAGTTAAAATTTAAGTTGGCTCCCCATGATTGATAGAGATTTGAAAGGTATTTGACAGTTAGGGAAAATTTCACGCTAATACGTCAAGGAATGGAACGGACCGCAGGGTATGGACTAATAGGGTGTAAGAAGTCACACTTGATTTTAACAGGGCGGGTGTTCAAAAAAGATTTAAATTCGGGAAATGATCAAATTCCAGGGTCAATTGAAGCAAAATATTTCGTAAGACTAACTGGGAATCAACGAAAATGTTAAGGACGGGAAATTGACGGCGTTCGTAAAAAAAATTCGTTAAAAAAACACCTGGTCTAGTTTCGAGGCCGTGTACCTGTAGTCTACAACGCTTCCCGTATTTAATGCAGGTAATTAATAAACAATTAGTTTTTTGATCCGATAAATACATTTTTGGACATTATGATACCATTTTTCTTTACAATGAGAAGGGAGTATGTTGAATGAACGAACTATATGGTGGTCGAAATTAATGATAATCTATTTCTAACGAAAGGTAGAGCCCTCACTCGAGTTATCAAAATAATTTTCAGTAAGGCATTTCGGCGTAAAATTGTGATGCATATCAATCAATGACACCGTGCTTTATATATATCAAGCGTCAAGCATTCGGAAATTAAGAACCATTGGACAAAATACCCTTTATTTCCTAGCGAGAATAGATCATCTTGTTGAGCCATTTATTGATGGACTATCAAAATTCTCTACTTCCGCGCTATCTGCCTCACTGACTCCTCCTGCATGACTCCTGACTGGAGTTTTGTAAATAGTGGTAGCTTTCGTGGAAAAAACAAGGTCCTTAGGATGAATAAACTAAATAATATACGGCAAATCTATTCACACCGTCTTGCACTCGTACTTATTATATTAGCTTGCCAGATCTAGCTAAATTCTCCTTCATCTTGCATACGGAGGCTTTCCCTGGTAGGTAGAGTGTTAGATCATAGGCACGAAGGCCGCAGGTTCGAGACTCGAAAGTGAAAAAACTTAAGCTTTTTTTGTTATTACCATTTTTACGCATGAAACCATATGCTTTTAAATATAAAGTCAGTTTGAATATTAAAAGTACACACATTATTTGTCCCCAAATTCCGACTTTTAAAAAGTTACCTTGCCTGCGTCTCCGAGTAACGGATTCGGAATCACTCGCCTGCAGTTCAAAAAAGAATTTCTGTCTTTCGCCACGAATTATTATTCATCATATTATACAGTCCTCTACCTCCTTCCCCCCTCCATGTGGATTCCAGAGTACAAATTTCCCTGCGTCTTCTTATCGACTCTGCAGCTCCTAAAATAATCCATATTTATAAACACTCACCGATCGCGTTCGTAATCTACGACGGAATGTCTTGAGGAGCTGCTAACATGCTTGTACCGAGAAAATCTGTTGGCTGTCGTTGTTGTAGTAAACTCTGGTAAACATAGTTAACTTCCAAGTTATATTCGTTAGCATTATTTTTCATCGAAAGTTATCGATATCGGAAATGTAAATGAATGAATACCTTTAGTAAGCATTACGCTCCTTGTTATACAATAAAGCTATTAAGATATGGTAACGGCAATTCATATCCTAGGGCTTTTCTCTCAGTTCTTCCCCATATTTTAAAACTATTCCGTGACTTTCGTTGCATTAGGAGTTGCATTGAGTTGCTCTTTGGAGAATGCATTCACCCATGAACTGCGACAGACCGTCGCTGAGTTCGGACAGATGATGAGTTAAACTCCTTTCTTTATGTAAAAGTAAAATGGGGCGGGTTTCTTAAGCGCTTCGCAGTAAGGAGCCTAAAATTATCATCGATTTTGTATGCTCGAGTCATGCCTCCTTGCCATGATGTCATGTGCTGTGTGTACGAGCGAGCTCTCTGTTTATAGTCTTTCTGGAGGAAACAAAATAGCCTGACAACTCTGATGCCTTGACCTCCAATTAATTCGTTCGAATGCCAAGGAGGTGTTTCTCAGCCTCAGCTCTTCGCCCCTTCCAAACACAGTGCTATATAGTGGCATTTTTCTCCCGTGAAAGGCTGATTATATCCATTAACTAATAATCATTTTAAAAAATTGAATAAAACGAATAAGTTTTTCAACTCTTCATTTAATTTACACCATCAATGATGAATATAAATAGGCCTCGCGATTATGATCTATGGCAGCGCCACTATTGCAGTTCAACAAATATACCAGACGAAGCGTAGTTGATCGCGGCAGGGACTCATATTACCTACGACGCTAGGTCAGTGCAGCTTGACGTAGTATACAGATCAGTTGACATCGAACGCGCTCCGTTTATGGAAACCTCTCCAATTAAACCAATCTACGGGCTCAAGCATATGATAATATCAATATAATCTATTAGCCCTCACGACTACTCTCCCCTTTTTAATTACGCATTATGGTAACGTTTCAATAATTCTGTTTCTTGTTTTCCTTCCCAGCTATAAACGCTTTCAAAACTTGAGTTTAAATGTCACGGAACAATTCTCGTTATCACCAAAGCTATCAATATAAAAAAGTTGGATATCAATGGAGAAAATGTTTTCCCATTGCACTAATCAATTCAAGGGGAAACATAATAACCATGCTAGAATAAAATATTTTTCAGAAATAAATATATATATATATATATATATATATATATATATGCATAAATATTTCTCAGAAATATATTTTAGCACTTCAAGCCCTCCAGCATTCGGATGAGAAACTCCATGCATTTATTTTAGAGCAGGCTTTCGCTATTCGCAGGCAGGCTATTTTTTCCATTCTCCAATTAATCAATCGCTGATTACCTTTGCCTAAATGAAACTCTTTTCCCCCTTTCCTCCTCGATTTTATAAACTAGTTTTCCCCCACTAGTTATTTCATCGAACACTTCTCTCCCTAACTGTTCTAAAACAGGGTGGATGCTAGCGCAGAGCGAGAGAGTAGGATAACTGACTAATTTTAATATCGATAAGCTTAAATTTTCAGTTGATTAGTTCGGATAAGAAAATAAATACTTTCTGAACTACACATTCTCGAGCAAAAACCAATATTCTTGCAACAATCATTTTTTGAGATCAGTATATGTCAAATTTCTCTTTATTCAACCTGAAACTTCAAACTCTCTCCTCCATTTTCTTCTTTTAGCAAACTTCCCTATTCTTAATGATCTCTAGCATCTTCTTTCCTCCACATAACAATTTCATCTTCCCTATCTTAGGCTTAGATATTCTGGAGCAATTGCACCTTCATTGAGCCATTAAGTAGCCTCACCAAATGGTGCGCATTATCCCCTAACTCCGGGAAACGGAAGGGAATTTTTCTAGCACCTTCCATCAAAACTCATGACAAACGAATCCACAATTCGGTAGTGAGCATGGAAAATGGTCCATGGTCACTACATTTTTTCGCTTTCACCTACATTCAGGATCTTTGGAAGCGTCTCACTGGTGCTACATCATCTTTTCTCTCTTCACAGGGTAAGCCATTTATTTCTGTTCCTCCTATCTTCCTTATCCCCCGCATCATCCATTCTCTCTTCAAATGCTCAAACATTCCTCTTCAAAATTTTCCGAACCTTTCCTCACTTACTTCCATTTAGTTTTACCCCCACTCCCAAGCCTCCACATTCCCTCTCCCTCTTATATTTCCCTCGTCAATTCACATTCCCTCCCACTTCCTCCCAGCGCCCCTACCCCCCACCTTACCCGGCGTCTCCACCAAAACTCACCCGGCTCCTCCGTCACCAAGAACCAACCAACCACTCGCTCCTTCCCACTCAATTTCCCCAGATGCCTGGATCTGAATCCTTCTAAATTCTTCCGCCAACTCATAACTCTTCCCCTCCTCTCTCCATCCATTCTCTCTCTCCAGTACCCACTCCACCATTCCTCTCCCTTATTATCTCCTCATCACTCCCCCTTCTGAGCAACCAGTGGAGTTCCACGGGTGGAGAAGAAATCTCCAACTCCGCTGAACACAATTCCCAACCTCCCTCTCCAACTCCAATTGCATACCACAACCTGTTAGGACTAATTCCTCCCATTCCTTTTCAATCAAGGCGCACCATACTCCAAATTATTTCGTATTATATATCTCTCATTTTCTATCCCGCTTCCTTCCTTATTTCCTTCCTCCTGACCTCCTTACCCTCTCCTCATGAAAAACTCGTCGTTCTTTTCCAAATCAGTCCACATTCTCTCCACTTCTACGAGTCCCCGTCCTCGTTCGATTTTTCTTTCCCTCTTCGTCGTTCACCAAAAAACTCGCCTTTCTTCCTTCCCTCCTTCAATCTCCGAAATTCTGTCCCACTCCTGACCGTACGCCCTGAAACTTCCTCTTTTTTCTTCTCCTCCCGTCTTCCCGCACTCCAGTCTTCTTCTCCCATGCCCGCCACTTCCTCCTTCCCTAGCGAAGCGGATTAAAATAAATTATATTTTCGAATGATATCTCATTAAACACAATATATAGGCTTTCAGCTCGTGATTGGAGATGTGAAGCAGGGTGCGCTGCTTCCCCGTATTTAATTTCTACGGAAGCCTGGTTGACAATGGGGCGGAGTCGTCCTTAAAGGCGATACGCCGGTCAAAAATATTTAAAATAGGAATACCTGTGATGAATTCTGAAAAGGAAAGTCTTCTCTGTAATAGTATTGCTTCAAAAAATAAGCAAAACTATTCAGCGAGGCGTTTGTGGGACCCATTTTACCACCATGAAAATTATAAGCTACGCATCCAAAGATTGGAGACTGCCGTTTTTCAACGATAAATTCTAAAATCTGCAAAAATAGCCACAAATGCTTCATTTCTCCAAAAACTTGTTTAATAGGTAGGTATGCTTAAGAAAAGCTAATCGCAGTGATTCATATTCTTAAGACTCCTCGTATCGACGCTTTAGAGCCTGAAACAAGGAAAAAGTGGCAACTTTGACGTCATGACGGTTATACCCGGACGAAAGAGCATATTTTATGGCCATCAATTGAGTTGATGTCATCTTATTCCACCAATGCACGTGAAAAATCGAAACATTTCAGGGGTATCAAGGAAGAAATTATGTGGGTATTTCAAAGCCGTAAAAGTGATGACATTCCTTGAAATACATAGTACAAATACAGGAGCTCCTTTGAAGTGAACCCAAGAATTGTGTCTGAATCTAGATAATATACGCTTATAGTACACACCGTTAAACAACAGATGATCTGCTGCTCCTCTTGCTATTTCAGACAAAAAGCAAAAAAAATGCGCCAGTTTCTAATGGATTCTAATTGAGATTCAGTATTTCCAGCAAGCTGATTTCATGATTTATATTGTTCCTACTCGCGACAGCACATCTACCGTGAGGAGCGTTATATCTCACACTCAAATATGGATACCTCGCTGACTAAATGCACTAAATCCGTATCACCTGTTTCAAAAACTGAAGATTGTGGTCCATTTTGTTTCTTTTTTTATCCTTGGATCCATTTGACTGTATATAGTCAAACTTTCCTCCGAAAGTTTTAATCTACCCGAATGGTTTTTATTAACTTTTTGATTACCTGGCTCAAATTTTCCACGATATTAATTTTGGGATAGATATGGCCACACACTATAGTCTTATTTATAGGGTTCCAGCCACGAGACGGCGACGAATTTGCAGAAATTACTAGCCACGGACTCTAAAGATTAAATGTGCTCAAGTGTAAAAAGGTAGAGCATTTTTGGCGATTAAAACGAAAAAATGAATCTTAAGTAATCAGGAGATATACATTATTTTCATAAAACGCTATAAAACCTCTAAAAAACACATTAAAATTTCTTGGAATTTAACATAGTGAGATTAACACTTATAACACAAGACTTGGAAGATTATTCATTTTCATTACATGACGAAATCGACTTTCTATTCAACAGTCCTCTAAAAAACCTTGAATATAGAAACTGGAATGGAAATGAAGACAAAAGAGAGGACTGAGTCTCGCGAGATGAAACAAAACTCAAGGGGGAGCAGGATGAGACCATCTCAGATCCACGGCAGCATCATATGGAGAAAATATAAGAAACATTTCGGTCCACGCGGTATGGGAAGCAGGGGGCATGATCACTGAATCGGGTGAGGAACATGGAATTCCAGATGCAAAAGCAAGCGAGGGAGAGGAAACGGCGAAAAAATGCAAAGGGGAACGGGATTAAAAGACGTGGGGCATAGGGCGAAAGGATATGATTGTACAGGAGGAGGGAAAGGTAAGGGGGAGAATGCGAAGATGGGACTGGAACGGCGCGGCGATGGGAGAGAAAAACGAGGAAGATTCCGCGGAAGGGAGGCGGGATGTAACGGGATATGCTCCGCCGCGTGTTCAATCGTTTCACCGAGGGAATCGCATACATATCTCGCAGATGCAGATGCAGAAGAGGAGGCAACGCGATATCTTCGTCTCCCCATCCCCCCTCCCCCTATCTACCCACTTCCCTCCCAGTTGGCGGTGCACCTCCGAAGGCTTGGGAAAGGTTACGCGCGGCATATTGGAGTACCCTCCCGAGGAAAAGAGAACGGGTGAAAGGAATACTTTGCAGAGGTTCGAAGGAAACAGGGGTAGCGAGAGCAGTGTTAAGGTAAAGAGAGGATGCTGGGGTGGGGAAGGAGGTTCCCCATTGTCAGGCGCAGGTCGGGGTACACTCAACTCGCCAAAGGGCAAAGCGGTTCCGGGGTCGGGGAGGGAGAGAATGCCATTTTGCAATAGTCCTCAGATGCTATCTTTCTCGTCTAGTGTCATCCCCGTATGCCCCCAACGTTACGTGCGGAGTATTCGATGTCATGGGGCCGATACCCTATACGACCTTTGCCAATCCGCTCACGTCCCGAACAAAATGAAACGTTCTGGTACTGCAACTGAGCAGTTTTAAGCGGATGATAAAACACAGACGCATACATTCGTTCGGAAGGCCTTTCATGTCTTTATTTACAGTCATTATTCTTGAGATAAGGGACGAAATAATCGGCATACAAGTTCATACCAAAAACGGAATGACTTGGAGTTAGATAGCGTGTAGCTGAATACTCATTTCTTTAGTTTACCTTCACAACCGTGCTAAGAAAACAATCTGATTTCGTACAAATTGAATCTAAAGTAAAGAATAATAATTTTACGTGAACTGAGTCACTATTTTACAAGTAAAAAAATACATGTGCAATCTGGCCTCGACGAGGATAAATCCAATGTAAGCACAATCAAGAAGCCTATATGTGGTTGGTATGTGAAATAGCAACTTAAATAATATTATTCCCTGGGAGAATAAACCATTATATAGTGTTTAATATACATTTTGAGAGAAAAGTGGTTAAAGATCAAAATATGGGAAAATTTAAAGCTATACATTCATTGAAAGCTAATATCTCCGGTCATATTAGAAAGGGCATCTTGTCGGATTATTAATTGTAAATTTTCCTGGTACATAAAGCTATTATACTTCACAGCAATTATTTTAGATAATAGATAGGCGCTTATTTTCGGTTAAAAATTCTAACATATTCAGATATGAAGCAATTTTTCGATGCATTTAGTTAAAAAACAGAAAGGTCTGCATGATAACATTGAAAATCATCTCCATTAGGTATGAAATCACACGCTCATATCATACGTTTTATATTTTATAGTAATTGATTTGGATTCGTATGTTTGGAATTTGTGAGACTAATGAAAGAGTAGAGCATAAGAGAGGAAAGGAAAGGAAGAGGAATGAATGAAAAGGAATGAAGGGGTTGAGTAGAGAGTCGAGGAGAATGAAATCGCTGGGAAAGGCGATGGGCAGGGTACCGTGGAGAAAGGGAAAAGGAATGACTGTCGTTAGCCGAACGACCTCTTTTGGAAGAAATTTATGCCAATCGGTTTCCCCGGAGCCGAAGTCTATCGGTTATAAGCAAGTCAACCGGAATGGGGCTCAATTACGAAAGAATAGCACTATTTTATATCTAATAAAGCGGGCGGTAAAATTTAGATGTCGGCTGACGTTATGCGATAGGCCTTCAATTAAATGATTCCGCCTCGCAGTGATTTTTTCGAGCATCAGTGAAATTTTTGTGGATCCGAGATCAATACTGCCCGAGATAAAGAGCACAGCTAAGTTGAGAAGCATTATAAAAATTTATGAATCCTTAAACTCGAAGCTGTCATACATAAATATATGGTAGACAATGAAATAAAACGTACTAGATGGGACCACCACATTCTGTAATAATAGGCACACCAGTATTTATTCCTTTTGAAAGTCAAGATCAAACTCACTCATGGGATGATTTTACTTAGAAGCCGTCGTTATGTATTTCGGTCTTTTTCTAAATTATACTAAAAATGGATTGGCCTAGACTTTTTATCTCGATTTTGGAAACAATAAACAAATATTGATTTGCAGAGGGCTGATGTGTTCGCTTGTTACGAAGCACTTTTATCCATTTTTATTTGAATTCATTTACTTTATAATTGCGAATGAAGTTTTGAAGTTTTATTCCATTTTAGTATTGTGATTACAATTAAAATATCTCCTGAGTATTTTTCGGGAAAAGTAAAGAACAAGTTTCTAAAAGTCCTCAGAACATCTTCACGTAAAAAAATCACTTTAAATTTTACATACGAGGTTTCCGGGTAAATCCTCTGGCATGCTACTTTCTATAGCTAGAATTGAGCCTTAAAGTTTACATCTCTCCGACGATATTCTACTTTTTTTTCATTTTCAAGCGCAACTTAATGCCTACCTAAGCACATACTCATTACGCAAAAAGAAATCGGTCAAATATTTATTAAATATCTTGACAAATTCGTCGCGCTACAATTCTGTCAAAATTGGGAACTTATTTGGTGCAAGAGATTTTGAGCAGTCATCATAAAGTCATAAAAACCCTCTTTAAAGCTACAGTAAGACGTTTAAATTAAGAGAACAGAAAAAATGAAGAGGTACCGCTATCATACAGAATTCCAGTCGTAGTATCAGTTAATTAGGTCAGAACGCTACGGTCTACGACTAACATATGCTATATAACAGAATGATACGATAAATGGCACATCATTAAATGTAGTAGGGGTAGTTGGGAGACTAATTAATGAAACGTAGGTACACAATTTTATAGCAATGATAATGGGGCAGAATGACACCTAGAACTATAACAAGGCACTGAGTGACCCTCAGTTTTATGTCGCATCTAACGAGCGTAGTCACACCAAGGTTATGGTAATAACACCAAGTATCGAAAGCTGGGTCGGATATAATAAAAAATATTTCGTGAAAAATTGATTTTATCCAGAGTTTAGAAAACTATTATTTGATTTATACAGAGTGTTCGGAAAGTTCGAATGACGAGGAAAGCGCGATGATTTGATCTTTTTAATTTATTTCAAGATTCGCGGTATTCTAGGATCTGAGGAGCCGAGCATCCTATCCCTCGTATATTATAATTTTATTGACTTATCACCGATTGCTCCAATATTTAGCGATGAGATCGATGGTTTTGAGATCCATAAAGTTATGAACCTCTTTACGAAATACAGGTCGCGGGAACAATCACTTTCTTAAGTATTTCTCTCAATAGTCATTGCTTTGGATGTTTCGTCTACTCTCATTCCGTTGAGTACAATTTACATATGTTAATCTCACGAATGTAAATCATTTATGTAGATAATTAATTGCCAGAATGAGTAAATAAACTGGTCATTCGCCAGATAACTCCCTTAACAAGTTTTTAAACCTCCAAGAAATTCATTGCATATCCACCATCTTAACTACTAATGGAACTCATATGAATCCAACTCCATTCCATAAAGCCAAATAGGTTAAGAGACCATTCATGAAGCCAATACAATTATGAAATGTTTTTGCAAACAATAGTGAACTGAATTGTATTCCTTGACTTATAAATTTCATGACTATATCGGATATATTACCTATGTATTGTTTCTGTAACCGGCCATAAATTAACCAAAATGGCTTTCAGTTTCTTGTGATGAAAACATTCATTCATATAACGATCAGGCAATAACGGAATGGAGTGAGGTACCTACTTCGTGACCATTATTCTCAATACACATTCGCCTACCCTCCCTACCAATCGCGAAGAGGGTAAGAAAAGTGCTTGGGAACCTTGGGTAGGATACGAGTGAAAGTGGAGGGAAGGGGGTTGGAATAGCTGCAGGCGAGGGTGTGGGAGGTTGAGGGAGGGAGAGAGAAGCTTTTAGGTGGAGTGAGGTGCAGGGAAAAAGAGAAGACGACGACGATTGGTTTCGGAGAGCGCTTCCTGGGGAGGGGAGGAGGTCGGGAGAGGAAAGTTTTGTTTCCGTTCCCTTTGGCGAGGTGGAGGTGGGTGGGTGGGAGGGTGGAGGGGAGGGGGTTCCTGAATAAGTTAGGAGGGAGAGAGAGAGGGGGGGGGGGTGAGAACGGCGAAGGAGGTGAAAGAAGAAGGTGGACGGTGGAGGAGGGGGGGGGGGCGCTGATAAGGGGCGTGCGGTTTAAGGCAAGCGCCCCAGAGAAGAGAAGAGGAAGCCTTCTTAAAGCAAGGGAATATAAGGATGGAGAATGGGCAATCGGGGAGGCAAAGGATGCTCCAGGGGGGCCAATAGTACTTCTACTCCCTTTCTCTCTCTCTCATTCCATACCCTATCTCTCCCTTCCTTTCAAGGATACAGGGGGGGTAAGAGGGGAGTGGTTAAGACGGAGACTCGGGATTTGGATTGGGAAAGAGGCGGAGAGAGATAGAAAGTGAGCATACGGAATTTCAGGGGAGGAAGAATACGGAATGACGACGGTGCGTGAGGAGAGAAGATGCGGGTGGAGGTTTAAAAGAAAAAAAAATAACGGAGAGGAGGAATGGGAATGATCTGCTTTGCCGAGGGTCGATTCCTTCAAACCTTATATGTGAACCCAAACACAGCGAGATGTATACGTATATATGTATAAATGCATGCGCCACTTTGATATTCACGAGCACTCGATACGTTCGGTTTGATAATGCAGCAACTACATAGTAGTGCTGCGTCGTTACTACTCTGCCCGCTACTTCCCCCCTTTCGCCGCTGTTTTATTTAGTTTCGCCGAATTAGAATGGGTTACGGCGAAGGTATGAGCGAAGCGGAAGGCTGAGATGAAATTCGCTCGCGTTCCTTTCCTATCAGGGGCAATTTCGATGCGGGTCCGCCGAATTGTTTAAGGAATGGAAGCGAAAGCGGCTGAAGAAGATGAAAAAAGACGCACTCAGGCAATTCCGGCGATTCTCCACGATTTCCTTCTATTCAACACAAAGCAAAGAGCGCTCTGTTATTTCCATCGCAGGCAGAGAGAGTTTTGCCACAGAGGTAAAAATAATGCCCCCCATTATTCTTTTACAACCACTGAATTAAACTGAGTGGTGTCGTTTAAGTTAAAGAAATGTTTGCACGGTTCTGCCTTTTCAGTTCATTCAGTCTTATTTATTGGTTTGGCAACATGAAACCGAAAAGAGTTTTACAGGTGCCTAAGTTATCGAGAAAGAAAGCTGAAAACTATGCCTCATTGATCCTTCAAAAGTTTTTTTTTCAAAATCCGTATTCTAGTGAAACTTTTTTTCTAAACTAAATCACATTATATAACCATGCTCGAAATAAAATGTTAGGAAAATAACATGTTAAGTAAGCCATGGGCAAGTTTATTTGAGAATAATGAAGTATAACTCCCAAATTTGAATATCTTACATTTAAATTAAATCGTTAGCGAGGAAAAAATAATTTTAAATAAGTGTAGGCAAAATTTGAAACATGATAAGATCGGCAATAGCGGTACGCTTGGCATTATTACCCAATCTGTTCATATTAAGGAAGATGATAAAATTTAGCCTGATTATCACCATAAAAATTCACAATTTCTCTAAAATAATGGATCGGACTGACTGTGGCATATGTGACTGACTGATATTTGGGCCTACTAGGAGGTGGGCCATAATTTTCCATGATAAAATATGGCTAGGCAGAAACTGCTACGCATAGCTTCGCAACTCGAAAAAGCCATTTAATAAATGTTAACCTCCATATAATTGACCATGCAATTGCAACTGAAAGGACGACATTTTTTTACCTGCAAGGCTCTGTGGTGGCCAAGGTTGGCCACCACAGAGCTGTACTAATGTTCTGATGGCAAGGCATTACCTACATTTATTTGGTCTATAAAACGTTCATATTTCTTGAAAATATGCGGTTGTATTAGTTCCGACGCTAGCTCACCTACACATATTTCATAATGTATCCAAACAGTGCATTCCCTTTTCGATTCCTGGACTCGTACACTCGTTTTCTCTGAACGAGGAACACCTGGCGTCATCATCACCAACATCCTCGTCGTCATCACAGTTAGTACGTGGCGAGGCAAGGAAGGCTCATTGCAGAAAGAAGCGATCGGAGCGCGGGAGGCGTGGATTTACGGAGAAACCGAAGAGCGACGAGAGGGTTTTATACGCACACGGAAGATGATAAACGACGCGCCCTTGAGCCTTTTTTCCCGCCAGCGCCTCTCATCGGTAAGGGGATAGCCAACGTGAACGAGACGCATGGAGCGAAGGAAAGTAATAGCATAGTACTCCCTGCTCCCTTCGGTTACAGTTTGCTCCAAGACGACGAGGAGGTGGGATAGGGATGAACAAGAAACGGATGCGGGCATTTTAAAAAAAGGGGCGGCGGGTGGTGGGTGGATGTGCTCCTTTGGTGACGAAGCTCAATAAAGAGTGGGCTCACTGGAGGAGGGAGCATGGCAAGGGGTGTGCGGTGAGATATAAGCAGGTGTTCACTGCGCATCCCTCACGGTCGCTCATGGGAGCATCCATCCATCCGGTGCTGTGGGCTCGCCAGGCCCGCCCTGGTGTGCTGCCAACACCCACACCACTTCCGATATGCGAGACATTGAATATTTCAATGTGGACACGCTATTTTGTGCCGTGGTGCGGGAGCGGGCCGTGGGCGCGCAACTGGGAGGTTTTTGCGGGGGAGCGGAACATAAAAATTCATTCAACGCTCCTCTCTTCACCCTCCCGCTCTCCTCCTGAAATTCTAAGCTTTTGAAAAATGCGGATCAACTCGGTGTGCTGCCTGGTTGTTGTGGATATGCACCGTTTGTGTGTGTTTTTTTTATCCCACCCGGCCCTTCCGCATTTCCTCATTTTTTCATCAGTCTTTCTCTCTTTTCCTCCACCCTTTCCCGTTTTTGATGTCGCGGCCCCGCGCAGAAATGAGTAAACACGTGGAGGGAAAATGGGAAGGCCTCGGGAATCCGGCAGGTCATTGTGCACGTGGAAGACCGCGAAGGAGGAGTAGTGATGAGAGCAGATGGCCCCTTGGGTAGGGCAAAGGCATGAGGCTCAATATGATATCAGGAAAACGGTACCAAATTCGTGGGAACGCTGAAGATTGGCGAAAGGATGACATTAGTCCTTCGGCATTAGTCCTACATTGTTGAGCATTGTGCTTTGTCAAAGGATGAATGCTGTGGTGGGTGGGAAAAAGGGCATAAGTCAACAATCGCAAATTTTCAGGAGAGCCTAGTGAAGTTGAAAAAATTCTGTGTAATCAGGTATCACATTACTTAGATCCACAGCATTTATACTCTAATTACTCTAATTATTAGCTGTACAAGACTGAGTTTTCATTATTTTGATTTGAAACTAATTGGCAATAATGCATGACAAATGTAACATAAGCCAAAATCGACTAAAATTGACTAATTACCCTTTTCCCGCCGTCCACAGATTATGATAGTTATAATCGTACAATACATCACAAAATTTTCTGCAATTTAGCACGTTTATCTGAGTCACGAACTAGGTGAATCCATATTATTCTAACACGGAACTATCACTGGACGATTAACAATGTGCGCATTCAACAATGATTCGTAATCAGGGAATTATTCATCCATATTAGATATATTATTTTATCTAAAGTCCAACGGAGGAGAATTTTCATAAATGAAAGTTAAGTAAATTACTTACAGAGCAGTACTTCCCTCTTTATTACGTTTTCCTTAGATGAACACTGCCACGACAGAGGCAACGTTCACCTCACAAACTCGCCGGGAAATAGGACATAGGTAACGAGAGAATCACCTCCAACTCAAAGTAAAAACTCAATGAGACACTCGATTGTGTCTTATTTTACAGAGGCAAAGAATAGGGAAAATTTACCTCCACTGAACAAGATTAGATTCAACTACTTTAAACTGAAATATGCTAATTATTGTAGTATTACGAACTCCTATGCGTTCGATCGGGGATTTCTTTGAGGAAGAGAGTAGTACATTGATAACTTTTTAAATGAGAATGCAAAATGGCCAGAGCAGCAAAGGGATATCACAATTTTTAGAGGCAACATATCAATGGGCAAAGTAAATCATAAGATTCAGGGAAATTTGGTATCTATTGATTGCTACTTCACGCAACCATTATCAAATAAGCTGAACACTCACAAAGGTCACGACCACTACGCTACAAAAGAAATAAGTGACAAACCTAGGACAATGCCATCACAGTTAACAATTAACTCAAGCACTAACACTAAAAGCACTAACCTAACGTACCTATTGATGATTTAGCGAGAAATAACGTCCACCCATCTAAGAACGCAGCCTCTTGATTGCGCTCGACGGCAGTGTTTACCGTCGACGGTACAGATAAACATTTTTCACTCACGACGCGCGAAAATTGAGCCATGCCCGATGAGAAAGAAACGTCGAAAGAGAGAAAAATGCTGCTAGACAAAACGCCCGTAAGTAGGTCTTGGCGCGAATTCACACTGCTCCCCTCCCCCCCGTCAATGCAGCCAGCAGCCGTCTTTAAACGGGGGCGCGGCGGACGCTGAACCGGTGGCGCCGCGATTTGCGTTTTTCGCCGTGTTTTGAGAGACGCTCAATTCCCTCTCTCCCACCTAAATTCCTCCCCCCATGCCATTCCCTCCACTTTTATCCTCCGCACTGAACCGTGAGTTTGTTCACAGCAATGAAAGCCGGCCTGCATCAACAGCGAAGCGGATGGATTCGTGGCCGTGCGCTGCAGTTTCATCTATACGGCCACACACACACGCGCACGCGTTCACAAGAACGCAAGCGTACACATATCAGTGGGCACAAAAGGGCGAATATACCGACTGCTGTGGGAAAAAAAGGCACGGATGAATAAAAAAAAATGAGGGCGAGAAGAGAAATAGTGTGCGAGTTAAACGACAAGCGAGTTTATGTTACAGGGGGATGCTTACGCGGATTCTCCGTGCATTTGTGTTTTGAGTTGGTGCACGGTAGGACGCACAACCATGCGTGTTGGGGGCTGTTGGCTCACTCCATTGCCGCGCGATTGTGAGCCGAAGCAATGCCTTCCGTCGCCGGGCTTAACGTATTAGCACCCGGAGGCAGGGGGCGAGGGGGCAAATGTCGGTCATATTTTCGCCTTCGCCCCCCCACCACCACGCAAATGAACGAAAAGCGGTGGCAGAAGATGAGACATTTGGCGTGGTTAACACGGTGAGAACGGCCTCGGTGGTTTTGTCGTAATGGTAAGGTTTGTTTGTTCGCGTCTGCATTTTTTTTATTATCATCATTATTATTTCGTTCGGAGGGTATGGCTTCATTGTTTTAAACATCCGCGCTGCTGGAGGAATGAGTTATTTTTATTTTCTCTTTTCCATTCCGCATTTACGGGAGAAGCTTTGTACACTGCTCGAGAAATCGTGTGGTTGCTCAAAAAGTGAATAGGTGAAGATATAGGACGTACACGCTGCTTTATTCCCTTACCGTTTTCCACAAAGTGTTCTGCTCGTTTAATGCTCTCGAGTGCATTCGTTTGTGTGCTATTCATACTTTCGTGAGCAAAGTATTCCCTCACTTTTTGAACTAAACAGAGGGAATGATAACATCATCTGAATATACGCACGCTTTCGACACAGATACTGGATAACAACGCAATGTGGCCACATTCACCCAATAAAGTTAGTAGAGATGACGTGAAAAAAATGCATTGATGATCTTTGGTTTACTTTACTAAGAATTGAAATTGGAATGAATACTTTCAAAGCGTTTTGTTGTATCAGGTTCCATCTGCCGGTACAGCTGTGCGAGTGAGTGTTGAGTGACATTTCCAGGCGGAACCAAAATTTTCTTAACTTTGTTCTTATAGGCTAAATTGCGATGGCTTATCAAACATTTACTGTAACTTGAATACGCATACATAAATTAGACGCAGACGGCTCTTTCAAAATCCTGAACCAGGAGACTAAAATAACCCAAGTGACTGAAAAAGGAAGCGCATATTTAGGACCTGAGTCCTAAATATGCGCTCAGAAGTTCGTACTCCCATCATTCGTTATTGGTAACTTATCGATCAAAAATAGGCTGTGCCGCTTACTTTACGTAGATTTTCCTTTAAACACTCCGTTCTTTACTCTTAAGGAATACCGCTCAGCATCGCATACGCATAGCCTATTCTTAATCAGTCTCCTCCTCATTTACAAAAACTCCTAAAACTTATTCAGCACCCTATGGCATTTTGTAACCTCTTTCCTCTATCTTCACTGATTCAAATTCTAGCCAGCAACTTCTATTCGCCTTTGACCATGCCAATACTCCGTTGTCAATCTTTCTGTCTATGTTCTTATTACCATGCAGATAATGAAAAGAGCCCACAACGTTGTCAACGGGTAAGCATGGACCTGGCAAAGCCTGACCGAGGAATTGTGACTTCTTATATAATACGACCGGCACAATTCCACCAAAGGAGAAAGAGGTTGATATTGAGTCAATAATTTTACAGCATGGACAAGAGTGACATGGAAATATTTCAATACTTGGGAAAAATGTGCATCCTTTCGCGAAAAAAGGCATGTGACCGATTTTCGTGGAACCAGGGTAACTAATCTCTACGTCGGGATTGGACGTCGCGTGACGTCTGGTCAGCAGCCGGGGCGATATATGGGGGACAGGTGGAAAGGGAGAGGGAGGAAGAGCGAGCAACTGGGCGTCCGGCTCCGAAAGAGAGAGAAAAAAACGAATAAAAGCAAGCGCGGTTAAAAATTCTGATGACACCGAGAGAGCCTTTGAAGAGGGAGACGGACCCGGCGGGCGTTCAAAAGGAGGGAAAGGCGTGCGAGTCCGAACGGGGCAGGGTGAGAGGAAAACGCCGGTGAGAGGCGAGGATGGCACTTTGGGAAGGGTTTTAGGGGCGCGGGAATGGTACAAAGGGGTGCCGCACCCTCGTCCACACCTGCAGAGCACTGCCAAAAACGCTCCTGATTTTCAAACAGGACGTAAGCCGATTGGCAGGGGAAGAAGTTGGTACCGAAATGGACCGTTCATTTTTCATCAACCATTCATAAAACTACTGCAATGGCATGGCAAACAATTTGTAAAGGCGCCGGTACGAATAAAGTAAAGGGATTTTTTTCATCTTTACGTTAAGCTTGCATGCAAATTTTATAAATTCCGTTCAGGTAGAAAGAAAAGTTATGATGAATTATTTTTTAACGCATTTAATATTTTTTATCATTAAACTATATTAAATAAGTACAAAAACAGCTAAGTAGTCTTCATAATTTCATTGAAATCTTGTTTTTAAGTATTGTCCATTATTCCCTTTCGAAAGAAATAAAATAGATGCCTTATCACAGATAAGCTCAATAAAAAATTGAAAAAATATACCATTGCCATTATAACCATTAATTTGGAATAAAATTCAAGGTAAGTGAGTGAAAAAGGTGGAAACTTAGTGTGAAAAAAAGTGATGATAAAATAAGATTATAGAATAAGCAACACCAAGATATTTCCAATACTTCAAAAACCGTAACCGGTTACTTTCAATATATGTTAAAAGAAGAGCTTAAAGGGAAGGATTATATCGCAGTCTACCAAAAAAGTATAAGTTGTTCATTGATTGAAATTATATACCCTCCAGTCCCCAAGTGATATTTTTTCAAAAGAAGCCCATTTGAAAATGTGGCTCTCCTTGAAAAAAATCTTTTTTTATATTTTTTTCCAGTTAATAGTTAACTATTTATCATCCCAATACATTGCGATGTTTTAGATCAATGCACATCCTGAGAGTGCGTGACAAGCGCTGGTTAGCACCGGACTTGCGGGTCGGGTAGTCGGGGGGGACAAATAACAGCTCGGCTACCTTGCAGTCCGAACATTGAAGCGCCACAACCTCTTTTCCTCAAGAACCTCTCCTCGAGGTAGAGGAAATCGCCACGGAGGGTTTTAAAAAACAAACAGAAAAAACGCACGGTATCCGGAGAGAAAGGGACGAAATTAATAGCAAATCCTTTAATTAATCCCGGGAGAAAGAGAATAGGTGGGATAACGAAGGGTCGAGGAATCGCCTTGCTTTCTCAGCCGGCTGGCCGGAACAGAGGCTGCCTCGGCCATTCATCATTTCTCACCGTGGCAATGTTTATTCCGGTGAGTTATAGGTTTATTTACAGGCTTTGGTGGCGCAGTGAAAGTAAGACGAGAGCCGAGAAATGGGGCGGCACGCGGGAGAGAGGTCAGGGGATGAAACCTTTGAGAAAAAAATAGCAGAATACCCACATTCATCCGCCATTTTTCCTCTAAAGTGCACGGATATATTTATTTCCACGTTGTACATCTCATCTGGGGCATACAGAGGCCGACATTACAAAACAGAGACAGTTTCCATTCCCTGGATTAAAAGCCAAAGGTAACAAGGAAACGATGACAAGGAAACGGTAACAATGAAACGGTAACAAGTACATCGCCGGACATACACGAGACCAATGATTATTTCTTTTTTTACCCGCTGAGTGAATGCTACGTTTTGTCGTAAAAACGTGTAGGTAGCCCTGCTAACGGAATTTGAATAATTGGACGCCACCCGTGATGAATATTGCTTGCTCGTACATTAATGCATTGTGTATGAATAAAACTTCTGCAGCATAAAAAGCATGCTTACGCTGCTAATACGTAATTATATATTAAATGGAAATTATAAAAGCAAAAGCCCAACTGATACAGCAATATTTAAAGCAAATTGCAAGTACTTAAGGGAATTACTTCCTATTTAAATCTCATTAGAATTCGTTGAATTCATTATTAAATATTCCCATGAAACAGTAAATAGACATTCCATAAGCATACAACCATCTAAACTTCGTCTTCGAGAGGGATATATGTTTAGCTCCCGTCACAAAACGCCTAAACATAGGGAAGCACATTTCTCTTTCCGTCTAAAATACCCCTTTTCTAAAACTTAATGCGTAATTCTCAGTTCACCTCACTGATGCATAGAAAGAGCCCAGTGCATTGGGATGGTGGGGTGGTCCAGAAGGTCCGGGTTCAAGTCTCGGTGGCGGCAGAAATTTATTTTGAGGATCAACGATCCTTAATTGGGTTCCATGAGGAGAGCAATACAACTAGTGGAAATCACAGACGAATTTCTAGGAATGAGCTGATGCTGACTCCGAATTTCTCATTACCCTTCCTCCAATACCCAAATATTGCTTCCCTAACCAGCCTAATCGAGGGATCAAATGACCTCAGATGTCGGTCGCACCGCCCCTTGATAGAAAACCAACCAAAAACTTAGCTCGCATCTCCCCTTGACTTCGAGGAAACATTTGAGTGTGGGTATACACAGTGTGCGAAAAAATGCAAACGATAATACAAGGTTCAGACAACTATTATACGTACCAAATTATCTTGCCTACATGCATTCACACTAAACTATCGTAACTCTGAGCTGCCCTCACCGGAAATCTCAACAAACGAGTTAAGAGCAAACATACGATATAAGAATTACAACATTACGGTGACGTTCCGAATATTTCGCAATGGCTTTAAAAGCTAATTACACTCAACTTTGCTTTTCCTTATTTGCCGTTTTGATTGCCTTATTTGACTATCACGTTCCCATCTACTCTGGTTTCCGCCAGCGACACCACCGCTGACCTCCATCAAGTGACAGCGTTAAGAGCTACTTGTCCGTCGGTAACCAACGTGCGTTCACACGGCATTCAATATAAATTCTGTGTGAACGCGGCAAATTTAATAGCTCCTAAGGCGGTCGGTACGTTGGCTGTGTAAACGGGGCACAGAACTCCACGGAGGTCAAGGCAGGAAGAGTCGAGGGCTTCACAACGGCGGAGTTGCGCTGGCGGCAAGGTAAAGAGGTTGGGTAGGGAAGGAATTGGGATGACAATTGGCGTGGTGGGAGGCGGAGAATTTTGGGCCCGGCCGAGGAGGGGGCGAGTTAGGGAAAGGTTGGTGAAAGTGTAAGTGAAGCCAATGGAAAGTGCATGTGGAGGAGGGTGAAGAGGCGGCTCTGGGATGATGGTGGCCCCGAGGACGGAATGGAACAGAAGAAAAGAAATGAGGGAAAATATAAATGGGAGAGAGCGAGAGAGAGAGAAAGAGAGAGAGAGAAAGAGAGAGAGGAAACGAGCGGGAGAGAGTGAGGCCTTGTATTATTTTTTTATTCTAAAAAGGTAATTAACGAGGGAGAGGAGGAAAGCCCACTCTTAATTTTTAATCCGACTTCATGGAACACCGGTCTATTTTTCATAAAAAAACGCACAAAACACATACACACACATACAAACCAAAACTGCGACTCTCCCTCCCCTTCAACCTCATCTCATCCCATTTCGCTTCGCCGAAATTCTCCTCCTCTCTCTCTCTCTCTCTCTTCCATCCCTTCCTCTCCTTCTCATTATTCATTTCCTCCCCCTCTCGCGCCCTCTCGAAAAACGAACAAGGTGGCCTGAACTTTTAGGCGGTGACGCACTACAATTGTCACTCGAGATACCGAGAAAGAAAGTCCTTCCTCTCTCCTACATTGAAATTCCCTTAATTTTTTCGTCTTTTAAAAGCCAATGCTTACGAATTAATGCCTTGGAACTGCAGGTGATAGAAATGGTCTTAAAAGTCGCTCGATAATCAGTAATAATCTTTAAAACACTCCCGATTCCACGTTTTGAAATGATGCTCCGCCAAAAGTAAAATAAAATAGAGTGAATGGTTAATAATTCAGCAATCTCAGGTTATACCTAAGTGAAATACGCATAGACATTGACTTCAAAGTACCACATAAATGGATACATACCTTTCTTTGGTTTATTTTCTTTCCTATTAAAGCGTTGTTATGAATTAAAAATAATTTATCTTTGTTTTAAATGATTTTACTCTTGCCGAGGTCCAGATGCCATTGTAATTTACAATCTTATTATTTTATGTTATTTGAATAATTTATTATTAGATCTGTTCACTGGTCTTGAAATTAACCTCCAAAAAACATAATTTCTGATAAAAAAGGAAAAGTGCATGATAAAATGTCGACGTTTACCTAGTAGCACCGTTTTTCGCATCGTATTTTTAGGAACACTTGATCCTCATAGTTCATAGGATATACTAATGGGGTCAATGTCTTTTGCTCTAAGAGGCAATCAGTTACCCCAATTTCTAGAGTCTATGTACAGAACAGATCATTCGGGAACTAATATGAAGTGCGTAATTGATTAGCACGGATTTCACGATGCTCCTAACTCCCTTCTGAAAACAACCACTTTCCTGAAAAGACAAATGGTAAAAAACTTAAATCGATTTTTTATCGTCATTAGCTCTGCAATCACAAAAAGTAACAAAAATTGAAACAATTAATCAGCATTATGTGAGAAACCCATGGGAATAAAAAGATAGCACCTGTGGCGCAATGATAAGAAGAAATACTATAGATGGAGTATAATTTGAAATATATATTGATGGCTTATATGCGCAGATAATCCATTAAAAAGTATTTATCGTCGAATAACCTAACAATCATAGAGTAACGGAAACCAAAAAGTGCTTCTGAAGGGCATAAATATTGGCAAATAGCCTCAAATAAGTGGGAATATTTCCGTGGACGTGAGATATATTGAGGGACATGGACTAGCATTTTTAATAATGAATCCATTATGCTAGGTTTTGATATGTGAACTTAAAATTCAAGTGGACCCTATTTTTTGGGAGTGAGGACTCATGGAGTTCATCGCTATCAATGAGTTCAGAGATATATCTCCGTTGATTAATCCGAAAAAAATGTATACGCAAAAGGGAAGTGGGTAAATCAGAGATTGGTGTAATTTAATTATGACCCTCCGGGGAGAGCGATAAAAATTTATGTAGTTTAAACCCGCGGAGGAAAACAAAACCGCTCTCCCTCTCGCTCATTTTTTCACATTAAAGCCCAAGGGCCGAAAAAAACGGAAGAGGGGAGAGAGGGAGAGAAACCAAACGTTCTTTTCAATACACGTCGGCAATGCACCCATGTTTATCCCCGCAAAATGAAATTGGGACGCGGCACGGAGAGGAAATTCCGAGTTTATTGCCTTCGCTGTAGCCTGACAGTGAGAGAGAGAGTTTGCGATCGTACGCGTACGTTCGGGAGGGGTCTGTGCGTGCTCACGATCCAGCCTCGTGCGTGAGCCCTGGGAAAGATAGAAAAAGAGAGTGAAGAGGTGGCCCATCCTCTTCTTCTGCTTTCTGACGTCAATATTTCCTAAAATTCAAGCTAACCAAGGGGTAACAGGAAAGAAACGGAAGTGTAATGTTTGCAGGGTGGTCCATTCTGACACTGTATCCTCATGATTAATAACACGATTGAAATATTTTTGGTCTCGTTCAATTTAGTATACAAATACGATAACAGTATGAACTAGAGTTGGGATATTGCATGCGTGAGGAACGGGTGGGTTCCAGCGGTGACCAGCAGTTATTTTTTGGGGGAGGACCAAAATATTCCCCCGCGGTGCAAGACGCGGCTCCGATATGCTAGCGCGCTAATTTTGGTACCGAGAGATCTCGTCCCGAACTTTTCAGTAGGAATATAAAATAATGAATGTGTTAAGTATTTGTTGGCAAAAAATAAAAAATAAGCATGAAATTTAAATATTGGCCCATTCTCAATGAAAATCTCAAAGAGAATGTAAAAAAACACATGCCATCGGAAATGGTGTACATCAAATGATTATCCATCGATAAGCACCACAGTGATTGTGGTGGAAGGGGTGAGATGGCTCTTGGAGCATCGGGAAGTTGATGCTAAACGCGAAACTAACAATGGCGCAAGCCTCTAGACTGCCGCTCTTTATTAACCGCTAAGGCATACGTATTCACGTGAAACCCATGGCCATATCCCTCACATAGCCTCACTCAACTATCGAAATCTTTATTAGGATATCCATTTGGATGGACCTTGTGTTCCTGATAGCCTAAAGATGGATACGCTATTCTCCTCTGTTATTACTGTGTTCACTCTGATCGTTTCTGATCTTATCCGATTATATCATCTTCAGCATCAACATTCAGCAACATATTGGCATGGTTTCAAGAAAAGCCTTTTTAAAAATATGATTGGCGTATTACAAAAACTCGTGCGTTACATACCGTACTGCCACACTTTACTTAATACGTAAGGAAATGGGAGGAGAGGGTATCTAAATAGAAGTTTTAAAGAGAAGAAGAGAAAGAGAGAGAGAGAGAGCGAGAATAAATAAACTCCCCTTCCCTTCACCAATATCCTCCTCCACCGATCCCCTCCTCACAATAAAACGCGGGAAAATATTTGAGATCCACGTCGATTGGGTCAGATGCTTACCCACCCACTCCCTCACCCGTCGCCCTTCACCACATCCGACCGAAAGGCATTCCTAGCGATGAAGTGTGCACAGGGTGTGGAGTCGGGAGGGAGGAACAGGATGAGGAGTGAGGGGGACGAAAATAAGGACAGGAGAGAGAGAGGAGAGCGATGAAGAAGGACGCGGGGATTGGAGAGAGGGAGGGGGGAAACCCTAAATTTTCCCATATTAAGGGTTTTTTTTTGGAAGGGGAAGGAGGACGAAGGGGAGTGTGAGGGAAGGCTAGCATTCCCACACCGAAGTGGTGTGGGGTGGGTGGTGTATATATATGAGTGTGTGCGTGACGGGTCCGTCGAGAGGGCGAATGAGGGTGAGAAAAGGAAGGCATATGAGCAGATATACTCGTAACTCGGGCCCTCCCACCCTCCCTGACTCGCCATTTCTCGAAACCCATCCGGTATCTCCCCATTCTCCCCCCTCCCAACCTTACAACCCCCTCACACTCACCTCCTCTCCTTTATTCACCCTCAATCTTTCATGCTTTTGCCTTCCTTTCCCCCATACTCCTCATCCCTGCCTCATTCTCCATTCCTTCCTCCCTTCCCTTCCCACCTTCCTTCTCCCCCAACAGCTCCATTCTCCCACTCTCCCCCCCCCTTTCCACGTCACTTGTCAATGCCCTTCCCTTAATCTTGACTGATTACCACTCTTTCTCCCCCTCTTCTCTCAACCTTAAGCTCCCCCCAGTCCACCAGATGATCCGGTTTTGCGTTTTAATCGCGTTGTTCTATTCGCGTGCTAACATATTTATTTTGACCCAGGGTGTGAGGAAAAAAACAACAAAATAATTTGGATGGTGCCATCAATGTGAAGGGGCATTATTCTGTCATCGAAGGCGATGATACGTACGTGTCACACCAATAACGATCGAGAAAACTTTTGCGTCCCACCCTCGTTTCCCTAACGAAACTCTGGATGAGTTAGAAAGAGCTAAAGTAAACGAAATCGAAGTAGCAGTCATCCATTACTGCTTGATAAGAGCATTGCATATTCAGGGGTAATTTCTCCGTAAATGTCAGAATTGGTGGTGGCAGAGTGAAGTCCTTGCTTATCAACCCTAGGGTCGAGGGTTCAGTTTTATTCTGGGTGGGATTTTTCCTTTCCAGGGTAAGGCTGCTTGTATTTATCCGTGGTTACCAAAATAATACCTGACTAAAAAGGTCCTTGAGGCTGTTTTCAGGGGAATGTGAAATAAATAAATAAAATAAATGTTAAGGACAGAAGGGGAATGACCTAAAAATCCAACCTAAAGTGTTGTTAAGATGATGACTACTATGCCCTACGGATATACAAAATATGCAGCTTACTTTTCAAACATTTACGGAGAACTATGAATGAGGTACATGGGAATATCCGTCAACCCCTCGAAATTACCATTTACACTTAGCTCCCATTTTGGAAGATGTTTTTTTAAAGAAAAGTAAAGTATTACCTATTTACGTCATTTTGATTATTTCTCAGATAATGTGGATTTATATTCAAAGTCCATCAAACATCGTCGGTAGACGTACGTGGAAATTAAGTCACGAATGTTTTCCGATCAGTGTCACTATTTAAAGCTAAAAAATTATCAATTCCACCCGGGTAACATAAAAAAGTAAACAATGTGACGCAAATATATCCGGTGTGGTTCAGAAATAGGATCCACATGGGAACTTCTGTAAAAGATCAAGGATGAAGGACTAGTAGAAATTGATGAGGACTGCAGAAAAAAATGCATTTAAAAAGAGATAATTTTTAGGAGAAAATAAATGGGAGGCTTCAAACAACTAACCGTAAGATTATGTACTAAAATAGGTTATGATGAATAATGAAGGCGGATTACGGAAGGCGAATGGTAATTACCTCTACGGAGATAAGGAAGAATGATGACGAAGTAAGATACGCTACCAGGTTATAAGGTGCTCAAGGAAAGTGACAAGATGAACGCAATTTATTTTCATTTATTCTATAAAAAATATTGCCTTCATTCCCAAATATTTTTCACTCAGTCACATTGTCTGATGTAATAAATATGCTAGCTTATGATAGACTGCACTGCACCTCAAAACTTAGACTTGTTCCAATCCTCAAATATTCAGCACAGTCCTCTGCCATCAAGTCCTAAGTATATGCTACCTTCCCTTTGAAAAGAAGGGCATTTCCATTTGATCACATGAACCAAAATATATAAGCCTTAAACTTAAGAAAAATTTTAGACCGGCAAACTAACTTTTCAAAATATCTGCAAACACAAGAATGACCTTTTTTTCTCTATAGCTAGGGCGTCCCTTGAATAGTGATAGACTTCAACTGATGTCCTGATTTATAAGGAATAAAAGCCCAAAGAGTATGTAATCCGAGATTTCTGGGCGTACGAATTAGCTTGCGGGCAAAATTCCCTCCGGAATATTCCAGCAGAACTTCATGCACTTCATTGTTTTCATTGCAAAAAGCCCGTTGTTTTAATAATTAGATGTTTATTAAGTTGTATTAGTTTTTAGCTTATTACTAAAACATAAGGTTTTATATTGTTTGAATACATAAATTTTAAAACAAAAACTCCATGCTAAAACGCCAATGCGACCTAGGTTATCGTAAAAATATGCCACCTTGTAGATACACAATAAGAGCTCTGATTTAAAATATTCAACAGATGTTATCAAGCTCTATTGCCTCTAAGTTTTGTTCAAACGTTACTCATACGCTTTGTTTGGAACATTACCCAATCTGGCCGATAGCTACTAAATATTCGGTAAAATGTAACCATTCAAAAGAATAATTAATATGTATTAAAAAATTTGATTTCCTTTCCCATAAAAATGTTTTACTTCTCAGAGGAGCTGATAATCAGATTTACTAAAGGTCAATAAATTTCTCCCCCATATTTGATTAAAAAAATTGGCATTTTGCGAAAATTGAAAGATATGGAGGTCCAAAAGCAGGAGGGAATGGTGGTTGAAAGAGAAATCAATCATCCCGTGAAGCCCCAAGAAAGTCCTTTTGAGTTAAAGTCTGAAACTGAATTGAAATGAAAAGCCTCACCGAAACCAGAAACCATTCAAAAGTTTTGCAAAGCGAAACAGATTGATGGATCCGGAAATAGCTCCAGACGGCAAGGAAATACCAGTAATAGGCTCATATACTTCATAGAGAATGGAGACATTCAGTAATAGTCCCGTGGGGCAGCAGTCGAGGAGCAGGCAGGAGAATTTTTCTGCATAATCAAACACCCAGAAAACACCTACCCCAAGCTGAACTCCCACGCCTTCCGAAGCGAAGGATAAATTACAATCCTCCTCTGGGGAAGCCCGTAAAGTTCCTTGCCCTGGTTCAATGAAATCGAGCGAAATATTCTGCTCTCGGAAAACCCAGGGAATATGCTGTCAAAACGTGAAGGGACCCGTTAGGCGTTCAGGAAAGGGAGAACACACGAAATTGAGAAGGCCACGGAATCACATATTCCAGAAAACCGTGTTTTTTTTAGGGTTTAGGGAGGGAAAGAGGAAGAAATTCGCGGCTCAGAGGTGTTCCTTGATGTCCGGAGAAATTTTTATAGATGGGACCCATGAAATAAAGTGGAAAAGAGGAGGGGAAGGGGGAAGGACGAAAATAAAGGCAAAGAAAAAGGGCGAAGAAGTCAAAGAAGTGGAATATGAGAATGCGGTGTTGAGACAAGGAGGAGGAAAAAGCCTGGAAGGAAAACGAAGGAGGTGGGAAAAAAGAGGAAAAAAAGATGCTGAAAAGGAGGAAAGATAAGGGAAGATGAGAGGTAGAGAGAGAATGAGAGAAAGAAAGAGAATGGAAGTAGATAGACGCAGTGAAAATGAAGGCATTCCATGAATAAATCAGAAGTAAAACTAAACGACGATATGCTGAGGGAGATGGAAGCGGTGAAGGCGGGAGGTGGGGGAGGACTGTAAGAGGTAGGGTGAAGGGGGTGAGGGGATTGTGGGGAGTGGGGTAAGGCTGAGGCGTATGAACGACCGAGGCACGTGGGAAAAGCAGAGGAAGGAGGGGAAAAAAGATGGAAAAGAAGAAGGGAAAAATATAATAATAAAAACACTTTAGTTGGGTAAGCCAAGGGCGGTTTTTGAGGCTGCCCGGAATTATAAAGAATAAACGCCATCTCCACGGTAGAGCGAGTAACCCAATATTGCAGAGGCGCTTGTCATTTTTTATATTATCGGCGGCGAATAATGAAGGATTTTTTCCCCAGCGCCATAAAGTCTCGGAGAGAAAAACTCAGATTCTAGTTTTTGTCATAACTTGTAGGCATATATATCACCGAATTAATGTTAAACACCGAAGAGCACACAAATAAATAGGTAATTATCACTCACATTGTAATGACACGTAGATAAATAAGTAAAATCGTCGGCGCAATCAAAGTAATTCGACGGAAACACTTAAATAGAATACCGAAAGGCAATATGCTTGCTCTACAACCATTGTAGCAACGGATTTTATGGTACAACGCCAATTGCTTACTTTACAGGACTATAAATATGAAAAGAGAGCTCCGAATTAATTAAAATTAAAATCCAGGATATAGTGAGGTTAAGGAAGAATGGATAGACCATGATTCTAAAAATCTTGATTGTCAGCCTGTAGTATGGCTCAGTTAAGAAATTGAAAAGCATAGATTTTTAATCATAGAAAAGAGATAGAAAATGTATGATATTACATCAGCAGAGTCAGATAAGGTGCCCGTAGGTACACCATATACTATAGACATAATACACTAAGTATCTTAAGGGTATAAACTAACATTATATGTTTACTACGTGCAATGGGAGGCAAACAAAAAGGAAATGTTCTTTAAAGAACGGGTAACTTTTAGACCTTCCAGTGTAGAAGAGTCAGTGGAAGGATGCCGGAACAATGTTTTTGTTAACTTTTTCAATAGGTGTCACACAGTGAGCATCCCAGGTAACAAGACACGATTTGTCTCACCGCGGTCCTTCTCCATAATACGGGAAACGGAGGTAATGATAGGCTACGTGGGCACAAACCAAACTGCTTCGTTCTATCCTCGTCGCCTACCTCTTACAGCCCGGTAGCGGGAGCCAAATTGGGTTGGAACGGTCGTTCGTGGCGGCGTGGCTGATCCGCACTCCGGACTACAAACCACTTCTCTCTCCCCCACCCGTGCCGGTAAAAGGACACTGCGACTCTTCCTAATTGGCAAGCCAACTGCAGACGGTGCAAGAGGAATGGAAGCGGGGGATGGAGTTGAGGGGAACTGACTGGATGAGGTGGACGTGGGCAGGGAGTTGTGGAGACTGAGGGACGGCGTATTCGGAGGACGGAAGTGAATGGAACCAAGGAGAGGACGAAATGGCGGAATGACGAAGGGCAGGAGAAGGAGAGTTGGAGGAAACCAAAGGAAGTGAAGACAGGGACGCCGTGGTGGCTAGAGTACTGGCTTCCCATACAGAAGGCATGGGTTCGAACTCCGTCTGTGGTGCAGATCGTTCATCGTAGTCCCGATGCCTACTTGGGAACTATGAGTAGAGTACTTCAAGAGCAGTAATCCGTCCGTCGGGAGAGTCATTGAACTGTGGAGCCTTGGAGCTTTTCACTACAAGTAGGATAATGCCATGGCCTGTTTTCTCAAGACCAGGGGTTCTCAAAGAGCAAGGGGAACTAGGGGTTGGGGGGATTGGAACCACCATTCAGAAAAATGCAATGTTCTCTGTGTTATGTAAAACAATTAAAATAGGAGCTTGTTTTAATTTATTCTGTAACTTTAAATAAAGTTAACTTAGTCCCACAGGTTAAAATCGATTCTGAAACATGCGCATCATTTTAATTTTAGGAATTAAATAATTACTCAGTAACTTACATTGGGAAGCGGGAATTAGGAAGCGGGAATAATATTCTGAACTATGGAGAAAGGGAAGAATAATTTTAAAGACATTTTGAGAACCACTTTTGTAGACCATTCCCTCCCTGAGTGGCAAGTGTGGTTAGAGTAGGGTACAGCTATAACAGGCAACAATAGACGATCGAATCAACAAGCGGCGAGGCTAATTGCTAGCTTTTGCTACCAAAATGGTAATAACATGTACAGCACTATCAAATTAATGAGAATTATTGGTAGGAGTGAGTTTCACATCAAGAAGCTACAGCAATTGTAAATAATGCAGTTTCTGGTGAAAGGATTATTTTGCCTTCGTTTCCTGGATCTACACGTTTTTACACTGAAAATTTTGAAGAAGATATGGCCTTTGTCTGCCGACTTGGATCATCAGAATTCTTTATCACAATGACGTGCAAACCAGAATTTGCGGAAGCAGCTCGTACAACTTTTGCAGATGGATCAACCTTGCAACAATTTGGACCAGCGTCCTGACACAATAACTTCGACAAACGAGAAACGTTGTATGGAAAGAAATATTGAATAATTTTTAATCTAATAATAACAATAATCTGTCAATGAATATTGGAAATAATGAAAGCAATGTAAATATTGAATTTATTGATGATTTCAGAATTTCGTTAGAGGAACATTTTTATGTTAGTGGTGTTTTTGAGTTTGCTTTATACTACCTAATTGCATAATCACTGCTAAATAAATAAATATCCGTTATGATTTACAAAATTTGTTTTATTAAAACCTTTAATCGCACTATGTGAATGCCCAATATAATTAAAATAGACAATAATTAGCAGAATAGGAGCATACAAGTACACCAAATAAACATCGAGCAACGCTCGGTAACCAGGTACTAATTCTTTATATAAGCAACAATCATAATATTTTACACCATCGGTGATTTAGATTATTCTTCGTCAATCTGCTTCATTGACGTTTTCATTGAGGAAAGACTCGTATCCAGGATAGGTACATACAACTCACATATTGCCTGCCTGCCAACTGCTCAAAACCACGAAGCTATCCAGCTTCCTGAATTATGAGGCGATCGGAAATGAACTCCTGCGAAAATGATGCATTTACCTTAGCGGTTAGCCCATTAGGCATGGAAATTACTCCCAGCCAATATTTGGGCTTTCAAAGAGTCATATTACACGAGGCAAATCGGTGTTTCAACTAACTGTGCAATATACATAATTCCCAGATCTAAGTGACTTTCATTTGAGATATCCATGCATATAGGCCTAATAACTGGACTAGTATGTCCATCTATGCCCCATTACGCCGGCAATGTTTTTCGTTTGTCACATAGTTATTCTTCATTTAGGCTTAAATTGCGAGGAAATGGTACGAGTGAGTAATACATTGCATGTATGTTTGTTTTACGAACGTATCAGCTCTGTCATAGATTCAAAATATGCCATTGGAGTTCGTAATTTTTCCAAGTTGGAGCAAGTTTTGAAAGTCCACTATTCCCAGTAACTGCGTCACACCAACAATACGAATTAATCCTTCGCGATGAAAATGTACTGATTGCGGCGCTGACACTACCGCGAGTTTAGGGTTTCAATTTCGATTACAGTCAAACTCACAATCACTCGAAACACTCCAAATTGGTTCTGCATAGGAAGGAGGGTAACAGTAATCTGGCCTTGAGCTAAGGCAGGACCTAGGCTCTGTCTAAAGCTAGTAACCAATGTTGTCTTACTTTCAAATGATGCAAATATCTATGATTAAGAGACCTAAGAAGCTTAAACTATACATAAAAGGAGTCTCCACTTTTCATCCTTCCGAAACACAAAGTGAATGGAGAAACTAGGACGCCAACTAATGGCCTCATGAATTTCACCTAATCGGAAATGTGTATGTATAATTTAAATGAAAGTCAACATTATTTACTAGGTTAAACCACAGGCTAGGATGAAAGAAAATTGACACTGGCTTGAGAATGTTTCTCCTGCCTGTGCTCGTTGGCCTGTCGAGAGGCATAGTGGGCGAGTGAGAGATCCCAATGCCGGCCACTTAACCCACGACCTCTCTCGGGGGATTCTCGTACTTGCGGGGGTTTAAGGGAGGGTTTTGGTCGTGCTTTAGGTAGGCCGTGATGATTAGGGCCTCGGCCGGCCCCGGTGGGGACATTACGCCGGAGAAGATGGCGAGAAGATCGCGGAAGAGAAGGGAGAAGTCACAACGTTCGGAGGACGAAGGAACAAGCTTAAATATACGCATTCATCCAGCAGTTAAATATTTAGTCTAATGAAAAGTACGAACGTACGATACACTTCATGAAGAAATTTCTATACACAGTATTTTAAAAGATTTTAACCTCTCTTCGAAACAACTATCATAAGACGAGATTTACAAGGTTTCCAATGAAATACTTAACTATATTGAAATGTGAATATACTACTCTGAGTAATTTGAGCACTATAAGAACCAATAAATTAGAAAAATAACAGAAGGCGAAAGAGATATATAGGGATAGGATAGAGGAGTCATTTTTTTAAACAGCTAGTTTCGAATTACTTCCATTTTTACTTGGGATTTTTTTGGACTGTTGACGATTCCGTAAGGAAACGAATACCAATGCACATATATACGAATGCATACAGATTCTACCATATTAATTGAACGAACATAATCTTTTACAAAAAATGGAATACAAAACAAAAGTGATCAAATTTCCTGCGTAACAATTCCGCGTCTGAAAACGTCTCTGCGCCTTCCGACATATGCATTCTAATAGAATCTAATTGAAAAAAATAGTAAAGATTCGTTAATGTAGTGGCAATACTCAGACATTAATATGAGCAATCCTTTATCATGGAATTATAGAGCACATAGCTGTAAACAAATACCAATGTTAAAAGGTGTAATTCAACACCAAGTGTGGACTGAAAGAAATAGAGGAAAGGTGAGCATCACCGCGGCGTGATTCATAGAAGAGGAGCGTTGAAAATGTACAAATGTAAAAGAATTCCCAGGGGACGGCATGAGTGCTCACGAATCACATTAACATATACACAGGACGAGTGAGAAGATAAAGGGGGGGGATAGGGAGGGTAGTTGGAAGACGTTGCAACAATTAATGGGGAATTAAAATTTCGCCTCACTTAAACGTTCTAAGTTGCATTTGCGGCCTTAAATTTGATTAAGAACGGCTTTGTTTCGCTCATTTTTGAAGGGAATTACGAATTTATAAAAAAATAATAAATAATTATAAGCGTGGAAACGCTTCCTTTCCTTTCTGTTCCTTTTTTTATGTATTCCGTTTCTTCTCAGGTACCAATCTCTTTTTTTCCGAGAGCTCGGCACGAGGAAAAAAAAGGCACATCCTCCCCCTCTGTTGCCTCTGTTCCGTACGAACCGCCCGACTTCGCCAAGCAACTTTCCCGACGAATTAATGCAATTGTAATTTTCCAGCGGCTCGCAACCCGACAGCGAGCATGCTCCCTTATTTTCCTCGGCGGCCGAGAAATATATTTGCCAGAATGATGACGTTCATGCATAAAATTACTGTATTGTTTCCTCGGGTGCGGAAAAAATGGAAGGCTTCCTCGACGCGGGCTGAGAGGGAGAAAGGAAAAAAGACCATTCATAGTTCGTTAGCGATTCTTGCACTGAGGACGTCGCGGCGATGCTCTGGGCTTATTTGATTTTTGGCTTGTTCTTCTCATAGACATACATTACAACAGACTTCACTTTTTTTACCAAGCTCCACTCCCCGTGGCTATCACGAAAAGTTTGCCTTCTGACTATTTAAAGGAGTGGCGAAGGCACCCAGCATGAATCGCATTCTTTACAAACTGCGCCACTTAAATTCAGATTAATTTTCGTGCAACCAAATTACACGGATAAAAATTTCTTTAGTCACTTGGATACCATATTTTTAGGCGGTTTTTCCGCCACCTCCTTTCATGAATATTTATCTGCATTAAATTTTAATGCAGGAGTATTCAGGATTCGAATTATTTAGGCTGGGGTATCATAGGATAGATATGGAAAGTATGGGGGATGGTTGATAGAGGCAGGGCCGAGGTAGGCGCTCACATTGGAGATATTTACACTACGTCACACCCACGGAGTGAGTGAAAAATTGAGTAAAAATGACTGCTATCGATCATTATAGGCCGTATTGTTGAGTAAATGTCATTCTTCTCTCCACGCATTCAACGCTACATATTGCTTTACTTGCATTTCGGGAAATTTTAGTGAATTCATTACAATTATAGTATCATTTATGTGTAAGTTACTTCAAAATAACCTTTCGTTATTACCAAGACTACAGTGTTGCAGTACTTAAGAATGCTGAATCTCAATCACCAGAAAAGAAAGGGAAGAATTTATATAAACGTCCCCTGTGGTTCCACTTCACCTTCAAATGCTTACGACATCAAACAGCACATCCTTTCGGTTTGTGTTGGGCAGTCGAATTTTCGGAATTGAACGGAGGAGGTAATTGAAAGGACGAGGGAGTTTCCAAATATTATGGAGAACTAAATTTGATTGTTTCAGGCTTGACTTCGTGGAAGTGATAGATATCCATTTTGAATAAAAAACTTTGTACTTTTCCACACTTTATTTAAAAACTGCGACCGGTTTCACCTTAATAAGGCATCTTCTTACACATTCTGAAGCTTAGGGCATACTATATATACCCAGAGAAATTTTAAAAATGGTGGGGGTTAGTTTGAAATGGGGAAGAGAGGAGCAGGATGGTTAGGGCATGACAGCTATCCACCCTGCTCCTCTCTCCCCCATTTCAAACCAACCCCCACCATTTTAAAAATTTCTCTGGGAATATATGCATAGTATGTCCTCAGCTTCAGAATGTGCCAGTAGATGACATATTAAGGGGAAACCGGCAGCAGTTTTTAAATAAAGTGTGGAAAAGTACAAAGTTTTTATTATTCAAAATGGATATTATGGAGAAAGACTATCGCGGAAAAAGGAAAAGTGTCTTCCAGAAATCAGGAATAGGGAGTGAAGAGGTGATTGAAACGAGGGAGTGTGATACGGCGAGAGCCGGGACATACAAAGATGAGGCATCTTTCAAATCGGTTTAACAGGCCGGCGCGGTCAGCGTTAAGCAAATGCTTTTGATGAGAAGGTGCGTCAAGTAGATACGGGAGAAGTGGGTACAAACATAAGAGCGTCCCGGAGATCGGATGCGTGCAAATTCGTCGGCGTTACATTTCCACAGGAGAGCAAATTAATGAATAATTATCAAAAGGGATGCGTAAATAGGCAGTCAGCGGGCGTAGGTATATGAGTTGCTCACGGGAAAGTGCGCAAGGGGTGCCCGATGAAAAACACATCATCGTGCGGAGGGCTTTGAAATAAAAACGATGTAAGTGCGCATTCAGGAATGAATACAGACGGGAAAATTAATTTCGGAACGGATTTCACTTGTGCGCTTTGCCGCTGAGTGGCTGTTTATTTTTGGGACCGGCTCTAAAAACAGGGGTGTTTAGCTATAATCCCAGCTGCCGTCCCTTAAAAGTTAGCCAGCGAGAAAAAGTTATAGCCCTTTTTAAATCTTGCAAGCAAAGAGTTGGGCATAGCCGCGAAAAATGCATGGCTGACTTACTATTTAATTCGTCTATAAAACTTGAAGACCGCGCCACAAGAAAATTCAATGGAGAGGAGAATAAAATATGAGAGCTAAGAGGATACGAATTAGAAACAATATGAAAACATTAGAAAGTTTAATGATTGCAGTATTACTCTTTGTTAATATTTGGGAAAATAATATAATTAGTCTGAAGGCAAACGCTTTCAGTGGTGAAATGAAAAAGCAGATATTTTGAATAGATTAATCAAAATTTCAATCAATCATTGACGATGTGTATACAGTATCTGTACCTAGGAATCTACTGAGCTCATACAGAGTATCGAAAAAAGCATGCCTTTAATTTTTAATGTCATAATATGTATATCTATGAAAGCCGGTTATCACCTACTATTTTTCATCCTGCAAGTAACTGCAAAGTAACAGAAACAGGATGAATTTTTTGGATGCAGTATAAACCAGTATTCATTGAATGAGGTACTTTTTACTGCTTAAGGGTCATTGAACGTTTGTTATTTATTAGCAGCGAGTAACAGATGAAGCACATGATCTTTTTTTTAATATTACTGATTTTTATCATACCAGCAGGGATTTGGACAGTATCATTTCAAGAATAGTATATTTATTTTGAAAATTCCTCCAAAATACAATCATTATTTTTTGGAGCACGATTCTGCAAAATACACGACGAAAATGATAATTTTTCAATCCAATGTTAGTGGTAGACATACAGTTACCTGTCTTAATAAAGTTTGGAGGACTAGATGGTGATGAGATACCAGCAGAGGACTTAATTCTGCAATTAGCGTGTGCATGAAAGTTCTCTTCAATTTTTACGGACTAAACATTATGATGGCTCAAACATTAAAATACGAGAAGCCATTTGTGCAGGCTCACTAAAATCTAAACAAAACCAGTCCAAATTATATTCACTACGCGGAAAAATTATAGCGTAGCATGTTTGCCATTAAAAAGAACTAAAGTTATACATTTTTAAGTTCCAACAAAATGAAAATTGAATTTAAAAAAATACAGCAGTAATAATTACAGGCTCAATGAACAATGTACTTGCTCCAAGAACGGCAAGCCGGACTGGGAACGAGTAGAGGAAACAGTTTTTCGTCAGAGTAAAAAAGGTACCTATGAAGAAGAGAGAGAACAAATGAGAGTTTCTAAAGCACTTAATGGAATGAAGTCCCACTTGAATCACACCGACATGTAACGATTCATCACCTTTCATTCCATCTCTGCAACTTCACAATAGATAGCACACTTAAGCAGGTTTTCCTTGCGGCCTGAAAACGCTTGAGGCATCAAATGAAAGCTCCCGAGGGGAAATGAGCTTAATTGAAATGAATTAAATATAAGATGCAAAAGGAGAAAACATATTATTACAATAAGAATTCGAGGACAATGAGGGAAGAACTAAAACTAAGATTGTGGACACCGTTACATGGAGATAATTTTAATTCATGCCTCGAGAGACAGAGGACAGCTACTCATCATGACGCACTTGATTAAAATCACTCGGTGAAGCATTATTTCCACCCAGTAATACGTATTGCGCCTTGCGCGGTTACGACGCCAGTACAGATTGCCTATCATCAATGCACACGGCTCTCACGGACCTCGCTTGCGAGATGGGTTCCGCGGGGGTTGGCCTGGCATGTTTATAAATGCTAAGAGACTTAAAAACGCAGAGCTGGAGAGAGGAAGTTTCGCCGTGAGCGAGAAAAAAATACGAAAAAAAGTCCCGCAAACGACTGGGGCAACAAAAAAGAAGCAGAAGAAAAAACAAGTAAAAAGCGGAGTGCGCTCGCGAGATAATGGGACAGCGTCAAGCGAGAATAGGTTTTGCTAAGGGCGTAATGAAGGAAACAGGAGTTTGCGGAGAGATATGGAGAAGTGGCGAAAATGGCCGGGGAAGCATTTTTAAAGTCTTTAATCTGGCGGGATTAAGATTTCAAGAGCGTTCTTGCCGCAGGGGGGGGGGACACCCCTCAGGCACGGGTCGACTTGTGTGGAGGGGGTTGGGAAGGAGATGGAGCAGATGGGTTGCGGAGGGCGGCCGCATAAATGGTTTCTCGACTGGGGGAAAGGAATGACTGTGAGTTGTATCGTGGCTACGGCGGAAGGATGCATTTCGATCGACTCGAGAGAGTGAAGACGAAGGAAGATCGCCCGGTGATATGAAGCCATATATACTTTTTTCCCGGGTGTGCGGGCGAGGAAGGATAGGCGAGGGACGGAACATAAGCCCGAGAGATCACATAACTCGCGGAACCTACCGTGCACCTTTTATCTAAGCAGTCGACAAGAGTGCACGAGGGTGAGCAATGGCTCTCTGCATGCACATGCATAGGTTGTTTTTGCAAATGCCAGTGCATCGTGACCTCCTTTGATAAAAAGATACTTCGACCAGTAGTAAAATCAAACCACTATTATGAAACCATATGAATGCTGATAAAACAACAACCAATGTTAAAACGAAGGGATAACTAAAACGTAAATGGTAAGAGGGCGTTCGAATTAAAATAAAAAAACGTAAGTCGTCGTTAATAATAAGTTTTTTGGCAAAGCAATGCTATGCAATATTAATAAAACATCTTAATTAAATCAAAAAAACAAGTTTGGGTGCATTTCAACTGAACCCGAGTTAAACCTTGATAAATAAATCTCATAGCTACATTTCTCAGCGTGTAAATTCTGCTTACGAATGAAGCTCTTTTTTGAGATGGAAACGGGTTTAAATCAGAGAACAGCTATTTCCGGCTAGTTAAGTTTAATTAATTAGGATCGCCGTCGAAAATTGCAAATAGTCAATCCCTGAAGGAGTGCGAAGTTGACAAATATCAACGATACTCATCAAACACATCCACTTGACGCCGTAAGAATAAATACTGCATCTCATGTTTCTGTGACAAAACTTAAATGCTTATGTGCGAGTATGGATGTGACTTTTTTAATTAATAGAGAATAAACCTGAAAATCTTCCTAGAGATTTCAAAGAAATTCCTGAATATATTTAGCGGCTCTCACGCAAATGAATGGGGATACATCTACGAAGCAACAAAATCTCATTGAAGTCAATAAAATTTAATTGTCAACTATAAATGAAAACTTTTTCCCCCACGAAATCCACCCACGAGGTAAATAGAAAAGCGTGAGGAAGACAAATATTCTCTTTCCAAAGTTTCCTCCCAGCGCTTAGGTTTTAACTCCGAATTCATTCGACTGTTCCACGGGATCTCAAACTTCGTTACTCTGCCCCAGTCGCAGCGGGATTCAAATTGTCCCCAACCAGATGCTCTCGAGCTGCAATGCACGCGGGAGACGAGAGAAACCTCCCGAAGTCTGGCGCTCTCTTTCCCCGGGCGTACGTTGTCAACCGGCTCATTAGGGATTTATAAGGCAGAGGAGGGGTGAACGAAGGGTGCGCGAGGGTCTTAGGAAGCGCCGAATAGACTATTAATCCTTTAATTCCTTTGTGCCGACTGATATTCTTCCGGCTCAATCACTCATCTGGGCGAACGACGAGGCGGGCGAATATAAGCGGTCGCTTATATTCACCCGGGAATCAATTCTAGTCGGAAAAGCAAGATGGGAGAGGGGCGGTGGTTGGAGGGTGTGGAGGTACAATATCGCCGATAAAATATCGATTGGTCGATCAGATCATATATCGATCGCGCATTGGCGATCATGTATCAATGGCCCAAATAGTCGGAGAAACGACAGCGAATTTAAAAAAAAACAAATGACCGGGAAGTAATGTTTCAATATTTCAAAAAGATGACAATAACACGGTAAATTCGAGACCTAAGTGACTACGCTTTAAAAATATTTTGTTTAATGTTCAGATGGAAGACATGCTTCAAAAACAGCGAGTGTATTTAGGTTATCTAACTGCCAAGACCTAACCCTATCCATACCAACACGAAGGCATAAAATGTAGCAATAAGGTGAAACATACCTACATGGTCTATGCAGAATTTTAACAGCAAACTTTGGGCCGTGAGTCCAGGTTTTACTAACCTGTATTCCACTCAGACTAACAGCATAACAAAGGAGTTAAAATATACATTATTACTCCCATTTAACTGTATTCCGAATTTTCATAATTTTCCAAGCATTGTAATTACTCCATGAATTTTGTCAGACAGGGGCACACTTTCGCCTTACGCAGCATTAAACGTTCCGAAAACATTAAAACTGTAATTTACGTTTCATAATATTTCATAATAACGAATTTTTATTAAAAAAATATTTCTTAACAGCAATTTTTTTCACACTGGAAATCACTTGATGATTATGACTATTATTCATTCAAATCAGGATCGTGTGAAGGAGAAAAAATCTCTGATGTGTAAAAGTTGGAATAATAATTAATTCTTTTTCGTTAAAACTGTGAACTTTTTAAACCATCCTTTAAATTTTAAATTCTATTAAATATCGTCTGAACCTTAAGGAAACATCAAGGACAATGATATATAATGATGCTGACGCTAAATCTGCCTCGGGATGGAACGAAGCGCAGAATGAGAAGAAGTAAGAGGGAGGGTTAAGAGTAAGGTGGGGGAGGGGAGGGGGTTAGGGGATTGCGGGGAGGGAAGGGCTAGGAGGGAGTGGTGATTGGCGTACGTCGGATCAAGGTAAAGGCTTGGAAAAAAAGTTGGCTTTCGGGAAAGAGGGAGAGATAGAGTGCGGGAGGGGAAGATGCATGCGCCCCATTGAGGCAATTAAAGTTCCTTTAGGACGGGTCCCGGGGAAAAACAAAGGGTAGGGGGCGGTTGGGTGGGTGGAAGGGGAGAGTGGCGATTGGGACTTTGACGCGAGAGAGGCAGCAGCCCTTCTCGGGAAAGACTTTGAGGGGCGGCGGCGAATAAGCCTCGGGCCTGATCAAGTAGATCCGCGAGAGCGGGAAACGGCGAGAGAGATACAGGGAAAGGGAAGGAGCAAAAAGCGGACGCGGAGATGGGACGCCCAAAGAGGGAATGGAAGGGAGGGCTGAACGAAGGACGCGCAGAATTACTATAGTCACCCTAGGTTAATCAATGCCTATGACTACTTTATTGTAACAAGTTTTTAAATAATCTCCAATGGCCGTAATAAATAGGCAAAAAGAGTTTTTTTCTTAAAAAATATGGCAATTTAATTTAATTCTATTTGAAATGACACCTCGCTCAAACTACAGTAAGGTAAAATATTGGGATCATTATATCACCTGTAACAATTTTAAAAAAATCTCCAATGGCCGTAATAAATAGGCACCACTCGTCAAAAGTTGGTACACTACAATTGCTGTGTTGGTTTGCGGGAAATAAGGGCGTGTGCTGAGTGTGTGAGTGAGTGATTTTCTGAGTGCTTGTGAGAGTGTTTGTGGTCATAACCCAGGCATCCTTAGCCCCATCCCATCAGCCCCAGTGAAGGATCCCAATTTGGATTGTGTGTATCTGTGTTTGTGTCACTGGCGAGGAAGTAACATTCTGATTGAGAGGTTGTGGTTTAGGGATGGGCAAAAAATACCAGTATTCGGTATTAACGATACTAATTTTTTTAATTCGGTAGTACCGACCAGTATTTAAAATCGGTACTACCAACGGTACCGGAACTAAAAATACTGGTATTTAGACAGCGCTGCCACTTGCGTCAGCTAACAGAACTACGAAAATTTAATAACTACAGTAAATTTTCAAATGTTCTCGTAACATTTCTGTCTTTTTTTTCTTATTTACGTAATCGTGAAGTTGAGATATGTTTGTTATCATTATTGATATAATTCGTAAGTATAAATTTTTGACGCATGCCGAACACCAGACAATCCATGAATTTGAACGGTATAAATACAAATATCCTGTAAACATCCTGTAAACATCCTGTAAGTTAAACGTTAGTGCGACCGCAAGGATTGATCACTATAACAGGAGGTTTTACCTGACCACAACATTAAAACAATACCGATCGTTCTTCATGTGATTTGAAAGCATTCCAACAAAAAGCGACGAGCGCAAACTTACAGCGTAAAATAAAAAGTATTTACTGAATAGCCGATGTATATTCCCGTTGAATTTTCATTAAAAATGCCGATGGATTGAAATTTCTGTGTATCTTTTTGGACTGATATTCTAATTTACCGAAATACCGGAAAATTAGGGTGAAACGTATGTTAATTCGTAATTTATTAAAATATTTAATGAAATACATAAATACCGATATACCGGTATTTTGTCGTCGGTACTACCTTGTTTTTATTATTGCTTTTTAATATTCATCAAAAAAATACCGGTACTTTTTTGAGTACCGCCCATCCCTATTGTTGCTGGCCACCGCCGTGGAATTGCCCCTTTTTCCCCGCAAACCAACACAGCATTTGTGTACTTCAGACGAGTGGTGCCTATTTATTACGGCCATTAAAGATTTTTTAAAACTTGTTGCATTAAGAAGCCGTAGAGTTCAAATTCCCTAGAATATACTGCAGTTTGCGAGAGATATCATTTAAAATAGAATTAAATTAATTTTCCCTAGTTTTCAATTAAAACAATCATAATGATCATCTTTATAGCGATACCAAAATGCAAGTCAATTACAAACATTTTAATTTTCCTTAGGAGAGAAATTATTTCTGAGGAATTTTCAATTTTTCCCATCCTTTTCCCTATGTTCCAGTCAATTATTAAACGGAAATTTCCATCAGGGCACCTTAACAAAAAATTAGGCAAGATAAACCTAATTCCGATGCACGCATCATTTCCATCCGTCCAACTCCACATGATTCATCCACGATCCCAACATCGGAAATGCCCATTTGGCGTCGCACACAAGATGCCTCAAAGCAACAGCCCTTGGGGCCCCGAAGACATGTGAACGATCGATTTGCATCCGAAGCAGGATTGAAGGCAGAAGACGAAAAGACGCACGAGTTTGAGGAGAAGTATCGATTTCTGAGCAAGATCAAGATGGAGGAAGGAAGACATGGAGGGAGGTATGAGGCCCTCCTCTTGAGTGTATGTGCGCAGGAGGGGAGGGTGGAGGGCGGAGGGGGTTGGTTTAAGGAAGAGGACCCAAAATGTGAGGTTGACAGCAGCGGGAGGGGGCGGGAAACGGGAAGAAGATCGACACCGAATTCCTCGAAACGTATTTATATCCCTTTCTCTGCAAAGCGAGCGAAAGGAACCGAAGCTGTTTGTTTAACAAAGGCAAGGGGATGAAGTAGAAGTGGGGAGGGGGTGGAGAGGGAGGGAGGGGGTACAGATGACAATGAAAATGGGTGTGAGGAGTGGAAATAAGGAGACTGAGGGTTGCGGGGTAAAACCAAGAGTGTGGAAAGCAATCTGGAGATTTTCGGAGGAGGAGGAGATTTTGAGTCAGGAGGACTTCTTTTCACGCGCTCACCGCATCCAGCCTCCCGTAAGAAAATAATTACCATTGTGCGTTTTTCTGACGCACATCATAATAATGAATCCGAAACGAATTCGCCAGCATCATTAAATGCGTTCTCGCGAGACATTTTTATTCCCGAGGTCCAGGTCTCTTGATTTCAATCTTTAAGCCGAACTATTTGCGGTGCACAAAGGAAAAGACTCTAGAAGGAAGGTAAAACGCGCTTAGTTAAGTCAGGTAACACGTTAGATGTGAGATAATCACGTTGTTAGATAGGATAGGGTAGAGACTAGTAAATTAAATACACCAAATTACCTACGGTTATAGGCCTACGACATAGAAACGTATCTGAATTGATTGTTTTATTATTTTCATCTTTCAAGGTAAAACAGAGTAACGGATTAAGATAAAATGTGTCTATTGGAAAACAAAACAGGCTTTTTGTTCTTTACTTTCACGTTACAGCTTGCATTTAAATCTTTAAACCGTCAACCATCATTTAACAATGACTGTCAACTAGTGCGACGGCTAATCATAATTCGGATAAGAATATCAGATAAGATTAGATTGCTAGGGAATATAGTAGTCAATGATGCCATGATCTTTGCCAAATGGTTCTAAAACAATCTATTTTTTTAAATTATGGTAGTTTTTGATGGATATTAATTTCTTTCACTCAGTTTCTATGCAACCACCAAAAACAAACTACTACCTGCTTCTTCAGCTGGGAGCTGAAACTTTAGCCTTATTAATTGCCTTATTAATAAAGCCATTGCCTTATTAATCTTGGCATACTTCCTACAACGATCTCAATCAACAAGCTTATTTTACTAATCCCAACTTAACACCTCCCCAGACACTTCTCTAATGAAAATGACCACTCAAGGTTAGATCACCATTCTCTAAAGGAATGATTTTCAACAGGTCAAGGAAGTAATTGATAAAGTTCTCTGAATGCGAGCTAAATTTGTTTAAATCGATAAAAATTTGTTTTGGCCGAAACAATTTTTCTCTTACACGGGAAAACTGATCTTAGAGAACATCAAAAAGCAGTACTAAAGGAGCAATTGTTACCATTTCAAAGAATAATTGTATAGTGATAGCGTTTTAACTCCAACTAAAATAATTGCATGAACTTTTTATAAACCCTTTTTATACCGAAGCAGGACTAGACCAACAATTTTTATTGTTATTCCACAGAAGAAATACATAGCAGTAATATTTTCAGCCCAAGATTCCCAAGTATTAAGGAGGTTCCGATGCAACTATTGTAACATATTTATTCTCCATCCAACATTTTTAAACAATTGACAAAATATATTTAAGCACCTAAAGTACAACTATAAATATCTGCCTACGCGGCCTCGCGCCTTAATACAACTCTCTTCGCGGCATTGTTGCTATCAAAACTCTTGTTTGCCATGCGGGCGCCAATATGGCGGATTTTCGCCTATTACACTATGCTAGTCAAAACGAAGACCGAATTCCACCTTTTACCTTGTATTGTTTGAAAACACTACTTTTACTGTAGACATGATGTACTAATTAAGAAACAAAATAAAGGCATAAAATATCAATATAATTCCACGAATATAATTAGTAATGAATATTTTTTCAAGCCACAGGAACTTATTGTAGCGTATATTGCACTGGCTTAAATCATTTTGACTTCAATTATCACAGTCTTTGACTAATAACTCCAAAGTTAAGATGGGAAGGAGCTTATTCTTCATCACCATTCAATTTTCCGGTTGTATTTTTTTCTTGTACGCAGTTTTTGCGAATACTTAATTTGTTTTAGATTAAAACTACTGTTTTCACCATGTTTCGACGATTCTCGCATTTAACACCATTTGATTTAAAGTTCAATTTGCGGGACACGTACCTAATTTGGAATATTATGCTTTGGAGTTCAAGTAAAAAATAAAAGACACGTATTTCAATAGGTAACCAGAGTATGAAAAACAATATTTAAGCCACTTTTCGGTGGAATCACATCAAGAATGTCTATCGAGCATTTGCTCTAGGCATGCAAGATATTCTTGCCAGCCACCGAAATGTTTTCGGGTAATAGAGAGAGAGTTACAAAATCCTCATTATTGCAAGTGATTACGTACACGCTGTTTCCTTTTTTCTTTCCTTCAGCAAGAAATAAAGAGAGAAATTACATTTCAAAAGAGGCTAGAGCGCGCGCCTCCGTCGCAAAAATAAAAATAATGTCGGGGGAAGGATCCACTGCAGAAATCGGCAGACCGAATTCGATCGATAACACGGCCCTCCCTCTGGAAAAAAACCGCGCTACCTCGGGTAGAACTGGAAATTAAAAAAAATAAGTTCTCGCCCACGAAACACAAAAAAAAACTTCTGAAACACCAAAAGACGAAGGTTTTTTCTGGGATGTAAAAGAAAAAAAAGTTATCCTTGGAACGGCCGCCATATCGCGCGGACGGGATTGGACGTGGTGATGCCTGCCCCCTGACGGAATTAGGGAGTCGTGAACGGCCGATTGAGCCGAATGGAGGATGAAAACATTTTCAAAAGATTTCGCTCCGCGATTGATTGGGAGGCGGGCGGGATTGGCGAATTTTTTTATTGTGTTTCCAACTGGGTGGAAAAAGGAAGGGATTCTTCAGATGGGATGTGGTGTGAGGAGGAGAAAGGGAGATATTTGGGAGGTTTCGGAACGAGCGAGGAAGATGGGAAAAATGGGCTGAATGAAGAGAAGATACGGCAGGGATGATCTCGCGATCGGAAGTCATAAAGATACCCTCGGGAGAAAGGTGATGCAGGAGAGATGTGCGGGGTGAAGAGGAAGATTCAGGCGTTAGGGGAAGAGGGATGAGGTCGCGAGAGGTGAACGGCCAACGGAAATTTTCAAATTTGCGGAGAGGGATGAGGGAATCGACAAAGATTGAGGGAGCGAGCCTGGCGGGTGAGCCCTGCAAGACCTGAGGACAGGAGTGCTACTCGCTAAGCAATATGAAATCGGAATCGGGATTATAGGTTTGGGAACTTACTTCTTTCGGAAGGATCCATTTAGCTGCTATACACTGAGAAATGTTAAATAGATTAGACTTCATTCGATTCCGATTCTAACTATCAATAATATATTAAGGATTACTACCATATAACTTGGGAAGCCAGTTGAAGCCATTGCAAAAGAATCCTGACGAAACTCAAGCCATCACAGCTCTTGTACGGATGGCAAGGAACGATAATAAATTTCCAAGCATTCGTAGATGAATAAATAGCATTAATAAATAGCAAATGAAATAATAATATTCGTCGATAAATAACATTTACGTAACTACTGCCCTTTTTATTTAACTTTCGACGTCCAGGAATGCAAGATTCTCATGGATTACAACGGCATAGGACCTGCCCTGCCAGCACTTAGTTGAACTTTATGAGGTACTCCAATCATTGATGTTTCCATCATGAGACGATTATTAAAACCCGTGAATCACCTTTCAAAATTATCGGCAAATAGCACATTGATTATTTGGGTTCAGAAACTCAGAATCCGATTCATTTATGGAAAAATCAAGTCTGTGATTTGCACCCTGAGTAGAGTAGCATCTGAAACATGGACGAAGTAATTCTTATCAGAAATCAATTTAACTAGCTTTAAATAGAATAAAAATCGGAGGCGTATTGCTAAACGTTTTAAACCACTGAAATACTGTGTTTTTATCATTGCTAACCTCAGAGCCGACCGTGATTCGCAACGATTCAGCCTGACCCATAGGTTGTAGGTTTGTATCCGGGGAAGGCTATGATGTTGTGTTAGCATATTGCTGAATCTATTAGAGAGCAGAAAAAGAGACTTCTTTCAAAATTTGTTTCTTGTTTTTAACTTGTTTCATGAATATTAGGTTCCTTGTGCACTAAAAAATAACAGATTTTCCTCCCCAAAAGAGAACAAGATACTAAAATAGTAATTTTCGTTAATTTAATTACGTGCTTGAGAAGTGTTGTTTATTGGTACCAAGAGCTATAATTTCAGCAATTAAAAAATAAACAGTGATAAAAATGCGCACCAGAAACCTTGTAAGGTTTAAGTACCTAGGTTAATTGATCCCATCAAAACACCACATATATGTTTATTCCTGATTCTAGCAATCTCCCAAACGCCACAAAAAAAGTCCCGTTCGGAACTCCATTGACGTAGAACGCATCAGAAATGATTCCAAAGATAGCATCGGAATTAGATCTATAAAACGGAAAGATAAATGAGAAAAATATTTTGATACATGAGGTTTGGAACACAGAAGAATAAGTGTAGTTGAAAGAAAGAGTGGTAAAAAGGAACAGTGGACGTAAAACCCGTCGAAATAATTCCTAAGACAGGATTGAAGGCCAGTGCTACGAAATAGAAGGAGAAATAAGAAAAATATTTTGATACAAGAGGTTTGGAACGCTGAATAAGCAGTGTACGTGATGGAAAAGATTGCGAGAGGAACGGGGATGATGGACACGTAGCAGAAGGTGGTTCAAAGCGGGGATGCGGGGAAAGGCAGACGAAAGATCGGAGAGGAGTGAAGACTCCAACGCACGTATATACAAGGTTCTCCGGGAGAACGAGAGAGAGAAAGGGAGAATAATGGCAAGCAACCGGGGGGCGTGAGCCACCGCGAGGCAAGGTTTTGCCAGGGAAGGCCGGGATGAGAAACAGGAGTGATGGCAAAGAACCCTGAGCCTCGGGAAAAGCGCTTGACGCCGCCGAACTCACATACATATCCATTTTGATAGTCAAGTTGCATCGTTTTTTCGAATTACGGGGGATCAAGGAGTGGAAAAGACTGGATGGGCGGGGGAGGGGGGGAGAAGAGGAGGGGGGTGGAGGAAGGGAAGGGTAAGGGGGGGGGAGGAAATAGCTAGAGTGGAAAGGGAAGAGGGAGAGGATCAAAGGGAAAGGAATGGAAGAGATGGAAAGAAGAGAGAAGGTGGAAATGGAAGACCACGGGCGCGGAAAAACAGTTGGCGGAGAAAATTAAATGAAGGCACTGGTGGCGCCATAGGGAAATGCTTCGCCGTCGAAGGCAAGGACGGGGAAAGAAAAAATATGTGCGAGAGGGGAAGAAATGAAAGGGGTGAAGTGGGGCAGCGGGAATGAAAATGGGAGGGCGGGGATTGAGGGTAGTAAGACGACGAAACGGTAGGGGTAGAAGGTAGAAGAGTGGAAAAAAGGGGAGTTTTTTCGACGCGAGAACGATGGGAGAGAGTTATGTTGAGCGGAAAGGTGCATGGGAGCATGGCAGATAGTTTCGCCAGCCTTCTTCTTTCCCATTTCAAAGAATCGCATTCTTAAGCCGACCACGTTGGTGATGCGCAGACGCGACAACCTGAAGGTCGCAGGTTCGAATCCCACATCGGGCTAGGATGTCATATTTGTAAAACGAGCTTCCACCACCGTGTGAGTCAAAGAATACTAAGGGGATAGGGTTGGCGTGGTGACTAGAGTGCTCGCTTTACATCCCGCGAGGGCCGGGATTCGAATTCTGGCAGTGGCCGGGATTTTTCATTGGAAATATGTGAGGTGTATAGTTTTTATGAACGCCTTTTCCAAACCATACTAAATAATATACTTTGTATTTTTTCCACAGAATTTCAAAGTATGTTATTTAGTATGAGTACTAAATACTTCCACAAAGTAAAGCCTGAAACTACAGAGTGTACCTTTTTCAATCGTAGATGCCGACTGTAACGCCATGTAACTTTAATTAACGTATATTGACTTCACTATTGACTTCGATTTTCATAATTAAGGCAGTATTTTAGAATGAATTAGTGAGGTAGAAAGAGAAGAGCAGGAAGGTTGTCCGAGTGAATAAAAAGTCAAAGCTTTTCACAAAAACTAATAAAAATTTGAAATTAAATTGCATAGCTTTCATTTTACGAGCGGACTCTTCAAGGTGTAAAAATAAATTGCGGCGAAGCGATTCGCAAGAGATTAAGGTGGGGATAATGAGGATGTTGTTTGGTGGAGATAGAAGGGATATGGAGAACAAAGAGAATTTGTCCGAACAAAGTTGGTAAGGGGTTCAAAAAGGAACTGCATGGGTTAACCTCTGACAGTTTTTTTAAAATCAAAAAGGGGTGATATCTTTTACGCTCAAAACAGAAGCAATGTGACGCTTCTTGGATTTGAATTAACTCTTTTATGAACTTTTGCCGAGAAAAAAAACTCGTCATGAGCACCACCAGTGAATCTGACAGCATGGTATTCAGTCGGATGATTCACTTGATTTGGGTTACAGATTTCGGGATTACTGTTTATTCGCAAGAGTCAGCAAAGCTTAAAATATAGCATCAATGTAAACATGGCATGAATTCCAATGGGCTTAACATAGTTCTCAGAGATCCTTCTAAATGGAGTTCTACATCATTTATGATGAGATAATTTTGCCGCTATATTTAACGATTACATTCAGCCGTAAATAATCTTAAATATAGTGTTTCTGCTAGATATAGAACAAGATTTCCTTGCTTTGATTTCGTCCTTTTATCACTTTGCTACGCATTCTATTGCGCAAGAATATATTTTAAGCTCTCCAGGAGAGCTAAAATTATTTACTTCTATTAGATCTTAAAATATGACGGAGATAGTTTCCTGAATCACTAACTAAAGGTGCTAATACATAATAATGGAATCCTTGAGAAAACGTACCTATAGACTATTCTCCACTATCGTGCATGCAATTATCCTCCAATCACGTCTTCCATAACATTTCGACTACTTTTAATAATGTATTCACACTTAACGTCTTGCAAATTTTCCACACCACCTTTTTCAATTCGTTGAAAACTATGTTTAAATGAATAAAGAAATGTTTTAAATGTTCATATTTTTCCTTCTCATCCATTTTTGCTTTCTTTATTCTCTCAGTCAGATGTTGAGAGATCTGATAGTACACAAAATCACTCCCTGGAATTCATACTTCATTTTATGGCAACATTTGACACCACAACCATTCATCACATATCTATTGTTTTTACTCTAGCACTACTGACTGTCACGTTTTCAGTGCTACAAGTGCAATAGCAATGGAGAATGGTGCAGAAGATGATGAAATGTACACTCAATCTAGATGACAACGATCATGTAAATGCCTCATCACAAATGCTGACAGTTGCATCAAAGGACGCTGTAGACATCTACACAGCCAATTTTGTTGCAGCTTAAGATAATATCGATACTTTTATTGAAAGTTTGTCTTTCTTTTTTTCAATTTGTTATGCTCTTTGCTTCAAAAGTAATCCATATGCCTAGTATGGTTCTTCTTTTAATCACCAAATATGATTAATCATTATTTTCCACTTCGACATATACTCGAGTCACATATGTATTCACACTTCACGTCTTGCAAATTTTCCACACCACCTTTTTCAATTCGTTGAAAACTCCACTGCTCCACCTAAAACTGGCGAATATTTCCTGATTTCCACGCTTCCTCAACGTTTTACTTGGAAACGAAAATGCCGACCGAGTTGCTGATGAAATACGTCGAAGCGCGCTCGCAATTCCGCCGCGTGTTAGTTCCCTTGTCGGCTCGTAACTCGTGCCATTTAAGGCCCCAAAAAGTGACCGTCTGTTAACGTGCTCACCCACGCGGCTTACCGCTTTTTTGGGGCGGGGGGTCCGCGTCGGATCCCCACTCGCACGCACAACAGGGCAGCCGAATGGCGCTGATTGTCGAGGTAGTGGAGCAGAATAATGGACAATTCGGCTCGATGCTCCCGTTGGCCGTCCACGGATCTGGAAGGAAAGGACTCCGGGGACTGCGGGAAAGGGTGCATGGATTGGGGGTGCGCAGAGACACACAAACCCTTTCGCCTTCCCGACCACTATTCCTGTCCCATTTCCATTCCCCGAACGCAGCGCTCCACTTAATTCGCACCTACCGCCCATTCACCGTCTGCAGAGAAAGATATATACATCGGCTTCGTCCACACTCTTTGATTCCACCGGGCTGCAAGAGGTTTCGGAGATATTTTACTGACTACCGACCAATAGACTCACCGATTGATTTGGATGCCTATTGTGAAATAACAGTCCACAGATCCACAGATGTTCCTCCAGTTACATGAATTCACGCCGTAACATCCCCGACAACGCAGTTGAAAAAACAAATTGGTAATGAAAGATATGAATTAGAGGTTCACCACGTAATCGGAGAGATAAGTTCATTGAAAGTAAAAGATTAGTTTCACTTTATCCATCTTTATGAAAAGCGATAAATATGATACAGATCAGCGCTCTAGACACAGAGATAAGTAAAAAATAACCATTTCTTGAAGCTTTTGACGACTAAATGTGTGCCAATGGACTAAAAAGGAAAAAAAAATGTCATTCAAGCATAACGTACATTGCCATATTACAGGGAATTATATAGGATAAAAAGAACAGAAATCATCAATTGGAGATATTCAAAATATGCATTTCCTGAGAATTCTATTCATTTTATCCCACGATCTATCACTTACAATCAGTGAAGTAACTAAAAGATAAGTCTAAATATTTTCCTAAGCAGTCCAGTGTCAGGGCCAAATAGTATGTAGTAATCTCACTCAGTGATTCAACCCGAAGGTTGGTTTGGATAATTGAGGGTAGAGCTCATCGCGGACTAAGCCACAGGCGTGTGAATTTCACACATTCAGGGCAGGGGGGACAGATCCTTTACCTGGGCCACCTGAGCTCTGGGGCGTCCCGGGGGCTTCACCCGGATTTGAACCCGGGACCCTTCGATCAGTAGGCTAGCACTCTACCCACTAGGCCGCCACGCTCCCTTATGTATTAACACGCTCCCTTATGTAGTAATAGTCAGGGCCAAATAGTCCATGTTAGTATTATGTTTATATAAGGCTATTTCATTGTATCGACAAGCATTAACAAAGCTTGAGTAAACAAACTGAAACTATTTCAGATACCTGACATCTTACTTCATCAGATAAAGTTAGTTATCCCATTAATGGATCTAAAATAACGTTGAGTTAGAAATGGCAAATGATTGCTGCCTATATTATCTCTTTCAATTCCCCTTCCTTCTAATTCCTGCAGACTTTCATCCACCATCAACTCATCCCGATAACATCGAATCTTGCTCTTCATTTCGGCAATATCGGATAGTTCGCTAACACCTTGAGCCTTTCTTTCTCAAACCCAAATCCCTTCTAATTTGAGCTCCCTTTGTTGACGAAGAATGCCTTTAAGGTAAGGATTTCGCACCTCCCAAATGTTTCGCTTTCACGCTAACTCGCAATCCTCGAACTATTCAGATTGCTATTGGCGTCACGAGAATAACCATCCGTTTCAGCACGCAGTACCTAATGAATCCCGTGAATTCCGTAATGTATATAGAATTCCCCATTCGACAATCCGACATAAATTTCACCTCGACCCACCCTGCTACTCCGCCCCAGCCTCATTATCCCCAGCTCTCGGGGGCTTTCGGAGGGGGCAGCGGTGAGGGGAGGAGGAGGAGGAGGTGGGGCGGTGTCCCACCCTCCCCCCACCGTCGTCTGCTCTTTGATAAAGACGACCCCCCTCATCCCACTGCTTCAACTCTCGGCCTTAACATCCTCTCCGCCGCCACCAGGAGGATGGCAGAAGCAAAACAAATAGTTAACTTTATGGAATTGTTTGATTGCAAAAACAGAAACACTCGGTAATAGTGTTAATCATCACTAAAGTTCTGTTTACAAGAGGAGAAAAATTAAGAACCCTAATAAAGAAGGTCGTGCATGAAATGATGCATAGAAGAAAGTGAAGCAAAAGAGGCATACAAGAATAGGGTAGGACGGGGAAATTATTACAGCAGCGTCTACTTTATCGGACCATTACCGAGAATAGAACTCTTTAGACTGTACCTACCTCTAAAAGGAAACAGTTATGAATGCATGTGAGTTCTATTTACCAACCATTGTTTAAGCGGGAAACAGTTTCATGAAAATTACGGTTATCCGTTGAAACTTAGATTTGACTGTGGAAAAAAGTAAATCTTAATTGTGGATAAATACTATTAGCAAGCGTTTCTGTTGCGACAAGAAAGCGAAAACATTCGTTATCTCCTCTTCTTCCTGCTACCACAACTATCCCCACCCCGATCCCCGATTCCTGGACTTCCCTCGCCTACTTAACCTTAAATGCTAAGCACAGGACCATGAATGTAGAATTCTATGACAAAAATGAAAATCTGCTACAACCCCACGCCTCGACCTGGAGTATTGGTGGGAAGATGATTTAACACCCAGTTAAAGGTGTTGTTTTATGAAAATCAAGAGACTGCGTCCATGGTAATACTAATAAAATGTAAGTCGTTGCGCATCGTAAGCGATTCAATACATCGTTAGGATCAAACGTTGTGTCGTAGTTTGGATTAAATTAAGCGCTATCAAGGTACGGAGTGCATAGCGTATTGTATCTGTATATTTGGGTGGTATTTGGAAACAACAGAGTGGAAACATATGGGGGAAGAGTGTTTTTTTTTGTTTATTCCACTAATACATCTACACGGGCGAAGTGGGTCCAGGCTTGCCGGAGACAAGACAACTTTAGTGTTTAAAATGGTAAGAGTTTCAACTTTCACTTGTTAATAAATTGTTGCTAGGGCTATGTCCACTGTAAACAAGATCGTTTCATCAAACTACACAATTACTAATTATAATCGATCAAATGTGTTGTTTATTAGTACGTGAGGATGCAAACATCTACTAGACTCCATTGTATCATTGCTAAAAACTAAATCATCTGAGTTTTCATCCATTATTCCTGCGCTAATTCTCGATTCGCCAGCTGCTTGTGTCACCCGGATGACGCCATGCGCAGAACGAACTCATTTAGGTCACGGGAACGTCCTGCCTTGTATTATTAGTACATGGTTGAGTAAATGGCTGAGTCTCTCACTATATCAGTCTTTGCTTAAATAGCGATAATTTGTGAGAGCTTTCCATTCGCTTCAGACTTTTGCTCAATTCGCAGCATGACGGTTGCTTTCCCGTCGTTTTAGACCTTTGGCAGCGCACTTCAAAACAGATCGGGAGTATTGCCGATGTGCGTTGGAGTGGGCTTAAGAAGAAAATAACTCCGAAATTCCGCAATTTTTCGTTGACGTGAATATTTTCAGTAAATCCGTCAAACTTGTATACTGGATTAGGGAATGAAATTAAAAAAAGAAAAATGAAACAAGGATAAAACGTTTTAATTACTTGGTGGCAAAAAGTTTTTTCTTCAACATGTAGTTTGAACGAATTCGTTAAATATTTACAAAGAATACGGCCGTGACTATTGCAAGCATACGAAATGCTACCTACCATCGTATCTAAGAACGTTTCGCCAGCGCACATCGTCCCATTCATCGTCATTCGTGTGCACTTATTGAACGCAATATGTATGAACTTATTTGGTGCGCTGATGTGCTTCAATTTGCGCTAACATCAGCACCTTGAATGGAAAGCTACCTATCGTTACCTCATGGTGGTATTCACAATTTTAGATGTATATTCCCAATCATAAATTTGGAACACATTTTCGAACAGACTTGAATTACTTGAAAGGTTAAGTGAAGTTTCACCGATTTCAAACGTCAAGGATAGCTTTAACTTTTCTTTGTTTGCGTCACTGTCAGGAATATCTTCTTTAACTCGACTAAACTATAATGTCAATCGAGTTTTGTGGGTGTACATTCAAAAATATGTTAGGATCAGTGCGCGGTTGTTTTTAGAATTGCCTCCCATTTTGAGGCATACCCTCAGTGCTACAATAAATAATATAAAAAAATTGATTAAATAGTAACATAGTTAACACTGCTGGGGAAATACTTGATAAATATCGTGCAAAACCTTTCCACTTCACTTTAGCCATTATCATCACTAACATCTTTACTAAATTGATTAATGAAATATGCTCCGACTTATGTTGGCGAACCGATAGTTAACCTCTATTATCCGCTCCCAATCGACTCTTAAAGAGACTTTCCTAGAGTCTACTCTCTTGCCTCTCCTCTAGGTCCACAGAGTTCCTAGCAGTTATCCCTCACCCACCACCACCGCCAAACACCGCTCCATCGTGTATTCAGAGGAATGTTTACCGAAAGAAAATTGGCGCACAAAATTGAGCCAAGGGCCAAGGAGTTTAAACCTCTAGACGGAGCTTCACGAGCGTCTTCGGGAAAAGGTTTGGGAGAGAAGATTGGAAACAGGGAAAACGAAGGCATTGGTAGAAACATAAAAAGTAACTAAAGTAAAGTATTTTTGAAATTTATGTATTGTTTCACGAAACGATTTTCGACCAATTAAGAGCTCTTTACACTGGAACAGCCGACGGAAAATAATTACCCCAGATTCAATTTTAAGTATCCTTATAGTAAATTAGAAACCTCGAGGTACTTTTTGAGGCTTGGTGGCTTTTCAAAATTTGTCACCGTGTATCACATGGAAAAATGCCGATTCTCTTACTAAATTACTTTTCGCTTTATATTTGAATTACCCCATATCGACCAGAGGGGACAAAATTATTAGAGCTATAACTATGCGCTAGTCAGGGCCGTAAATATAAAAATAAATTTACAAGTGGAAGCCGAGGGTAATGTAGAATCAAATAAAGTACCAAATGAAGCAATATTTCAAAGAAAAGGGAATAAATGAATGCAGAGAGTATAAAAATGTCATACGCAAGACATGCGTTTGGGAAGAAACCAACGCAGTACGTTGTGATTCCTATCCTGAAAAATCATGAACAATTGTAAATATTCGGTGTACGTAATCATTTCAATCCAAAAGTAAAGAGCTATGTGATGTGGCTCAAGTGGTGTAGGAAAGTATCTTCATATTTTTCCTGCATATTTTAAATAGTATATATAAAAATGAAAATTAAATTTAAAACAATTTTTTTATGGTTATTATTCTGATTTTGAAAACAGTGCGTAACATTTCTTATTAGCAAAAATCTAAGATGCTTTGTAAGTTTATAAATATGACAAAGTATTTCAGTGCGCCACTAAAAGTTATGTATAAATGCATTTAGTGTATCGTTGGTTCTTAGGCTCCTTCATCTACCTCTTTGACGTGAAAACGCTGGTTGGAACACCAACGAAACTATCGTCTCCTAAGCCAACGCACGCGGTGAAAGCCCGAAAGAAGAAGAGAGAAAATCTAGTTATTAATGTATTTTCAAATGTGCCAGTAGTAATAATAAAACCTAGATTGGTGGAAGAAAATTGTGTTTCTCTAATGCAAAACAGTTGTAGATTCACAAGCGATGCAAAGCAAGATAAATGTCACATTTCGAGTAGAGGACATTAATGGCCGTGGAGTGGTAAAGCGAGCGTCCTACAATGGAGCTATAGAGTGGTCGTTAACTGTGTACTGACATTTTTTATTAACGACCTTGGTTTATTTGTGCATCATCATCAGATGTAATACAACAAAACCTAGGTCGTGAATATCAAATATTTAGGTTGATACGCTGAGTTATTTATTGTTAATAAACATGCAAGGATTCCACAATTTTATGCTAGAAACAATTTAGTTTTCCTTAATTCACCATTTGAGCGACCTAAGATTTAAAAAATTGCCAGGCAACACCATAAAAATGGTATCCGATTATCAAAGGTTTTGTAATTATGTTTTGAAATAGTTTTCATTTTTTGCCTAAATTAAATTGACGAAAATTATATATATCACATAGGTACAGCCCTCATTCTCATTATCAGTATACAGCCGAGTCGCTAACAATAATCTCTAATTCCTAAACTTAAATTCGAGTATTCTGCACAAATATTGTGTACCGTATAATATGCGTGGCATTGTAGTGAAAACATTTCTGTTTGGACTATATAAAATTGAGCAAATATATTTGACGTTTAGAGGTAAGAGTTCGATCTTTAGCGTTACCTTAGAGATAAATAAAGGATAATGTTCATTATAGCTCATAAGCCTGATTTATGCCAAGACAGAGCATAATCAGATAATGGCAAATTCAACTGCGTAAAAAATATAACTACCATGTGACTCAAACTTAATTATTCGCAAAGAATTGGAACTATAATGGCAGTTCATAATGCATAAAATTTATTATAATTCCCATTTGCAAAAGCGTAAACAATGAACGAATCGAATTTAACCTACAATTACTGTCTCAACATTTCTACAAACGAACACCAGATACCAGGTAAGTATATTTACATATAAACCCCTTGATTTTTCACCACCTGAAGAGGTACACCCTCGAAGATATTTTGACACGTTTTATCTACCTGATGTGGCACTTGAGGGGGTAAATAAAAAAGAAGAAGCTAAGTGGTAACCCTGAATGGGTGGAAGTCGTTTTTAGGGTGAGGCCAATGGAGAATGGGGAGAGATTGGAATGGGGGGGTGGGTTCGAGAAGGGCAGTAGAGGGAAGGCAAGTGTAGGAGGAAGTAATGAAGGAGAGAGGAAGGGAGGGAGGTTTAGGCCAACCTATCTGAGAGGGAGAGAGAGAGGAGAGGAAAGGGGGAGTGGGGAGGAACAGCGTGGATTTTGAGGCGTACGAAATTCGGAGGCGAGTTTCAAGGGGAATGAGTTTCAAGAAGAACCCTTTGCGGGGCCCATGGAACTAACAAAGCCTCGGTAAGGCTCCTGCGCGCCGAAAAGAAAAGTTTGGGAGGAGAATTTTGGAGAGGGAGCGAAGGAAAAAGAGAGGGATCTTGAGAGAGGGATGGGGTGGGGGTGGGAGTGAGGGAGTGTGTGGGGGGAAGAGGTTGAGAGGGTGGAAGGGGGATTCGGAAGATAGTTGGGAGGGTGGGGAGAAGGAAATCAGCGGGCTGAAGGAGTAGAGGTGGAGGATAGGCGGGTGAAAGCCGTTTGAGGCTCCGTAGAATTTCAGGAAAACGTTGAGGAGAATTCCATGGAAGCTAACTCACCTCCTTAATGTTATAACCAATATTAAATTGTTAATTGTGCCACTAATGTGTTTCCTGAGTCACGCAATGAATCAGAAACGCACAAAATTCAAATTTTCAGAAAAATTCAATGATCAAAAAATTTAAATTTGACTTCGCATATTGATTTCTCTAATCCACATAAATTTAAACAACCTGCTGAGTAATGGATCTTCATTTCATTTCTTTCGTCATTTCCTTTCCCATCCAATTTTTACGAATGAAGTATATCCATTTGGGAGTTTACGAGGATAATCATTCAGAGGCATTAAGGAAAACAAGGATTCTCTAGATGCAAAAATTAAAAAAAAAATGAATAAAGAAGACATTTTGACGACATAACGTAATTAAGTAAGTATTTGAATGCTTAATAACGGTTTTTTAGCATTGATTTACAAAAAGCAGGAAACCCACACACAAAATTCTACAAAAATATCTTTTGTTATATCTTCAATCCCGAAAACAAGAAAAGCAACAAAGATCGTATCTTACAACTAGCTAATACTCGATGTGATCAAAATCAAACCAAGAACTGAGTAAAACCATGTACTTTATAAAAATTACAAGCAAAATGGTGCAATAATTAGCAAAGAACATTAAAAATGATTAGGAATTATTGCTCCCATTGGGAGAAATACTTTTTGAAAAAATACGAAAATCTGCGGAACAAGTTTTTACTGTTTAAATTTGCTTACGATAATTACCTTCTAGGACTGACAAAAAAACCAGCGAAGAACTAAGAGAAGCAGACTGAAAGTATCCACGTGGGGAAGAAAAATGCGAATTCGTTCCCACCATTCGATTTTACAACGCTGGTGTTGCGTCAAATATCATTTTATTAGCGTGAGTCACTATCATTAAGTTTGGTTACCATATTAAAGAGATTAGAAACAAAGACCAGAATTTTAAAAGCTACCATCAGATGTACCATTACATATATACAGCGAAAAAAAGACGAGACACCTTCAAAATGAAGCGGCTAACAGAAGATGAGAGTACTCCGTAGAATTTGAGGAATGACCTTACTATACCAAAAAAAAAGATGTAGGAAGAGCATGCCAGGTCGCAAATATTGGTGACTGGTTGAGCAAAAGAAAATAATGAATGTAATGATCATGTAAGAAGGATGGATAACAATACAACTAAAAATATTGCTCGAGACAACGTAACAATTGGTGGACGAAGTGTAGGAAGTACAAGAAGACGGCGAGAGGACAACCTAGGCAGTAACGAAGAAGAACCAGCCACAGGCGTAACGGAGAAGGAAGAAAGAAGGAGATAGTACACCTAACATACAAACGTGCGAGCCACCGTGGAGGCGTGTGACACGGGGTGTTGGATCAGCAGCCATGAATTGGGAGGGAATTGGGCAACGGAGGGTCGAGAATTGCACTTTAACGATGTGTTTCACGTTAGTGTCACGCCGTCACTGTTATAACTACTAATGTTTCATGGAAAGAAGGCATTTTTGTACCTATCAATTCGGTACCCTATCTTATTATGTTCAGTGATCTAACTCAGTTCTTGAGATATAGCGCGGATCAAAATAATGTCATCCGTGTCATTCGGAAACTCACCTGGTCAGAATTTTTTAACCCTAAGCTTAAGGTTGATCTAAGCTTAGCGTGTAGACACCGAGTCTCCATCGACTACCAACCAGGTCCTTTCATCAGCAGTGTAACCCTCTCTCTTCGCTCGTAGCAGTTTTCAACGAAGCGTGCGGATTTCCTTTGTCTTTTATTTACTCGGTGAATTCAAGCTTTCTGTGCAGCGTCCATAATGCTCGCGGCGCATTTCAGATGTGGCCTAACCAGTGCAAAATGGAATCTCTCTTTCACTTTTTCATCGTAGAGCCTTTACTGCTATTCGCTTGACGAATCCTAGTTCCTTTGAAAGTGAAATCGAGAACACTGCCACGTGGAAAGCGAACGGAGATGAGAATAAAGAAGAGGAATGCAATAAGAGGGAGGAATTGAGGAATGGAGGAAAACGCCATAAACCCCAAGCAGCGCGACTTTTGAGGGGGTGGGTTAAAGATGGAGGTGGTGGATGGGGTGGAGGAGAGAGAGAAAGGGTTAATGAGGACCTTAAGATGTCGTCACCGTAAGAAGTGGCGGGTGAAAGGGAGACTGGCAGGGGGTGTGCGGGAGCGGGAAACTGACTTCTCCTTCCCATCCACCACCGCACCTTCAAGCCCGCCCACCAAACTCACCGCCCCACCCACCTCCCACCCTCACCCCTCCTGCACACCCCCGTAGAAACCGTTTTCAAACCCGAGTCACTAATTGAGCCCTCGGAAAAGCAGCTTCGACTCATGGAAACGGAGCGAAATGGTTGGAAAGAGAGAGCTGGTCTTCTTATTTTTTACCTCCTCCCTCCACCTTTAGCCCGTCCAAAGGGTCGACGGATGGGGGTAGAGGAAGAAAAAACATGGCGGGAGTAGAAGACATCTGACTTGGAGTGAGGGGGGAGTGAGTGTTGGAGAATGGCGCAAGTGGCTGTGGTTCAGGAAAGAAGGCGGAGGATGAATAAAGTATACGGAGATTGAGGCATAAAAAGGAAAACAAAGGAAAAGGATGGTGAGGAGGAGGTACGAGGGTAAGAAAAAGGAGTGAGGAAGATGGTTGGACGAGGCCGGTTGGAGATCTAAAGAAATGATTGAAGAACCGAGAAAATGTGATTCGAGTGGTTCCGGAAATGTTCATCAAGAAACGTAGCCAGTCTTTGTCGACGCAGGATTATAATAATAATAATTTTATTCCACTTTAAATAATACACAAGTACAGTTAATACACATATGTACAATAATAGGGGGACCATAGGTACCCCAGAGGATAACCTGTGGGGTTTACCATCGTAAATGTTCGAAGGCAGCGGCTGGCGCTAATACATACACACTTTTTACCTAGTAGTTGAGCAATTTTAATTTAAATTTTCATCAAAGTGTGTTCAATTGACAAGCCAAAATATAAAAGTAGTAACATGTAACAAAGACAAAAGAAAGTACAGATTCAAAATCACGAAGATCACACAACAACTTTAAATAATTTTACCACTTCATCACTCTCCTTGGATAGAAGCCATTGTTTTAATTTGCGCAGAAATATAGCCGTGGAGCTTTGTTTCCACAGTTCAATAGGGAGGGAGCAGAACAACTTTGGCGTAAGGTATGCGTATGTTTGTTTAAAGGCTTTGTTACTGGGCTTAGGTATTTCAATGCCTAAGCCTAACAGAGAAATATCTTGTTTTGATCTTATCTAACTTGAGTATTCGGCTTATCGGCTTTGTTCTGTTTCCACCACGAATATAAAACATCTTGAGCACCTTAAGGATAAATAAATACCTTAGTGGTAGTACATCAAGATTTTTGAATAAAGGTAATGAGTGCTGAGTACTTGACTGTTTGAGTATCACTCTTATAAGTTTCTTTTGGGCAATCTGTAGAGGCTTAATATTGGTAATATAGGCTCCTCCCCAACAAGAAATGTCATACTGCAATCTGGAATCAACCAGAGCACAATAGACGGAACGAACAACTGTTAATGGACATACATATCGTAACAGAAAGAATTTCCTTTTACATGGATAACATTTCCAATTTCAGTTTGTTGATATGTAATCTCAAGGTGATGTTTTCATCTATTATTATTCCAAGATATTTTATAAAAATAACTTGCTCAATTTGAAAACATGGAGCTGTTTCTTTCATTATTATACCTGAGACATCTATAATAAACACTCTGTTGTTCGAAAAATTTCCTTTTAAAATTAAATATAACATATTTAGTTTTTTCACTTAATACCAATGTATTCATACTGAACCAAACTTTTATTTTATCAAGATCACTTTGCATTTGTCAGTAAAGACCACACATATTACTCGATGTATACACCAAAGCTGTATCATCCGCAAATGATGTTAATTTACCGTTGAATATTCCAGTATTGAAATTGTTTACATATATAAGGAACATTATAGGCCCTAGGACTGAGGCCTGGGGGACCCCGCAAGAAAGAGACGTATCTTGATTATAACTACCATTGATTTTCACATACTGGGTTCTCCCAGTTAGGTAACTCCGGAACCAGTCACTTGCGACTCCTCTTATCCCAGCTTACATTAATCTTTTCAATAATAAAGTATGATCTACGCAATCGAAAGCTTTTGTTATATCGACAAACAGGCCTGATACTCTCTTATTATTATTGAGTCTATCAAAAATATCAGAGCGTAATTGCAAAATTGCATCTTCAGTGCTTTTACCTTTTAAAAATCCGAATTGCCTATCGCTAAAGAACTTGTTAGTTTTTAAGAAATTTAACAGTCAAATTTTAATATTTTTTTCTAAAACCTTAGAAAAAAGAGGTAAGAGCGATATTGGTCTGTAATTAAAACCTTTGTTTTGTCACCTTTTTTGAAAATTGAAACTATTACAGCAGTTTTTAACTGTTTTGGAAATTCATCCATTATCATACTTAAATTTGCTATATATGTAAAAACTGGTGTAATGAATTAATTTACCGCTTTAATTGTATTGATACTGATTCTGTCATAACCCATTGATTTTTTGGGCTTCAATTCTTTAATAACTAACCCCTTTAAAATCTGTCGGAAACATACAACGATTGCATTATAACACAGCTTGGAAACCATTGCTCATACTCTTTTTCAATGCAATGACCGTAATTAGTAGACTCGCAAGTCAGCCTCTGTACAACTTCTCTCAAATATTTGTTGAACTCATTTGCTATATCTTGAGCACGAAACAACAAATTACCATTTTCAGAGAGTTGTATCTTTTCAATATTGTTTCCCGTCCGGTCCCTACCTAAGATGTCATTCAAAGTTTTCCATTGTTTTGCTGAGCCATTACCATTATTTGAAAAAAGTGTCATATAATACGAATCTTTGCGCTTAGCAATGTCATAGTCGAGACGGGTCTTATAAGATTTATAGTAGTGTTTCAATTTCTCATTATAAGGTTGACTCCTCATTTTTTTATATAAAATATTTCTTTTAGAAATTCTTTTGCATAAATCCTTTGTTATCCACGGTTTTATCTTCTCGTTCAATTATTACTAGAAAAACCGCATATACTTTGGAAACATTTGTTTGTTTATACACATCATCTCAGGTACATTGACGAAAATATTGACACAAGGAATGGAGATCAATTTGAACAAGAGACTCATCAATCACCTTTGCACATTCATTTCTTGCATTTAGTTTTAAATCGCATAAGATTAGGTGATGATCAGTTATACCTAGTTTTCCGATATTTTTGACATCACTAACAAATTTACAATTTGCAACTAGGTACATATTTTTTATCCAGAGCTATGGCAAGAAAATTAACCTGACTGGCATACTTCAAAAACCGCTGAGAGTGTACAGGTGACGGTAGAAAAACTTGGGGAGAAATAAACCCAGGAGGATGCTCTGGGGAAATATTCACATAGTTCAAGGGTCATTTTTCAGCTGTGACTGCCAAGTTGCCGCGAGGATGCTTACGAAAGGTTTAACCCACTTCTTCCGAGCATCAGAGGGGGGTGGAGTTTAGCGCTAAACTTGAGTTTGTTTAGCTGATAGTTATGAGGGCACTGCGCATTACGTGGTTGCGTAAAGCGGATCCTGTTGACAAAAGTGGAGTATGAAGTGCAGTTATGGTTAAGAGCGCTGGAAAACTAGCGGAAACAAAAGTTCTTGGAAGCACTTGACGGCTTAATATAACGACAACAAGGGGTGACACAAGGTCGGACGTTTATGAGGGAGTAAGCAAAATTTGCTCCAACTTCCACCGTCATATCTCCACAGGAGCGAATTTCTTAGCCCCCAAGATGGGGTACCAACGGAATAGTTTGGCTCACTGAACAGAGTATGGTTAAGGGACGTTTCCAACGAATAAAGCGAGCAAAAGACGGATTAATGAGACATGCAAGACAGTCAGTACTTACTAATGAGACCAGAAGGAGGTGTACCTGTCAGCACGAGAGGCCAATAACCAAAGTGAGAAAGAGCTTTAATTTTAATTGAATAAATTGGATTTTGAACGTATCTAGAACTTAACACATTCATTAAATTTCTTCCGACTGTATTAGAACTGTACTATTTCTTTTTCATTTTTCATTTCATTTTCCAGTCCCAACGGTAATGAATGAAAATATTGGAAAAATATAGTCCCCTTTATGACAAAAGTCTACAATTTTACTTAAAATGACGAACCAAATCAATTTGAGCTATGAAAAAAATAATAGACTTCATATATCATTCACAAAGATATGAATGCCCAGTTTTGTGCTAGAATTATAATTTACATATTACATTAGGGCGTTCTACTTTCATAATTTTACTACTAATCAATGTCGCAATGAAAAAAAATGGATCAATTGGAAAAATAACTGTACTAACTCTTCTAAGCTGAATAAATAAAAATAAGGACGAAATAAAATAAGGGCAGCTGAAGTCTGAGGTCGCTTAAGTTATTCAGTCTTAACTTCTGAGTTTTTATAAGTACTTCCACCTTCCCTTCTCTAGAAAAACATTTCACTAGTTATCAAACCTCAACGATTGCATCCAAATTTATATCACTACAGCTGTTACTTTCAAACGTACACTGTCAGCTTCTCCTACGTACTTATGACACACTGCCTCTGAGTCTAGGCCTTTCCACTGTTTTTGTCTTATCCTCTCCATGTATTGCTTCCCCTGTGTGGGTTTTAATAAGGTCTACATTCCACGTATTCCTATCACTTAATGCATATCCCGCATTTGAATGATATATGTACATATAAGTTGTTTATTTTGTTGTACACTATTGCTGATCGCCATAACCATGAATTGGTGAGAATAGGAGAGCGGGTAGTATAGATACCCGGTGTTCACGGTCACGGATTATAGATCACCGGTCTTAAAAGTTTTCCGTTCATGGAACATTTATGAATGCTAAAATATTTTATGGAGCCCTTACTCGCAAAAAAATAAATATGCACAAAAATTCTAGGGTTCACATGAACAAAAAACCATGTCAATGTTCTTTAAAAACGTTTTATAGTGACTGATACAAGGTTACATAAACAACAATTTGTGAAATCCTCAGTAAGGTTACATGGATCCACTGGGCTCCATGGAAAACAGTTTGAATACCACTAAATGATCTAAATCAGGGCTTCCCAACCAGGAGTGTTCGCACCCCTTGGGGGTGCGAGATAGCATTCCAGGGGGTGCGACACAACATTTCATTTTTTGGTTTACATTAAGGTAACCATATTTTGTAGGGTTTATGCAAGTATTAATTTGCTGTTATATGTTTTCTTTTCCATATGTTTCATTTTTACTTATATATTATTAAACATGAACTATAAAAATTTGTTTTGATCACCTTCACTTTAATTCTTAAATAAATTATTACTTTAAGGGGTGTGAAATATTACTCTAAAAGGTGTGAGAACACATAAATTTTTTCAGGGGTGCGGGGAATAAAAAAGGTTGGGAACCACTGATCTTAATCATGAAGAATAACTATATAGAGAAGAGTATCTATCCAAAATAGTGATTGTGCATCGAAATAGAAATAAATATCAATCCATCTAACTTACTCCACAATCCACCTGCTGAATAAGCCACGCAAGGTAGATCTCTACTCTCATAATCCCCCCCACATGCAGAACTTCCAAACATTCATACCCCGTTACACACCATAACGGCATTTCTTCACCACGGGCTATGTAACAAGGGCCGGGTAAGGGCTGTTGGGGGGTTGCGGGTGTTAAGGGTGAGGAGAGGGAGGGGTGAAGGCAGTACGCAGAAGACGGGAGGAGTGAGAGGGAGTGCGGATGGGGGAGGTCAATGAAATATGAAGAGCGGACAAACGAGGATTATGCCTTTGTACGTTTAATGAGAGAGGGAGTGAGAAAAGGGAGTGAGAGAGATCCAGAGAGACTGAGTGAAGTTGAATAACGTTTTTATGGCGGGCGGTCGAGTCTTATGAATTATGCAGCGTTATGGCAAAAGAGAGGTGGAAGTAGTAGACGGAAGAAGTCTCGCCGACTCTACGTGTACAAGGAACTGGAGGGGAAGGGAGAGAGAGAAGGCTTGGTGTGAGGCGGTTGGGTTGGATTTGAAGGGGGAGAGTGAAGGAACTCTCATGGAGGCTGTATGGAAGGTGTATTAGCATTTAGGGCATAAAAAGGCACTGTCCTCCTCCACCCATTGTGTAATTACTGTTTCAGAATCGCGCCGTTGAGAGGAGAGGTGGCGGGGGTTTCAAAAAAGCGACTCAAAAGAGAGCAGCCAGCCAGCCAGCCAGAGGCGGTCGGGAAAAAAGTCTAGGGAATGGAAATTAATTGGTCGGAGAGATATGTCACTTCTCTTCATCCGGAAAAAAATTTGCCTCTCTCTCCCTCTCGGAATAAAATATGCATCCTGGGAATTGTAAATAAGATGAGAGCCGAGGGAATTGAGGTGTGCGGGCATTGCGGTCGGCCAAAAAGAATTCATGACCATCAAAGAACGATTTTCAAACAAAATATTACAGAAAAATATTCACATTTTATTTTATAGCGGCGGCGAGAAACCCTTGAGGCCAGATTTGTACTTAACTAAGGCAACGAAATGGGAAAGGCTACGTTGTTTTCTCACTGACCCCAAATGTGAGTGATACTTAAATGTTTCAAGAAGAATAGAAATCCTTTTGCTCCAGAGTTGAACTAGACTAAAAAATAATATTGCTAGAAATATCGAATTCATTGCTGAAATGTAGCAAACAACAAAATAAAAATAAAAAAAACAGCAGGAATAATATTTGCCACCGAGTTCTGAAAGAATAAGATTACAGAAGGTATAGCTGTGATGATCACAATTTCTCCTCAAACCTGTTGCTAATAACTATACAGAAACATCTTGGGTTCCTTATTTCTCTAACACCATATTTTAAAAGCATAGAAAAAGTATAGAACAAAACGGTAACCTAAAAAGAGCATTAGGAAAGCTGGCACAAAAAATGAGAGAAAACTCGCAAAAAACCACTGGCTTTTGCTATGATCATGGGATGTCGACATAAAAAGTCAAGATTGCCTGCGTAATCCCACAGTAAGTGCACCAAAATTTATTAACTTCACTCAATTGCCACCATGCATGCTTAGGCTTCATTCATAACAGTTCCATTACATCAGCCTGAATATAATTCTGATCAAATCCTGGTGAGAAGAAATCCTCTTAAATATATTCCAGCAGATTCCTTAGCAAGTAATATTTAAGAGAGTTTTTCAGACAAGTTGTAGGTAGAGAACCACTATGAACCGAACATCCAGAATTCATGCGTTTCGTGAGGCGTCCTCATCCAACTCTTACGCGGAAGTGCGTGCCATCAGAAACTGGGAAGAGACTCGTGGCGACAAAATGCACTTCTCCAATCACGGCATTCTGAGTGCATATTTCTTACTCCCTTAAACAAGCGTGATGCATCAAAGAGACGAAAAAGTAATCAGTTCACCGGGCGACTCGGGAGAACGGCGCTAGAGATTAAGCAGTGATACCCAAAAGTGGTGGCAGAGATGTATGCAGTCTGCCTGGAGTGGAGGTGCGGAAATTATCGGTGGGCTAGTGGGACAATTATGGCAAAAACATATCACACGCGTTCTCAGGACATGAGCCTCGCGTGAACTTTCCAACTTGGCAAAGAGGAAAGCTTCATGTACAATTATTATTGCTTTTTTCATCGGTTATTTAAATGACCACAGTCTTCAACCAGAGAAGCGGTTCATATATGAGGATTGAATGCCGCATCTGAAATGCAGACCACATAGCCGATTCAATTCCCGATTAGGCCAGCGGTTTCCCAAAGAGTGCCACAGCTTAGCTTAGGCTAGGAATGCCCAAAAGCCTCAGCTGGATTTGAACCCGGAACCTCCGGTCATAAACCCAATGCCTTGACCACTTGGCTACTATGCTGTATTTTATCGATCATACTGGCAAGCATGAATGTGTATTTATTGGGGTAAAAAAACTAAAATTATAGAAATGATCACAGAGATATGACTGTGCCACCGAAATTTTTCCTTGCAATGCGTTTTTTCTTCAATATTAGGAAATATTGGCACAGATTGTGGCTCCAACACTTAGAAGTTTTACAGCTGCACTTAATGTGTTTTGCACATTTTCTCACGATGAGTCGGTCACGACAGTAGATGCAATAATTACAACTATATACCTTTTGAGTGAATTCCATTAGATTATGTTTAAGCACATTCGGAGGATGACCGACAGCTTGGTGAAATCATGAAGTCCGTCTTCTTTCAATGTGGCAGAGGGCAACTACGAAACTACGATCAAATACGAAAAGCGTGACAGACTGGGGAAACGTCGAAGGCACCGGCGCGTAGAGAATAGCAGTGAAACCAAAGTGCACGGCCCTTCCACACGCCAAACCCAGCGCTCTTGCTTCCACTCTTCCGTCCATGAGAGCTTGATTCTCCCTTTTATCCCCGCCACTTTACCCCCTGGGTGCAGCAAATCCTCTCGCATCTCCGTCCTTTCCTTTTTCCGCGGACAGTTCAGGTGGTGAAGAAAAAATAAACACAAAAGAAATATATAAAAAGTGTTTCGTTGCCCTAATTCCAGGTGTATCTTGGAGGCAAAAATGGGAGGCTTTTTTCTCCTGCGCGGGAAAGGTTTGCCACTGGAGAGAATGGGAGAGTACAAGGAAAAAAAAAGAGTTTCGGCTAGATTCATTGTCAGGTGATCTTCCGCGTACGTTCGGAGCCAAAAAGGGGAGGGATGGGAGGAGAATGGAGCGGAGTTAAAACTCCACGCGGAAAGAGAGGAGAGCGTTTAACCGTGGAGGAATGAAACCAAAGCGCGGGCTGGAAAAGAATGCGAGCAGGGGTTGGAGGAGAACATATCCTCACAAAAAAGGTAAAGTTTTGAATAGGAAAATATTACGAATGTATAATAAATAATGCACATTAGTCTTAAATTCAACGGATCTAAACTGTCGTAAAACTTAAAATCTATTATTTTAATAAAAACTTATTCACTTAATATGAGTCCTTGAATGCCAAAATTAGTTTTTTTGCCATATTTTATTTGGGTTCACCGAAGAATTCCTCTACGTCCTCTGCTTTTTTTGCACGAGTGGGGTTAGTCTAACTTCAGTGTTTGTGACAAAAAAATAGCACTTTGATGTGTTGATTTGTCTCGTGTGTAGTTGTTTGTACTTTAATAATAATAAATTTTTTATGTTTTTAAATTTGAGCCTCAATTTCCACAAAGTGACAGTTTTGACTTAACACCATTCTTGCTCTCAACGGCCAATATATGAAAGCGAGAGGAAAACGTGACTTAAAGGAACAATGAAAAATATTTTTTACTTAAGGCACTCTGAGTCTCTGGCGTTACTCGGTGGAACACCTTCATAATGAAAAAACAAGTACTTGATTATGATTACGCACTTTACTTAAAGCAACACGACCTAGGTTTCGGCATATCACCATAATATCACCTGATGATGGCATGATATGCCAAAACCTAGGTCTTTTTGCTTTAAATAAAGCGTGGAATCATAACTAAGTACTTGTTTTTTCATTATTTTTTACTTCCCATGAAAAGTAGGCATTTCTCAGATTCGTGGCTTTACCTTTTTTGTCACGGATTATACACGCGCACGGCAGTGCCGGCAGGGAAATCGCTTGATTCCCGGCTAAAAATCCCAACAACACACCGAAGCTCCTCGCTATAATGGGCTCGGTGACGGAATGAGGTCCTGATGTCGATTCAGATAGCTCAATGCCACCATCCCACCCACGACAAAACACAGAAATAAGCACAAAGTGAGGAGGAGGATGCACTAAGAGTTTAAATGGAAAGATTAAAAATATGGCGTGCAACCAATTATTGTGCCATTGAACGGGAACAGTGCCCCAATTGTGTCGCTGGCGTTGGCGTGCAATTCCGCCGAATCAGCATCGGTGCCAGAGAGTGACAAAGGATGGAAAAAAATATATATATGAACAAAACTTGAAGGCATGCGAGAGAAAGAGAGGTACTAATTCTGGCGGAAAAAACGGCAAAAAGCACACGGCAAGCATGCTTCGTGAACGCTGACCTAGGAAAAAGATAACGGTGGAATATGACAATGAATAAAAAAAATAGTAATATCCCCGGTCAGGAGGAAAAAAACGGCTGGGATAGAGGGATTTGCGTGAAGCACGGTGGATATTAAGCAAACAAAAGACGGCAGGATCGAGGAAGAGATTCGAGTCAAAATAGAGAATAGATAACAAGGATTCGCTGCAGTCATGCACGGCGAGGTGGATATCTTTTCTTTTTTAGTGTTTATGCCGCGTTATTTTTGCCCGAGACCAGGAAATATCGCGAAGTTTTTGGATGATGTAACCGGAGAGGCAGGGTTAGCGGTGCGATAGAAACGCTTGGCAAGAAAATGCATACGCTTGCGGGGAAACTGGGGCTAGGCATATCCAACGCTTAATGTCAACATATTTAAAGCCAGAGATAAATGCTGCGGTGCGTTATAACTCGGTCCTGTGACTAAGTAAGTCAGATCATATGAAGAAACGTCTCTAGAATCGACGATGATGCTTATCTGGTCGAAGTTGGCAATATACCTAGGATGAAAACCGTTGGTCTAGAGCAACTTATCCAGAAAAACAAGGGCTTCAAGCACGGAAATAAATCTTGGGGTTAAAACAGTCGATAAACTAAAAATAACCCAAAATTAGAAAGATATTTCAGCTATAAAATTATGAACAACCAAGCGCATAAAAAATTTACCACGAGTTAGTCATGAGTAATCTCCAGAACTTGGTGTAGTTCTAGTATTACCTGGCAATATAGTGGAAAGGTATCGTGATAAAAATAAAAAAGCAACGCCTCGCAATGGTCATTTTATCTATTCTTGCATAGTGTATTTGATGCCCAATAGGCAGTATTTGTATCTGTATATGATGCTTAAGCGTGGAAATAGAATGAACCAAAATAAATAACGTCCACTGTTCACGGTTCAAAATTCCATTCATTCCTCAATGAATACTGTTGAATTTGGAAAAGTTGCAAACTTTTAACTACCATTAATGCTTTTTGTCGTCACAGCGATACCAGACGATGAAATTTATGCAAAATAACGTGCCGCAGTGTCTATAGAACCTGTAACCTTTATTTCACAATGTAAATCTTCGGCATTTCATGATGTTAATTTTTAAATATATAATAAATAATATATATTTCCCAAAAAATATAAATTCATACGTTTAATTCTTTAGACGTGGCAGAATTGAGTAAAAATTAAATTATTCATAGTCTCCATCCTTTAAAACTCATTATTAGCTTCATGTGAATTTTTTCTCTTACTTGTTAACAACAAATGACTTCAAATGAGATAGCCGTAGTTATTCTGCGATCATTAGTATTGCCAATATCATCACGCTTTACGTTAAAATCAATTTCTTCAAGCTAAAGATAATTCTTTTTAACAAAACATATATATGTGAAATTTTTAATGTAAAAATATCAGAAAACATTGAAGGCATTACAAATATCGGTTTTGCTGTGAGGGAAGCTTGAAAACATACCTAAAATATAACATACAAATGCCCTAGTAGCTGTGATATTGAATACAACATCCTAAACCTAAGGGCTGGTTAGTTGGCTGGCTACTTCATGAGATGGTGGAAAAGAGAGGCGTCAGAGAGGAGAATTTATAATTTCCACCTGAGAAATGACTGAGCAATCTCTGTCACCGCCAGGATTCAAACCCGTGCTCTCTGGGTATTTCCAGTTCTCAAGCCATTACACCAAACCGAACCCGGAAGAGTGTCCACCACTCAGGAATTCATCATCATTATTCATCAATCCGAAGATTGGTTTGCTGCAGTTCTCCACTCCACTCCCCTTTCCGCTAACCGCTGTATACCAGCAAAATACTTCACTTTGACGCCCTTCATAATTTGTACGATGTGTTCCATTCTTGCTCTTCCTTTGTAATTCCTCCCATTCATATCTCTTTCCAATATTGTTTCCAACGGGAGTTTTCATGGTACTTACTATTCAACTCTTCATAGGACGTCTTACGAGACTTTAATCCAATTGATCTTCATCATTTTTCGATGACACCACACCTCAATCGCTTTCAATCTCTTTTGCACTGTGGCAGTTATGCTCGAAGTACCTCTGCCATGTACGAGCATGCTCCAAATTTATATTTTCACAAATTGTTTACTTACTTCCAGGAATTAAGATGTGAAAAAAACGGTCACCATATTTCGGCCTGTGCCATGATTTCACCGGTTCGAGGCACGGAGTTTCACCTGTCAGAACCGCCACGATTTTTTCAGGGGGCCCTGCGCCTCAGTTCGCATGACATCTCCCCCGACCCTCATGCACACTAACACGCGAGCGTTGGAGTTCACCCGATCCCCAAGCACGAGACTGAAAGAGGAGATGCGTCGGAGGCGGCACCCGGTGGGGCAGAGGGGAGGTCCCCCGAGGTGTCAGCTGGGGGCCGTGGGCAGAGAGAGAGTTACGGTGACCCACCGTGTGCCACCAGCGACAACTACTCCTCCACCCGCCCACCGCCCGCTCTTCTGGGACTGCCGCGTGTGTCCTCCACGTTCCATCGCCCGGACAGATGGGCTCTTCTGCTCGAACGAATTTCGTTTGGGCCGCACGTACCCAAAGGCGGCCTGCGACGGTCAACCTCCATCCTTTCCATGAACTTCGATTACGTTTTGGTAAGTTTCTTTTGGATTTCTGCGATTAAACTAAACTTTTTCAGCAACAGTTTCGAAAAACAAAGCAATACTTCAGTTTCAAAAAACTAAAGTATTAATTAATCATGCTGTACATAATAACCGCTTAAGTTTGTTTATTTATTTTTCATTGTTGATATAGAATGCCTGACAAAGCCGGCAGAATAGCACGGTGAAACTGCTGCTAAAAAAGTTTAGTTTAATCGCAGAAATCCAAAAGAAACAAACTGAATGAACTGCGAAAATCTACGAAAAAAGTTCGATTACGTTTTATTATTTTATTTATTCGTTGACTCATCACAATCTCATATCAGAACTCTCTTATTTTTTAAATTAATCTTCCACAAAAATATTTAATATACCAAATAAATAAAATAATGAATGTCGAACGTTTTGTTTGAACCTAGAACTAGCTATACTAGAGCAGATGGAAAGACTAGGTGGGTACCGTAAGAGACTTAGAGGCTACACATTAAGCAAATATTACGGGGAAAAGTCAAATCGCGTGATTTAAAGTGTGTCTCGGTGAGTATTATTTTAACTCGGTAATTTATATCTTAACTGAAAAGAGTGAAAAAATAAGATAGATACATTGCCTAACTAATATGTACAAAACGTCCATCTCTAAATACACCAAAGTAGCTAAATCAAGAGCAGAGCGAGATATTAAGGAACTTAAGAACACGGCGACGACTGATAATTTAGCTACATATTACTCGAGCTGTATCATGGATCCATAAAAGATGAAATCTTATGAAATCCATTTTTGATGAAAATAATACACATTTCATTTGCAATTATTTTTAACAAACTCTACGGTATTTTATTAATTCACTTTATCTGGGATAAAATGTTGCTCACTGGTAATAGAAAACTAAATACGGCAGGTGAGGCTGAGTAATTACTACGTGTGATAATGAAATAACAGTCTTAATCATCCTAGAGGAAATTTATACCTGGGTTTTGGCAGATTTGACGATGACTACACAGTCTATCGAGGTCACCGGGATGAAAAATTCGGCCTGAGAAAGAACCCATCCATCATTTGGCTGCATATCACAGGACAGCCATCAGAATAGCGTGTTTCTTTCTCGGGCCGCTGAATGAGGTTATTTCAGAAACAAACGTTTGGAGTCTACTCTGATCAGGTGGTGTGATTTTCGGGATTTAGTCCAGTAATGAAGGGGTTGTAAAGGATATGGAAGAGAAAAGAGACAAAACGGGATGTGTTTGGGGTTGAGAGGAGGTAAACATACTAAAAGTCCCCGGACCTACGACATGTGCGGGGGCTTGGGGAGGGGGGGGGCGCAGAAGGTCCCTTTTTTTGTTTATTTGCTTATATCTTGAAAACGGTGCGTCGTAGCGCAAATATTATGAACTTTAAAATTAAAGCTGATACATTTTACTACAAAATAGTTTCTTTCACATTTATTTCTATTCCTCATAGTCATCGAGATATTTGCTAGCGAAAATTGTGCATTTTTGAAAAACGCTTAAATTCCTCACGTTTTTTGACAAACCTTTCCTTCTAGTGGCTCAGCCTTTAGTTTTACAGCAAAGTCCTCAGGAAAATAGTTGTAGATAATAACATTACCTTTAAAATGAGACATTATTAAATATTTTAACTTTAACTGGTCAATAGTTCCAGCAATTTGACATTTATAGGTAAATTCCGGAATTTCTTAAGAAAACCGCACAATGGTATTTGCCGTTTTTCTAGAGTTGAATATCATTTATATAGCTGTATGTTGTGTACATATACATAAATGGTTAGAAAATGTGAGCAATGAACTATGCATACCGTAGGCTTATGTACACTCACTTTTTTCACACTATGTGCAATGCAATGTTTTTCTATTTTTTACGAGTTATTTGTGAACATGATTATTCATGTCAACACACGTATTCATACGAAAAATATCGGATAATAAAACAAATATACACAGCTTTTCCCACTGTTTGACAGGTGTAGGATCAGTTTTTCAACGTGATAAATCACGCGTTATTAGAGTTGACATTCACAACGATTTCTTATAGTTTGTGCTGTTAGGGGTTAATTTTAGAACTCTGTTAGATATTACGAAAGTCAGCGTTTGAAAATACTCCTCTGGCTGGTTTTCGTGGCTCCATTCATTTACCACATGCACCACCTCTCATGTGAAATAAACCCTTCCTCAGTCGGCGACTTGATCAATGGCTACACCTCCGAGTCCCCATTTCCTCCCCCTCCTCCCCCCCCCCCCAAACTCCCGTTCCCCTCTATTCCCCTCATAATATTTCAAGCGATCACGTGACAGGTTGGGTGGAATAAAAGGTTTAAGGTCGCGACACTGGGTTCTCGGCGACGGTTGGAAGAGGCTAATAAGGGTTAAGCGATAACACCAGGTGAAGGAAGGGGTGCGGAATGGGCTCTCACATTCAGAGGTGGGGGACGGGAGATTCATTGCAAAAGGCTTCAGCAGCAAACCACCTCCAGAAACTTGATGAAACAAATGGTATCAGAGTTGTATAAACATTGGTAACGGTTTCTTAAAATATTATGAGGAACGAGTGGATGATGCTAGGCTAATCTGCCTTCAAGTGGCTATCACCATTATTACTAGGAGTAGTCTACTGGTTAAGCTAGGTTTAAATTGGAGAAAGTAAAAATGCTATATTATTATTATAGATAATACAGTTACAAGTTGACCCTATGGTCAGGTGGTAACTTAAAAATACATAAAAAGGTATTATATATTACAAATTGATACAAAAAAAAATACAAATACATGCCATGGATTAGATATATTTTTACTGGTGCAGACTTTATCTAACAACACAATTTATTTCTTCATCTCAACATATGTCTACTTTTCTTTATAAATTAAACCATAAAAATATTCTCTGCCCCTTCCCCTATTGCTCAACATCCTACACTATATTACTGGCATCGCCGACCATTTGCTCATCATTACCTCTTCCAATCTCCTACTCTGCCTCCTCCTAATCGAGGAATGGGTAACAGCACGATAATATTCACTGAATAATGAACCACGCATAGCAGGAGAGCTAGAACACCCATACGGATAATCCAAAAACTAAACAAATGCCTTTTACATCCAGAATAAATTCAGAAAAAATAGCTTACTTAAAAATCATGATATGCAACGAACTAATGTTGGAATACAGAGATGTTGTGGAAGTAAAGATCATAATATTTACGCTAATGTGCTTCTTATTTGAGATAAATTGTTGTTTGGGAGGGAAGAAATATGAATGCGTAAGCATTAGTTTATTTCATCAAAATTCTTTAGTACAGAACCCAGGTTTCAATCAATTTTTCATATCCAGTTAAGATGACTGCAACCCGGACGCGTAATTAATAAGTTAAATGAAATGTCACCTCTATTTTCACCTTTCTATCGGCAAGGTTCAATTATTTTTATAAATATTTCAACTAAATATATTTACCCGAATTTAATCCTTTTCGTTCACAAAGTAATCATGCAAAAAGTTACGGAAAAAAATCTTGTTAAACCTAAGGGAAGATTTTTTGTGCACATTAAAAAAGTTCGACGTCCAACGGGAATTTGATGGGACCACTCTTTCGGCGTTTAAATTCATTGCCAAAGCGATCCTGATCAGAGATGCAGAGCAAACTACAGCGCTCCGCGAAATAACATCACAGTAGCACTCGCGTCGAGTATTGGACAGCATTGTGAAGGCATTGGTCCGAAAACCGAGCCTTTTTTGCCGCCGACTTTTTCAACGCCATTCATACGATTTCGGCCGCGTCAGACAGAAAAGAAACCGTGGACCATGTCATCCCAGGGTGGTCGAACAATCCTATCGGCTGGCGGATTGGTACGGCGAGGGTGTGGAGAGGGCTCGTGCAGGGGGTAAGGGTAGCTAGGGTATTTTGGGGGATAGGGGCATGATGCAGCGTGGAGAGGGTACCTAGGTACATCAAACGAACAACAAATGACACTACATTTCAAGGATTATGTATCGAGCATCCCGCACGCCGCAAGAGAATCAAAACCAGCTCCGCGCCACTGCCAGACCGACCATCCGAATCCCGACAGAGATATCGACAAAAAAAATACACACACAAACACAAGCGAGCGAGGAAACAAACAAACGAACATCAGCCGGCGGTACATTCGCGCCCGCACGCAAAAGCCGCCGGTCCCATCGAACGAATTTAATACTCGCACGTCCGACAAGGGAAATATGACTGCATTTTCGGTGGGGGAATGTGTGGGGGGTGCGAAGGGGTATTAAGGGGGAGTCGAAGCAAGGGGCGGAGAGGGGCGGAGAGGCAAGCGACGGTCGGGGGACACAGGAAATGAAGACAGGGATGTGGAAAAAGGAAGTTGAAAATCGGGATATCCTCGCGGAAAACAAATGTTCAAACACACACGGATGCCTGGCGGGAGAATCGGAAGGCGTAAGTGTGCTCCTTTCTCATCCACCATAACGCGAAGCTCCTCTCCTTTTCAATCTCTTCCGCTACGTGAATCAATACAATGCATAGGCATATTTTGCCCCGGGGAGGGGCTGATGGGGCAAAGAAGGGGGTGACAAGGGAGACGTTGCGACTCGTTTGCAAGGGTGTGTTTGGCGGTGTGACGTATGGAGGAACAGGAACATCCAGTCCCATACGATGCGAATTCCGACAAAATCCATGTCCCACGACGCAAGTTTCTCAGGAAGGTAACAGGAATGAATTCCTTGTTGGTAATCAATGTGTTTACATTCATCCGTATTCTTTCTGAACTTCTTTTTAAAATATTTTTTACGCAAGAGTGAAGGGAGATACGTCCTCTTACTTTGCCTCATACAGGGTGTCCCTAAGTCTGGACAAAGGAAATCCCATTAAGTAAATGTTATATACCCCGTTTAATTCATTATCAATGATATATTTGGCGCATAGTTCTCATTTTAATTTGATTTTTATTAATATTGCTCACAATTTACAATTTAAATAAATTAATTTATGAATTATATTAATGGGTAATATACATTTTTTCTATATATCAAGACTAAGGCAATAACATTTAATGGCCAGTTCAAACTATTAAAAGACACGTAACTTAAGAACATAAATTAAGACAGTTGTACTTGAACATGCAAGTCAGATATTTTGTGCCCAGATCGCGCATTGGGAAAACATCGCAAGTGATGATTCTCTTCTCGCCTTAAATTATGCCGACAAGTTCATCAGTCACGAAAGTGACTCCCTAATTTTTGAAATCAGATGCAATCTGGTAGGGTAAAAATCCATCAACGGTGGCGAGAAAGGAAAATCCAAATGAAATTAAGTGTTTACGACGAATTTGTTTCTCACTGAAAAGGAATAATGTAAGAGCAACCACATTTGCACAAGAAAATGGAACAAAGTTTAAAAAAAAAACTATATAATCTAGAAAAATCTATATGAAATTCAATTCCTGGCTTGGAGTGGGAATAATTTTTGGGAACTGTAGACATTGTAGGGGAGAACGTTGTAGACATTCTAAAAATTCGTAGAATAAAATAAACTATTCAATTTTAAGACTCGTGTTCTTGTAGGTTGGTCCAAGTCATGGGAAATTGCTGCCTTAGCAGAAGTAAAGAAAAGATAATTTTTATTCCATATGGATCGCAAGTTACGTCATAAGTGCAGCAAACTGTATCGCAAAAGGGCTAGATTCCAAAACGAAAGCAATTAATGGCATAAATTAAAACCATTACTGAACGCTGAACATTACGTAAGATAAAATACCACTGGTGAATTTAAAGAAAATATATAGGAATTAATAATGCTTGGTCTTGAAGAAACGCGTAATTGAAGCCTGAGCTTAAGTTACGTCTTGCTCTTATGCTCTCGTGTATAATGTGAAGGGGCCTTAATGCCACGGCATCTGCACCCACGCCACGGAGTGTGCAAGGTGTCAACTGCACGCGGTCTCGCGACTCGCGTCGGCCAATAATTATTTCCCCGTAAAGCTCCCCCGGGGTGATTTGGGCTTATTGTTATGCGCATCGCATGATATGACACGTCTCCTTGCCTGCTCCTTGGCTGGGTGACTGGGAGGAAGGGGTTGCCCCGAAGCACTTGCCATTAGCTGCGCCAACTCCACATCCCACTCGTAATAACGACTCTCTACTCTCATTGCGATGGCTGGTTTCATGGAGGGCGAGGAGGGGAAGGAGAGGTCTGGTATGATGTTTCATCTCTCCCACCTCCCTCCGTCTCCTCCCACATTGGACCCACATTCACCTCCTTCTCTTCCCGGAGTGAGAGACGCTCTACTGGGGTGACGCTAAAATTTCGCCTTGCCCGAGGGCGGGAATCGTGGGAGTGAAGCCACCGGTGCATTCATTTGAGACGGGGTTGAATATTTCATCCGAGAGAAGCGGGAGGGAGGGTTGGGGGAGGAAAGAACGCGGGCGGCGAGGTAGGAGTGAGTGATCAGGACGCGAATGGGGAAGATCCGATAATGACAACCAATCCGAAGGCACTGCAGTGGGACAATCTTGTGGCGCGCCGATTACCATAATTGCACAACACTGAGTGAGATCGTGAGGTGGTCTGTGTCCTCCGATTCCAGGCTTCGCCATTAGGATTCGTCTCAAGAACTGGCTCATCCTGTCAAGTTTGCTAACTCAAAATCAGTGCTTCGACTATTCCTAGAGATAATTATCCATTTATCGAGATAAATAATTCCTAAATCAAAACGCTGGGCGAGGTCGTGAATTAGTCCTCGTTCTCAGGTTCCTGACTTTATAATTCACTCACTAATTGACTTACCATTGGCAACTTTTAAACAGCATGTTAGTGCATCGGTGTTTCCGTGAGATAATTATCTATAAATAAATTAATTTTCAAATCACATTTTACGTTTTTTGTAAGGATAGGGGTGGCAAGCGATATGCTTACTTGCTTGTATAGGAGCGCTTAAAGAGCAATAAGGACCCAGAACTGTCACTTATTATCAAATTACATTCATCTAAATAGGATGCTACGCCAAAAGCACGAACAGGAACGCTGAGATAAAAAAAATACACACGAAACACGAGAACAATATAGTTCAGAGACCGAGAAGGCGACACAGCTACCACCTACCATAAAGGAAGGCATTTCCATGATATTCCATTGTGTTCAAAGTAGGCCAGTATCTGCGACTTTTTAAAAGAGCAGATGATATCTATGCTCCCGAAAATTTCGCGTCATGGCCAGAAATGCTCCCCAGACTAAGCTATTTTTCCCTATAAAGAAACAAAATGGTGAATTACGAAAACTAGTTGGTTTCATAAAAAAACAATTGCAAATGGAATCTAATGCACCTTTATTATAAAATGACTTTAATTAATTATGAATACAGTGACTTCAAATTAAAAAATCAATACAAAAAGCACAAGTGTATAAAATTGAATTTATGAAGAATGATATAAACGAAAAGCATTGGTGGAAAGGTCTAACTCCACAAAACCACGAAAAACCTCTTGAATAGAGGCTTTAATGAATGAAAAATATCATAGATGATTATGCAATCAAATCATAAAAATAAAGAAAATTCATTGTTTTTAACTATGAAACGTTATGCTAAAAACTCTTGGAATAGGTATCCCCGCAGACAGATATACGACCAAGGAAAAGTATGCTTTAAATTCCTTTATTTTTACAGGAGATCATTTGAAAAGTTTTACCAAACATTTGCATAATTTTATAATAAATGAAGTCCTTAGATTCTTATTCACATTCTCCCGTCAAACTATTTCCAACATCAACACTAGCAAACGACAAAATTATCGTTACATGTCTTTAAAAAGTAATGCTATATCTTTTGAGATAAAAGGTAAACGAATAGTGTTCTACTAAAGAAAATAGCCATCACCCGTAAATGTAAGCAATGAGCACATACATTCTTTTCACAAAAGCCGGTCAATAAACATCTTCCCTTTTTCTCCCAAAGGATTTGGAGGCAAATAAAAAAAAACTCCAAATGCGGTTCCATTCGATCTATTTATATTTGATTCCTCTTTACGCTACGTCCTCCTTCCAAATCAAAGATATCAGATCCGAAAACCCCTGTTTACACAACCCGCATAAAATCTTTACGCCGAGGGAAAAACCCTTTCTTAAAAACGTTGTCTCCCCTTTCTCTCTCTCTCTCTAAAAAATAAAAAAGTCCTCCGGAACCATTTCTTTCTTTACACTTGACATCAAATCAAACATTTCCCAAATCAACCCAACCCTGTCTCCTCCTTGCTCTCTTTCCTCTCTCTCTCTCTCACTCTCTCTCCCTTACACACCCTCCCTTTCTTCCGGGACCTCTCTCTTCGATGTCTTCCCTTCGTCTCATTTCGTCTCTCAAGTCTCTCTATCTCCTGTCTTCTGCTTTCCCTCCTTCCCTACGCGCCTTCAGTACCCATCACCCATCTCTTTCTCCAACGAGTCCTTCCCCCTCCCTATACACCACCCTTTAAGTCTCTCTCCCAACAAAACTTCCTAATACACCACGACCCCCCTAACTGTTTACTCAGCCCGGCTCAAACCACCTCACGGCTCCCTCCCCCTGCTACCCCACGCTGTCACCCTTCCTCTTCCTCCGCATGTTTCTCTCCCCGCCCTACCTCTTCCATTCTCCTCTTCCAACTCCACCTCCACTTATCCATCGGTCCTCATGTCCTCATTCTCAGTTATATCATTCTACAGAGAACCGACGGCGGTTTTACTTCGTAGATACGCTCCGTCACGAAGAAATTTTATAACTCCCTTCACACCGTTACATTAGCAAAAGTAGCTGACACAAGGTTTCAACAGAAAACTCAAATAAATAACCAACAAAGCAGCCTATATAAGCTCAGTCATCAGTTTTAAACCTTACTCGGGTCTTTTAATAACACTGTGTGAAAAGTACTGAGTTTAACTGAAGCAACCTATAATTAGCAAGTACTAACTGTATCTCATTGTAAGTTGAAGCAAAATAGGTATGCAAGGATAAGGGCAGTTTGGAGAACATACTACCAGAGCCTACTTTACAGGCCTATCAGCAATAATTTCACTTTTATGATTGTGCCTACACCGAAAGGGAACGGCGAGATGGTATGTTTCATTCATATAAATAGGTACTAAGTTACATCTTCAATATTATTCTAGCGCTAACCACACGCGTTTCTTCTTTCCTTCCTCTTTCATTCCTGATTCCATCTTATCCATCATTCGTCAACGTTTCCTCATTACCAGGTTGGATTAGTGGATAGAGTAACCTGCCATCCGCGATGGCCCAGTAACGAATTCTAGCAGCGGCGGAGGTATTTCAATGAGGTACCGATTCCTGCTTCAGTGCAATATGATAATGTATTCAAGAAAAGAGCTCTGTTCTGTGGTCGGAACGTTAAACTGTGGACCTCTTAACCGCCGGTCTTGTAAATAGTATGATAATGCCAACGTCAGGTATCTTTCCACCGTTCCTCCACCCTCCAAATAATCCTTTGCCTACCAGTCTACCTAGCTGCCCTTAACGGTGCAAATTACCTCAGTTTTCCCTGCCCTCAGTTTTTCCCTAAATGCTAACCAGCTGACCAAAGAAAGTGACGTGATAGAGGGGACATGGAGATGAGGAGAAAATCTGACTTCGTCTTCAGAACAAAACGGAGTCATTTAGTGGACAAACAACAGTATTATCATCAAATTATGGAATTTCCTGTATGAGTCAAACTAATACAGAATGTCACCTTTTCGTCTGCGTTGGTTAAAAAATACTGCTTTCACTGATGACATGCTTATAGCTCGTTTCACACGACACTCGATCGAGCACAAGTTTGAGGATATTTGATAGTATGACAGCATTCTAGTGTAGAGTGATACGGAATCAGCTAGGTAGCCAACAAGTATGATTGCTGTTACATTTGCTGAGCTACTTGATTTCATATTTAATGCGCTACTTGCTTGCTACTCGCTCTCAGTAGGATCTGGTATCCTTCGACCAATCAAGTTTGCTTTGAAATAAAAAATCTTTACTTCCTGAAAACAGCCCCTCCTATACCTCCTTCCGGTCATTTGTGATTTATTGGCCCTGAGATCAATAATAGGTGAAAATGCCTCAACGGTTTTTTGCTTGCCTGCTGACAGAGGTTATATAAAAATCGGAGTAGATATTCGCCACAACATGAATGAAGATTCCACTTTCTTCCAAATTCAGAGATCGTATGATGCCTTCACGGACGGCTCTAATCATAGCAAATTCCGTCCTTAATATCAAGTACCAGCTAACACACTAGGTCTTGAGCTGGATCAAGTACCGTGTGAAACAGGCCAGCTTAATAGATTTCTGCCATCATACCTCTTCCGCTCACTGTTCTCTCCTCTCTTACCTCTTCAATGTTATCTTCCTCCTCCTTTCCTCCATCCGTCCTCATTTACTCATCCATCCTTCTCCTACCCTTCTACTTCTATCCACCGACATTCCTCTCCTCCTCTCTCCCGCCTCACATAAAACCCTTCTCCCTTATTTCGCACCCTTCTCCCCCCATACCTCTATAAACCGACCACCCACTTCCCCGGATTCTCTTCCAATCACGCAGCGCCCCATTGATGGGCGCGATAAATGTTCCCCGGCGACGTCCCGCGTCTCTCACCCCTCAAACCACCCCCACCTCACCCTCCGCCTCTCGGCCTCTCTCTACAAGCAACCTCAGCGCCCCCTATCACACAGACGCCAAACTTAAATTCCCAACAAACCTTCCTACTCCACTCCACTCTCTCTCTCAGCCCTCACCCACGCACACTGCAGCCTGCTATCTTCCCCCACACGCCATTCCCAACGTCTATTTCACTCTGTCTCTCCTCCAAAACCAAAATCCTTTCACTTCTCACTGAAACACTCCTCCTATCAAACTCATCTCAACGCCAATTCGTTAACTCTCCTTCTTATCTTTCCGGAACCCCATCCACCCACCTCCCCGTCCCACCTCACTACCACCTCGCTTCCACCTCCATCTCCCTCCTCCCAATCTTCAGTCCAGTTCATCTTCTTGGAGTCTCTTTCTCTCCATCGGCTTCCCACCATATAAATCTCTCCTCCAATCTTTAACTCACATCTTTTTTATTTTTTTGGGTTAATTCTTCCGCTGACTACTCGATTTTTTTCTCTTTCGCTAACTAAGTCACCCTCCCTCACCCTACACTCCCTACCTCACTATTTCTTACTCTCTGTCTCTCATAATATATATCTTCTGGGGAAAATATCTGCCTCATCAATCACTCTATCTCAATTTTTAAGCTACGCCTCGCAAAATTCTTAGCCTCTCCATCGTTTGCGATAAAATAATCTTTCCTAGCAAGGACTCCACCGTTCCCAAATGTTGACGTTCCGCAATAAATGCTGAATTAATGTGTCCATGCTCTCTACATGGAATGAAATACTTCATATCTATCACGATCAAAATGACTATCTTCCAAAGCACTTGAAAATGTAGAGTTCTCCATAGAAATCTTCCGAGAAACAAGCGATTCACAGAATTAACTAAATCTTCGCTCCATCATATTTCCGAAAACTTGTAAAAAGCCTTTTCAATAATGTGAATGATATAACTAAATGCAGTAGTTGGAAACTCTACTAAATTAAAACTTACTAGGACAGCAGGGCAGCGCAATGGTAGTCTCTCACTTAATGAAACACTTACCTGCAATGAAAGAGGATGAATAGGATTAGTATTTCATTCAATTTTTAACATAGAAAACCGTAAAATTTTAACCATACAAAATGAAATCCATGATTAGAAATACATTTGAGCGTGCATTGTCATAAAACAAACAGTGACAACCTATAACGAAAAAGACTCAAAGACATCTTCGACAGTAGAGTAAATACACTCGTAAAATTAGATTATAAAATCTCTTAGACTAGAATAATACATGTAACCAAGCAGATATATTCACACCTGGGGGTAACTCCCATAATTGCGTGCTATGAATGTTGGTGGATATTCTGAATCACCACCTGCTAAGGAGAAAACACGCCTCCCGTGACACTTATAGGCCTATAAAATTGCATAACTCGCAGGAGAGAACAGTTTTCTTATTTTTTCCAGTTGCACCTTCATAATTACTTCAATATTGCAAAAAAGTGTTCATATACTTTATAATTGGATTCAATGAGGATCCTGTAATGTTTTGAAGAAGGATTCATTTCAAACGCAAAACCTCTCAGCAATTAAAAACCTGCATGAAGTAGGGAACAATCCATTAGAAAATTCTGGGAGTCCATCATTCCTCGGATGCAATGAGCATAGCAGCAGTAAAAATAAACAAGGAATTATTAAAAGTAATGAAATATTTAATCAACCTGTCACTCCCGGAATATTTGAATTTTAATGAGCAAATTTATCAGGAGTTATTGCTCCAATATCGTTTTCTACGTACAATTTGTCGCCTCATTTGTTCACAGAGAGTATCCAGAGAGTAATAGTTTGAAAAACACTGTTGCAATTCAATGGAATGGCAAAGGTGATAAAGCGAAAGTAAAACTTACATGTTGACTTCAAAAGAAAGTTAGTCGATAGGAAATGGCCACTTTTCTATAACAGATGAAAAAAGTCACCCACGTGAACGCCAAAACTGTTCTTTTCTCCGCTGCGAGAGAATAAGGTCTGTTCGGTCGCACCGATGAGCAGTCTCCGCACCAGATGAGGCGAGCGCAAACCACAACGGCGATGGGGAAAAGAGAGACTGCTAGAACGTGGGAAATCTAACGCCTTCTTGACTTTTATTTTGTTCATCGAATCCGGAAAAAATCCCGTGCAGCACGGGGATTAGTCTGAGGTTATGAGTCGGAGAAGTTTGGAGAGGAGAGGGTGAGAGTGATTGACAGGATGGTGGGGAAGGAGACGGTGGGAGAATAATTAGAGGAGTAAGAACAGGTGGGGGGAGCCTAAAACAGTAGAGGGAGAGGGGTATGGGTGATGGGGCGGGGATAGGGGGGGGGGAAGAAAGGTTACGTACATTTTTCTTCGTAATAATAAAAAGAAATCCCTCCCCTCTACTCTATTCTAGACCCACCCAACTCGATTTTTTTCCTTCCGCCCGCCACTCTATCATAATTTTCGATAACTTCGATTTCCGATAGTTGCCGAAGGCAGTGGGGGAAGTCTCCATTCCACCCCTTCTGGTCTTTTTCCCTCTTCTTCGTGCCTTGCTTTTCCTTTCCGCGCGTTCCCCCAAGCGAAGGGAACAAAACGTAGTGGGCAAAAAAAGAAGCTTTTCCGTGCACCTTCGCAGAGGCCGGAGGGTTGTACGGAGGGAAGCAGACCGCTTCGGTTGAAAGATGGAGATGGAAGGAAGTAAGAAAAGAGAATGCAAAAGGAAAAGAAAGAGAGAAAAAAAAATGATACGCAGACTGAAGGAAAGGGACTTATTGTTGGAAACAGTAATTTCTGATGCCTTGGAAGGGTAAATGTTTTTCATATTTATATTTAGTACTTTTATACTTATCAACAATTTTTGCCTCTTTTTTTTGCGTTTAAAGGAGTTTATTCTTAGCTGCTGAGGGAGATAGATTGAGAAAATAAAAGTAAACTCCAAAGTAAAAAAATATTTCTTGCACAGAAATTAATTTGATTATCCCAACCTTACAGCATTTACCTACATACTTGGATTTACATTAGTACGTATTGTTAAAGGGAAATTCTCGTTTTTTCTTGAAAAATCACAGTTTTGTAGAAAAATGACTGTAAATATTTACAGAAGTCCTATTTTACTAAAAATAAAATATTCGAAGTAGAAATGCTTATTTGACTTTAATCGTGATGATATCAACAAATTTAGCTTTTATTTCGATTACCTCTAATAATATGAGAATTGTTTTATAATAAATTCATATTAGAAATGTATTATTCTACAAAATATCTCAGGTTTTTATGAAATAATTTCTTACTTAATCAGATTTTTAGCAAATCCACTATGAGGATCATCATACTCTATGCTCTTCTCTCTCACTAGAAAATGACTGGTGCGGAAGACAGCGAATGAATAAAGGCACGTGACTCCACAATTTCCATCTCCTTCCACGGAGGATAGGAAAAGGTCGTGACAACGATTGGGGAGCTAAGGAGATGAAAAGGGGATGGGAGGCAACCACCATCCCCGCTTTTTCTTTCTCTACTCTTTGAGGTTAACGGCTGATGAAGGAGTGGTAGGAAGTTCTGTGAGGATGGTGGAATAAAGAGAAGGCTTGAAAGAGCGACGTCGGGGAAGGAGGGAGGAATTGATAAAAAAAGGAGGGGTTTGCTCGGGAATAGGGTAGACAGACGGCGTATGACGGTTGGAAGGGTAGCTGAGAGGGAAGGGTGACTGCGAAAAAGGGAAGCCACCGATATAGCGAGGAGGGAGAGACTATCGAATATCGACTCAAAAATCCTTTGATCGGACCCAAATATTTGCCCCGGCATTATGAAGATTAGGACCCGAAATTCTTTGCAAATGAAGTTTCGTTTATTAAGAGGCGCGCCTGTTATTTATTGTCGATCGATTCCTTGGTATAGGCATTCCCTGCCCCACACGAAACGACGGGTCCATCGCTTAAGAGTTGGAGATATTTACCTCTTCTCGTTCCCTGAGAGAAAAAAACGGAAATGTTCCGCCGTCCCACTAATTAAAAGCCCCTTGCCTTAAACATGAATGTTTAACGGTCCGTAAAATTAATTTCAAACCGGAAAAAATATCTCCCCACGTATTTAATTGCTTTTTTTTACCTCCGTACAGAAATATTTCCAAATTTTTTGCAACAAAAAACCGGAGGGAAAATATGTGATAATTATATTTGTGAAAAAATATGGGGTCAAAAAGTGATAACTGCTGGTAACTATGGAGTAGGAAGGTTTTGCTCTCCCAAGTTTGGTAGCTAAATTAATTTCATTAATAAGCTTTACCGGTCTCATTTTTTCCCGTAGAGCAATTATTCTTGTCCCGTAATCGCTCTGACAGAATTTAAAGTGGTAGTAATCTGTAGACCCTGAAAAGCACCCTTAAGAATCCTTGCAATTTTTGGGACATGAAATATTTTAGATGGGGGATTTCCAATTATCGCATTGAAGGAAAAAGGAAACGCATCGAGGATCGGAAATATAATAAATATTTGTGAAAATCTTGAAAGTACATACATGCCAGTGATAACTAAAGAAAACATCATGCAACAATGCTAGGATCTCAGTGTATGCAAATATATGTTTTTAAAGTGATTATTATTTTTGTTTCATTTATCAAGTGACAACTATTAAGGACACAATTTTTTGCAGTGCCTTTGGAATCTGGAACTAGCCGAAGAAAAAACTTCGAGTCAATACAACCTGTGAGTACTTTTCAAAAAAGAAATACAACTAACCAGTCAATTAGTTTTTATAGATGAGGACTCATAGGATGGTAGGTAAATCCATCAAGGAAATGAAGCAATCAAAAGAGGGATCAAAATAATTTCTACGTAAAACAAGGAATCGATGGGAGCGCAGAGGAATTCCGTTAGAGACACATGCACGCGTATGAAAGTACAAGTGAATGGGAAATAAAAGCTGTTTCCTTTTTTTAGCAAGGTCAAAGGGGTCGGACATTTATGGGAACGAAGTGGGGAAATATTACACAATATTAAGAGAATAAAGCGTAGGGAAAAAGGAACGAGAGGGTATATGCTCTTTAAAAAGCAGACACGATTTTCGATCATTTTTCTTGGGAGAGATGGGACGAGCATTTATATTTATATTGGGGAGAGAGGAACCTTTCACATTGGGGCGATATCCCGAAACCGACCCCACGGGGATGAGTAACTTAAGGTCTAGAGAAAAAAAATTGAGAAACACGAAGAAGATTCACTACGCTCATCGATCGAGTGGAAGACATCTTCATATATGTATACGCACTGCAAGAGTCTTGACGACGACAAAACAGGGTTTAAGAAAGTGAGAAAGATTCGGAGTTAGAGGGAAGAGGAGGCGATATGTAGCCGTGAGCGGGATAGAGGGAGAGGGGTGATATGAACAGGGATTGGTAGGAGATTGTGGATGGGATAGCAAGCGGGTGGTGTATGTATTGGAGGAGAAATCGGACCCAGGGATGGGAGAGTGGAGGAGGAGGAGGGTGGCGGCGCTGAAACGCGAAAGGAGGGGAGAAAATTGAGGGGTCCCAGCGTGAGATCGAAAGAGAATGAAAGGTTACCCTATGCTCCCGCTGCCAAGCACAAGAAAGGAAACTTACTGCTGTGTGGCGCGACGGATGCATGTGGACGGGAGTATTTGGAGGAGTTTTAGCCCTCGCATGGGGAATAAAAGATATAGGGAGTGATGGGATAAAGTGCGCCCGAGTGATAACGTATGCCGTGAGCAAGAGGTCTAAATAGTGAGGTGAGGAATAAACTACATCAATGTATTACCCTAATCTCCACCTCAATCATGCGCACCATTTCCACACTAACACAGATGTTAGTGTGGAAATGGTGTGCATGCATTATATTGGTGAGTTCCAACCGTGTACTCACATTAACACTCAATCATCTTCACAATCAAAACTCACTTTTAATCCTTTTCAATAAATCCGGAGCAAGTTCTAGTTGAACAACCATCATTCCATATTACAATTTTCAACACAATTACCACCCCCTCTTACGAGTAAAGTGTAAAGAAACCCGGTGCCTCGCTAATGGTAATGTTCCTGCCAAGAAATTATGCTGAAAATAGCTTGCAGCGTAATAGCTTCTAGCTTTTTGTTACACTTTACCACTCATGCTTCATAGCCACAAGGATGGAGCCACCTCACCTGTGAAATACGCTTCTCCCGCTAACTACACGCAGTCATACGAATGTAATCCGTACTTGCAAACTAAAATGCCTCCTGCACAAACATACCTCAGACTTCCAGGGTGTTACCCCTACCATACCCTGGCTTACTTCGGCCTACTATTCCGGGTCGCCCCTCCGAGCATAATACCCCTCGACCTCACGGTATCATGCAATTAAGACCTGATCCGGGAGGAACAATATTTGCCCGAGTATTCGTCGTATCCACGTGTTCCTGCGAGCAGTGGAGCCTGAGCGGCCTCCACCTCTGCAGCGAAGAGCCGACCTCCTGTTACTCCTCTTGACTTCTTGCCATCGGTCCCGTACGTGGTGCACGCTGATCTAGATACCAATTGCGCTCGGGACGCGTAAGCTAGAGACAACAAGCGCGAATCTCTTGGAACGTAATGCAAGTATTTCTGGGCAGCATCTCTGGGGATTCCTGTTCTAACGGCTGGATCTGGCAATACATTTTTGTTCTACCTGCGCTATTAACTCTTCTCTAGCATCAATTTATGCCATCAACGTATTTAAAAACGCTTAAAACTAAAAACAAATAGATTGGCTGGTGTAAGACCCTTTCAAATGACTGGGAATTCCTAAAAAGATTCTGCTTAAATTTCAAAATTTGATTCTAAGAAATATTTTCCTCCCAAAAATTTATTTTATTTGTGGATTCCTTCATTTCAATGAAACCGAGTGACGGGTTATCACATACTACTAAAATTATTTGCTATTAGTATTCCAATTAATATTGTAAGAATGCTTAATATTCAACGAAAAAGGTAAATTTGGTAAGCGGGGAATCATAATCCGTAAATGGAATAAACGGAGTTTTTTTTGGGATTTAAAATTATTGATTGAAAAATACCCATCCTAACACTCTGCTATGTAGAAACAATTTTTATTTTTTAAAAATCAATCAATCTATTCTACTATTTTGAACTAAAATTTAATATAAACATGAGTGTATTTGATACAATGAAGCTTTTTGAGGCATTTTCACTGTTATTTGTACACTCGTTTGGATGCAGCAATATAATCTTTTTTATTTCCACATAGAAAGGATAAGGGTTACTAAACATATGGCATTCAAGAGAGTGTTTTCTCTGATTTATCTATCATAAGATTTGAAGGTCGATCAAAAACATTCCAACCAGGCACGAACTATTAATATTCAGTGACGTAGATGATTTTGACACAAAACAGATAAAGGTGCTGCTCAATAAAAAACAAAGTAATATTTTTAGCTCGCTACTGAACACCTTAAAAGAAACTGCGAATAAGGCTTCACTCAAACGTCGAAACCTGTGCTGAGATTAGTATTGATTTCTACTACATTATTCACTATTCGAAGGGCGTCACAAAACAAGCAATAAAAGTATCAACGGCATTATCTTTAATTTTTTTATGGTGAAAATGTATACAGCGAAATAAACTCCATCCAATATGTTTCCGCGCTTGCCTGCAGTAACCAAAGAAATCAAGGAGTTCAAAATAAGGTACATATTTTAATTTAATTTAAGCAACAAGTAACCATTTTGATCTTCGATAATTTCTATCACTTAAATAATTGTAACGTGTCTTTGATAAAAATGAAATAAAATTTTCTCTAATAACACAGCATTCACGCTGAAATAGTAATGGCGAAAAAAACTTGATACTGCCTTGGATAATAACAAAATTGAAAATTCTGCCGATCCCACTCTACTTCAATCGTTGGGATTCCCCTGAGTGCACTGCAAGGAAATCCAGAAGAAACCCGAGCTTTGCGTGTGGTGTTGGTTTAAGATTATTTCCTTACTACCGCACGAGTTTTATGACTCAATTACTCAGGTAGAAAATAAATAGTTTGCGTAAAAATACAATTAAATATTAAAGAAATGCTAAATAAAGCTAAGCAAAAATGTTGAGGAACAAAAGACCGGCTTACGGTGTGGGCATTTGTATAATTGGGAATGAAGCAGAACAGTCGATTATTTATTTATTTGGCCATGAAAAGTTTTTCAGTGGTGAAAGCTGAAAATGCTAAATTCAAAGAGATGAAAAGATTAATTCTTTCCTGCTATTTCTCATTAACTTACTTGTTATCCATTATTATAATCTATTATTCTTTACTAATCTCTGCATTAATTTATATAAAAAATGGTCTTCAATTTTCCGTTTAACATATCACATTTAATATTGAACATAGTAATGCATAAATGATTTATTCCCAATGAGAGCTGATTAATTAATTATGAACATCACAATTAATCTCAAAATCTGCAAGCAGTGAATCTCGTAATTTAATCCATTCAATTAAAATGATCATCATTTCCTCACTCATTTCAATACCGACTATCAGACTAAGTACGGAAACAACATTTTCAAAGGTCATTTTTCTTTCAAACGTGCCGTACGAACGCGTAGGTGAAAAAAAACACATTTGAAGACTGCCAAAAACAAGTCACACGTGTACATCTAGAATCGCTTCCCTCGTGTCTCAACCTTGAGATATGAGACGAACCATCGAAACCTATCAACATTTTGGAAGGAGCACAAACATACACTTATAGATAAGCGTGAGAATTCTATTCCGCGTAAATCGGTATAAAGTAGAAACTCTTTCTTGAAAATCTACGGAAACACATTGCGACGGGCATCATTTTATCCTTGTTTAGGCTCCAATTTCACGAGGAAGTATTACAAACTTCACTCACACATCCCGAAGGACGTTATGAAAAAAACAACAGTGGCAACCAGTCGGAGACAGCCATCTCGGACGAGACCGACCGTTAAAACCACCACGAAAATGAGTGCGGGCGGGAAACGCGAAGAAAAAAAATGATCACCTCAGAAACGAGACTATGATAAAAAAGCAATAAAAGAAGAGAAAAGCCGATCCGTTAAAAAGCCTCCGGATCTCTTGACTTCTCCGGAGATGGATTTCCACCACCGATACCAGAGGCCGCGCCTGTGCCTTGGATATCCACTTTATTGGAGTTTACACGTCTAACGCGAGCTCCGCGCTATCTCTGGATCAGTTGAGTGGGAGTGGGCGGGGGATGAGTGGGAAGGAGGAGGCGGGAGAGAGGCGGGGAATGGGAAGACAATCCGCCGCCCGCGATAAACCCCGGGCCCCCTCACTCCCGACTCCCGGGTATACCTCGTATTCGTGTGTGAGTGAGTTCTTGTGTGAGACTCTTGTGTACGTCTGTCTGCGCTGGAGATTTCCTCATCTCCCCTCTCTCCTCTCCCGTACGGCTCCTCCAAACCAAAGACTTCCGCCGAAACCTCACATTACCCTCTCCGCCAACCTCCGAACGGGACCCCTCCCGCTCCGCCTCGCACACATCCTCCGTGTGCGCCTCGCGGCTATTGCCTCGACGTCGCCTATTGCGAGAGCAGTGACACGAGGAAAACGGGTGCCGGAGGTATGGATGGAGGAGGATGGGGAGGAATTGACGGCTCTTCCTCTAATAGGATTGGGAGGGGGAGGAGGGAGGGGAGTAGTCAAGGGAGGTGTGATGCAAATGCAGTGGGGATGGAACGGGAGAGGGGGTGAGAATTCGGCGTGCCAGACGGGAATCGGGAGGAAGCTTCACTTGCAGAGAGGGTGGAGTTTAAGGAGGGAATTGAAAAGACTCACGCCTCCGGTTCGGTAGAATTGCAGGAGGCATCAACGTGACAAGCTGGGTCCCAGGCTAAGAAATAGATCCGATTTCTATTACAAAATGAGTTAACCTACATAACTAATACACATCACGATCTTGGGAGAAAACAGATTTTGGCAATTCAAATATTCAAGTAATAATTGTCAGCACAAATACCTGTCGTAATATTTCACGCATTAATTTTACAAACCAAATTAATAAGAATTATTAAAAAAATAGCAGATGCTATAAAATGTAACAAAGGATTAGTAAGCATCCAATCATTAAACATTATTTGAGAGAAATAATAACTTAATTTTGCGTTTCCATTTGTAGGTTTTGCCTCTGAGAGTCTGAAATAGTTTATGGTGAAAACAAGTTTGGATATACCTACATAATGATTCAGATTTCAATTACTTCTGACTCTTCCGCCAGGACCATATAACCTTTTTCATATCTACGTATCCAGCTTTTGTATGACACCTTCTTGGCCTTCTGAAAACTGCAAAAAATCGTGTTTCAATATATTAATATTAAAAATTTTATTTAGTTTCTTTAAACTTCGTAATATAAAAGAAGTAGTACATATAAAACGCCATTTGCAAAGCAATGTCAAATGCTTTCTAGGAATTTGATAACCCAAATGAATACTAATATAAAAATTCACCACTATTAGATCAAAATTATTTCAATTCCTTTCCATCATTACAGTTTTATGATATTTTTTCCCTGGTTAGGATATCCTATTAACTCACGTTTCGAGGAATATGGTTAAACATAGAATAACACATCATACAGTCTTTAGAGTCGAGGAATATGGTTACGCATAGAATAACACATCTTATAGTCTTTAGAGCCTTGGACAGATAGAACATTGTCGCTAAGAAAATTCCGATTTCTATAGAAATTTCTTTGCTTGCGCCATATTGTCCAGTTATCCAAAGATATGATTCGAAACCACTTCCCCTCAATTTCGCCTCTTCACTCCACTCACGCCAACCTCAACGCTGACGCCACGCGATTAGGTAGGCACTTGACATTTTGCGGATGAGTCCCAACTAATGAAACCTGCTGGATTCTGTCCCGCCTACATCCTCCCTGGAATAAAGGGATTCCCGTATCTTGTGGATGAGTAGAGTATAAGGAGGGGGTATGCTATTAAGGGGGAAGAATGTTGAAGAGGACGCGGAATGGATGTGAGCACAAAGGTCCAGAGTTTTGTCGATCCGATGGCTGAGGCTTCTTCTACACTAAGACGTACGCAACGTTTCGGATAGAGAGTGGATTCCCTTTGCGGCAGGCGCAGAGCAAGGCGCGCGCCGGGGGTTCGTCTTCACATGCTTGGAGGAAGAGCGGAGACGGTAGTGAAGGCGGAAGGAGCCGCGTCCGGAAATGACGAAGTGGGTGGAATGGGAGGAAAGGGGAGGTGGGTGGTGGCGTGAGGGTATGGGTGGATAAGGGAGCAAAGCAAAAAGGAACGGGGGAGGGGGTGTAATGAAAATGGGAGATTATGGAAATGCATGACGGGGGGGATCTCTTTGAAGGGGTCACGTCGTGTAACGCACCGCTCCCATTCCTCAACTGGGTATTCAATTCGGATTCGACGGAAAGACCTCAAAAGAAAAAAATGAGATGCTTATTAGGGGAAAAAGGAGGCGCGAAATATATATATGACGAAGAATTCCGATGTGAGGGGTGGAATTAAACAGCACCTCTATCATGAGGATGCTCGTCGGCGAGGGATTAATGCAATCACCTCCATGTATCCCCGAGGCTTATGAGAGTCGATCCTATCTGAACTTGAATTAAAATCCATAAATATTTAATATGCCGATGATGAAAGCAGCCCACGGAGAAGATAAAGGCCCATCTAGAGAACTTAAAGAATTTTTTTCAAGATTTTACGTACAACATTTTCACGCAAGAACTACCAAATTCACAGCATAAAGAAAAATGTTTTATGAAAACAGAACGGATCAAAAATTAAAACATTAGCGTCGTGTGTGCCAGCATAATATCTTTAAAAGGGCAGTTGAAGAGAAGAAAGATTGGTTTCCTGAAATAGAATGATTCTTGTCTCAAATTACTTTGGTTAAGTAAGTGACTAGTGAATATCTAATTTGTGAATTGACTGATTTACATACAAATTCAAATGATTCTGCTACTTAAAATGTATACCTCAGAATGGCATCATTCCTTCATTTTGAGCATATTATTTCATTAATAAGAATGAAATACTTGAATGATCACGAGGCTGATATCAATTTTCCTTCCTCGAAGACGCAAGACGCAATTTTTAACGAATGAAGTAAATATAACCAATGGTAAGACCCAATTTTTCGTTTAAATAATTAAAATACCTTTGTAATTATTTTTTTGCTCAGTTTCGATTCTTTTCCTATCATTGGAGGCAAAGAGACCTCTAAGAATCACCGAAAAACGTCTCACACATAGGTACTCGTATGCGGGATTATTGAGCTTTAACGAGGATTCTCACAACATATCATGATGTAGGACGACTAAGGCGATGTTCTCAAATGAATGCTATCGTTACCATCGCAAAATAGACTGTCAAAGTAAATTTCCTTGTCAACCCTGGGGCAGCAGGGCGGGTACTTCAGGTTTTATATTAGACCCTGGAGGTCGCAGAAGCTCGAAATACAGTCTGAGGGAATTTTCACTCCTTATGACGTGAACAGTTCCTGTTTGAGAACAGTTGCACTGCATAATAATGTTAAAATTTAAGGCTAACTGAGAGATAAAGCTCAACATCGAATCTATCTTTTAATTTAAAATATTCTTACTCTTCTTTTTATTGTTTTATCAGTAACAAAATTTGCATGGGATATGCGGAGAACGCAGTTTCGGGAACACAGTTACAGCAAAAGAAAAAGAGAGATGAAAATGTTTCGGGAAATAATACGGCTGAACGCAAAAATAGCCTGCGGTAGGTAAATTTGCTAGATTATTGATTCCTATCATATCGATAAAAATATTACATAACTTGCGACCTGGAACGGAAACTGATGAGGCTGCGGCGATCGGAAATGTTTTTCAAACGCAAAATAGGAACCAGGAAAAACAGCCTCGTGCTGTACTATCTATGTGTATTTATGGCAATGGCGCATCCACCCGCAAAACTCCACATTTTCTTGATCCCATCCCGAAAGATACCACCTCTCATTTCCAAACCTTTCACGATTGCTTTTCACTCGTCATCATAGAAGTCCTTCCCGAATTCGTCCGTAATATTGACGTGAAAATTCGTGAGTAGGTACGCTCATATTTGGGGAACTAAGGCATTTGAAAATCCCGGGCTAAACCTAGCCTACTGAACAAATAAACCGATAGCTACCTATCTCCCCCCCACCACTACCCATTCGCACTCCCCCCACCCTCTCTGCCCTTTACCTTTCCTCCCCAGAGGAACAGTGTATGCGTCTCCATTATTCTACCGTCGACGATGACGGTTTAGCCGTCGAAACGTCTAATTTATTTTTGTCAGTGTCCGTGTTTTTAACGTGTTTCTATATTTTTCAAGATTTATTATTTGTATAAATATATTAAAAACTTAATTAAAACTTATACATGCATGCCCCGGAGCAAATAGGTGCAAGCTGAGAGAGTAAGGATGAGGAGGGGATGGGAGTGGGGCGAAGCTAGGGTACGGGGAGGGGGTAGTGTAAGCCCATTTGGGAGTGCTGCGATTGTTATCTATGGGATCGATACTAGCGCCATAAATTTCAAGGGTAGAGGGAATCAAGGGAATTGGTTGAACAAAAGGTCGAGAGAAATGGAAACGTTGAAAAGATAAGGACAGGAATGAATTCAAAGGTGAATGAAACAGGGGTAAAGTAGAGCGAAGGGTAGTAGAGGGGAGTAGAAGAGAAACAGAGAAGTATGGATATAAAGAAAAACCGAACGACATAGTGAAGGAAATGTTAAGAGGATGACTACGGATGGGGAGGGTGACGTTGACGAACCAGGGGAAAAGAACACGGCTAAGGTTATATTATGCATGCGATTGTTCATCCTCCGTAGGAATAAATACTAATTATGTAAATAATGAGCCCCGGGCACTTCTTAGCCAGAATTATTCAAATTAATTTCGTTTACAGCCACCCCTACCACTAAAGCTCATGCGACCCTCCACTCTTCGTCCTAAGCCATGCGGTTAACCCACACTAATGAAAACGTCCTAAATACACATCTGCGCAGAATATTATTCTCAAAAGGCCATTTCAAACGACTAAGTTTTATTGAGCACTTATTTTAGGTTAAATGAAGTATGTGATATTCGCAACGTATTTTAATTAGCAAGTACATTCCCAAAATCCTTTAAAATTAACAAAATTTATATATTTTTTATTCTCAATATGCTATAGTAAACCAATGTAGGTTCTTGGTTTCAAATACTTTTGGCATCGGCCAATGATACCGTCTACTGTACTTTCATAATTAACTAATACAATCCAACATTTCAAACGGTAATATTAATTGTTCGTGTACGAAAGAACACCATATGGATTAGTGATTAGGAAACTATTTTTACAATGGGTAGATGACCGTTTAATGTATCCATTTCATGCTCTTATTCCCAAGTGCATTAGTCAAAACACTCAACATTAAGAATATTCGTTTATTACTCTATATTCTAAAAAAACGAAGTTAACAAAATAAAAAAATGCTTAGAATAATACACTTAGGAACAGTTTCAAAATAAACGTATGATTAAAGTCAGACGTTTTAACCAGTAAATTTAATTGATCATGTATGAAAGAACAGAATATGTATAAGAGATTTAAAAAAGCGATCTTAGCTATAGCTTAAACAATATCTAAGGCTTTTACGAATGCTCGTTGGCAGAACCCAGCACAACTAAAATATATAAAATCTTTCAAGAGCAACTAAATTAAATGTTAGAGGAAGAAATACATTATATGATTGAGAGAGGAGAAAAAATATGAAGAAAGCTAATGAAAATAAGATTACCCTTTATAGAGTTATAAAAAGCATGTATATCAAAAATATGAAAGTAAGGCAAAAGACGTAGTAAAATAAAATATCATGAACCAGTAGAGACTTAAATGTTACATGTAATGAATCACTAATTGAATCATTTGATCAATCGGGACGAGATAAAAATGCATGGAAAACTTGATCTATGAAAGGGATACCGGAGCGCGCCAAGGGATACCGGAGGGACGGAGGCCATAATATGCGTGGGAAGGGAATCGCTGAACCGAAATGGGTTTATGCTGCGTTCAGATTGCATGGGGGGGATATATCATGCACGCGTGTGATAGAGCAATAATGCCGGCGGATTTCACTGCAAGGATTTCTGGAGCCGCCTGCGCACCGAGGGCGCTGTTGGTGCTTCCCCTCGGTGCACCACTCTCTCTATCTCTGCTCAACAATGACCCCCCTGGTGCGAATGCCGCCGTTCCTGCCTCGCATGAATCACTTCACTCCCCCTCCGTTGCCCCTGTTCACCCCCCAAACCCCCTTGCAATGATGCGCCAACGCATTTCCGCCGTGACCATTCACATAAATTAAATTGGCATACACGTAGGGAAGAAGCACCGAGCAAAAGAATTTATCAGACCACTGCATTTGCCGCATTCCGGCACCAGCATATGATCTGGCGAACACATGCCTTCGATGACATGGAATTACCGGCGAGAAACAATTCCTGGAGCATTTCTCGCGGCAAAACCTTTGGCTCTAATTCGTGGAAGTTGTGTCTGACACGTCGAGTTCTATTCTCAAGGCTTGTAATTAATTCTCTGCTTCTTTATAGCATAGTGCATAATTAGTCCCCTTAAAAAAAGTTTGCAACGTCAAAATGGTATCAGGTCGTTGAAATCCTGAAAGTTCTCAATTCGTTTAACCAAGAATATAAGAATATTTTTGCAATCAGTCATTAACAAAATCATTTATGTGATAGAGGTGTGGAAATGTGATTCTTAGTGCTTCAATAGGTCGAAGAAATACTATGGCTTCACTTCCTACCTTTGGACCGCGCAGAGATAAACGAGATTGCTCCCCATGTGGTATTCGCAAGCTAGTATAATCCAATATCAGCGCGGAATCACTTGAATAGGAAAAGCCTATCACCGCAGAATTTCCTTGTTTAGTGATAGGAATCGATGCCGCAGCGAGTATGGAGCTTAGCAGCCTAGAATACTTGCTGACGACTACAGCAGTGCACGTTGGGAAGGGGAATATATTGATTACACCGAGCGATAATCATTATCCGATCTCCTCGCGGTAGGATGCACACTAATAGTTTGGAAGCTTAAGTTTCCCGGAAAAGAATAGGCAAACTCTGAACACACATTTTAAATTAATAGCATTTGTTTTTCCTATCTAATTACTTCGTGGAATAAAAATTCACGGTTATTTATCACTAGCGTCAGATAAATAATCTAATGAACGGGGTACAAGCCGTGTTTTCCCAGGATATCAGCAGGGGCTTCACCGCGGCCCCGATGGTACATCACTGATAACAACAAGCTGAGGGAGTTTATTACGGAAAATTTGAAAAAAAATGAGAATCGAGAGGTCCACAGCACACGTACTCGGAAAGTGGACGTGCATTACGAGGCCCAAGGGCCATTCTCTCCGCAGTCTGTCGGGCCATCATCTTTCCCACCAGGGGCATAGGGGTTCGGACATAGCGCCCGGACATAAACATCCGAGCAACGCCGCGTCACTTTCCTCGCATAACCTTCCCGGTGCCAAAGCTCTTATCTCCGCATTCATTCTTGCCATTTGTCCCCGATCTCCACTCCAGTGACCTTTATCTCCACGGCCGAGCCATTTTAATCCCTCCCCTCTCCGCTCCCGCAAACCGTGACCTATCTGACCTCCCAAGTTTTTTCCACCCTCACGAGCACACATGCCTTCCTCTGTGCGTCGCCCCCGCCTCCCAGCACCGCCACCCCCTTATACCGGAATTCCCAACTTCCCCCCCCTCCCTCGGACCAACCGACCGTCCTTAATTCCCGTGCACCACCGGAGTCGGAGGGCATTGTATGGTTAACCCCTTCCAAACAAGACACTAACACACATACACAACACTGCGGAGTCCACAGACCCGAGGGTGTTTAAAGGTGGGGACGGGGAGGGGGGGGGGTTTGGATAAAGCCTCCCTTGTCCACCGGAGGGGGAGGGTGGAGGAGTAAGGGTTAGGAGGGCGAAGCAGGGAGGTGGAGTGAGGTCTACCCAGTCTCCTATTATGTGCGTTTTGCGACATAACCCGGGACTGCGGGAGAGGTGAGCTGAGGGAGGGAGGGGAGACCTGACACAGGGAGGAGGGATGGATGCTAAGGTCCGCGCGCCTTTCATTGTACCGCCGCCAAATATCGCGGAGAGGAGAGGAGGGTCGCTGCAACGGTGGGGAAGAGCAGGGGGGAGAAAGTAGTGGATGGAGTGCTGGAGAAAGAGAGTGGACGGATGGCTTTTTCTGGGAAATGCTCTCCCCCCCCCTCCCAAGTGTCCCTCCCCCTCTTCACGTCCTTTTGTCCGTGGCATCGTCGCTTTCCCTTTCATGCCTCGGCACTTTCGCACCCACGCCCCGCCGCGCCGTCCGGCCACCGCCCGCCCGTTGAGCCCGCGCATCCCCCCGTTAATTTTCCATTCGCTAACCCCCTACTCGTTTTCCTCGAAATATTTCCCCGAAATTGGGTTGATTTTTTGGAGTATTGAAAAAAAACAATTATTTTTCCAATGAGGAAACAATGTTGACAATGCTCTTAATTATCGAACGAAAAAGTATTGGAGTCTAGGAATGAAAGGTGAGTTGATCTACTGCTATTTCTTCTCGATATTTTATTGTTCACGTCCAGTGATTTGTTACAAAACAGCATTATCACATGATGAATTTGTTTTTCAACTAAAGCATTGTGTTAATGGCCAGAGGAAATAGAATGGTTATAAATTCACCGTTCATTTTCAAAATAAAATATTTCCATAAATTTATGCATGATGCTGCAAAATCAAAGGAAACAGAAACTACAAATCATGTTTAGATTGTAATAACTTTAGTGTTGTTGCATATAGAACTTCCGTCATTTCATTCGCAATGATGATTTTAGACTTATAAAATATATTTCATAAAGCTCTTGTTTATATTTTCCAAATTGAAATGATTCACAAAAATCGTTCATTAACACCATATTTCAAGTATGTATGATAAAATCTTTGGAGTAGTTTTATTGGAACAGTTCCTATGTGGTCATGATTATTATATGTAGTAGTGAACGCTTTGCAATACATTAATCTGAGAATGTACACAAACTGCCTTGTATTTTCAGCTAAAATATTTTACGAGAAACTGATAAGTATCGAAGTGATACAAAGTTTATCTTAATTTAAAACCGATGTAACCAATAATGTATTTCTAATCCATCCTGGCTTCAAAACGCCCCGGTTTAACCTGTGTCACTTCTCGTGCATCGCACCATATGACATCTTCATCACTGTTTCACAAACAATTCATTTATCACAGACAGCAAAGTGATAACGGGAAGGCAGTACTATTGAAAGATGTATACTCTCAGCTTATGCAACAAACGTGGACCTTATGGTGGCATTTATGCTTCCATCGGATGAGAGTCGTTGAAAGAAGTTCCGCTGTGACAGCGTGAATCAAAGCGAATACTAAATTTAATCTTTTTGTTTGTTTCGTGCTCTACTGCTATCATTAATAACATGTCCTAGCAATAAAGAAAACAAAATTAAAGCACAAATATGCAAATTTTTCTAGGAATATATTTCTAATGAACACTATTTTTATTTATTACAAATCCGAAAAAATAACCCATTTGGCTCCGAAAAATCCACCCAAGCGGGACTCGAACCCGCGACCCTCAGGTCATTCAAGAGGTTGCCAAACCCCACCACTACCGGGTCCATATGAAAGCTACAGGATAACTACGGCGCTATGTTTATTAAATTACCGCATATTGATTTCAATTATTGCAATAGTTTGTTAATGACTATTAAAATTAAGTGGTAAGGTGCCTAAATTTAACTTTTATTCAGTTTCCCGGGAGAATTAGCTTCCTAAAACCAGTTTTTAGCGAAAATGGCCTTAGTATTAGATTAAAAAAACTGTTTTCCCTCATGTATCACCCATTCTCCAACATAATACTATCTAATTTGAAGTTCAAATGAGAACTAAATTGCGTGAAATGCATGATTTTCTTATCATGCTATAAAGGAGGAAGAAACCACATAATATCAGGAGCCGGATCAAGACTTCAATGAAATTTAAGTTACTTTATGGTGGAACCACAGTTAAAATAAGGGAAGACAATGCTATTTAAAGATGCTTCCTCTCCGCTACATGCAACTGACGTGTACCAACGGGTGGTACTTTGATAGCTTTCATCCAATGAGAGCCCTCTAAAAGTATCTGTTTGCTAAAAATAATGGGAAGTATTTAGGGCATTACTATAACACGCGCGGATGTGCGCGCGACGCTGTTTATACGCGTGGAGATGACGCAAATCGAGTTAATTGCGCAGCGCCTCATTAAAGCGGAAGCCGATATTATGGGCGGATGCCGTCGTCGGTTAAGGGCGGCACGGCGCGGAGGTATCAGTTGGGGGTGGAGGCGAGAGGGGATCGGGCGGATCGGAGCGGAGGTGGTCCACGGATGACGAACCCTGATGAAGAAGTGAGGAAAGATTCGCTCCACGAAATGATTGGCGTCCCGCGGTTTCATATCCAACCGTTCCGGGGAGTGAGTGAGGGCTCAGTTTGGCCGGAGTGGGTTAGTCAGCGCGCAAATCGCATTAAAACCTCCTGCTCTCTACATCCCAACTTCCCCCTCTTATCCTACTCCATCACCACCTCTCCTCGTCCCATCTCCCACTCACTCGCTCCCTCCCAAAACGCTTGCGTGCGAGAATTAACATCAGGAGAAGGCATGCGAGCGCATCCCATCATAACCGTGAGGCAATCGGCCGTTTCCAACGGGTTGCCTAAACGTCATTTTCCGCTCTATTTTCGTTCATCGACTGCGCGTGGCAGTACGTAGGTCGGTATCGTACGTGGGCGATATACGGTAACGGTGGGATGGGCCTCACTACTCGGGAAAGACTTCTCGAAAGCGTCTTCCTGCAATACCGCCGTCTCCGTCTGTCGTTTTGTTATGCCTGAACTTGACAGTGGCAGACTTCACCTCGTAGAAGTTAGATATGTTAGTAATCATGATTAATGAAAATAATTAGTACTTTTCTACCAAGTTTTATTGCACGACGCGTTTCACCGATTTACGGCATCGTCAGGTACAGAAAGTTTATATGTCCGCATATGATAATAATGCCTAGATAATTATACTTAGTTGAACGCGGTCTGGTTAAGCCCCAAATGGTGTGGAACAAATGGTTCTTGGAACTATTTGCTTTGATTGAGCGATTGAGGACCATTTACTAGCAAAGGTGTGCTATATTCCCTCGTTTTCCATCAGTTTAAAAAAATTATAATGTCTCCTTTTCGGTCAGAGTTCCAAAATTAAGTATTAACTCGATTGTTGTTGTAGACGTTTGTCATGGCAAGAACGTGCAAGAAAACATTTCTTCGACTATCCTAAAGCAATAAAATCTAGTGATTGCCGAAGTCGTTTGTAGTAACGCCATGTTGTGACATACTAAAATAATAAAAAAATGATAACTTTGTATAACTTGACGTTAAACTAGCATAGTAATTTTGCTGGAATAGATTAAAATAGTTTACAAGGGAATTATGGCAAAGACCAATGCTTAAAGCAATTACTTGAGTGTGATAAATAGCTATATTTTTGTAAGTTACCAATGGGAATTGATGGTAAACATTTATTTATTAACCGTTCCTCAGCATGCAGAATCAAGATTGCTTGAAATATTTTTATATCTGGGTGGATTATATCCTTGAACGTGAATATATTTGGTAATTTAGGAATGTAGAACCATGAGGAACAGTCTAGTTAATTGGAACACGCACGAAGTGGAATCTTCAGTGTGTTTGACAACTTGAGTGATGTGACTGATGGTGAGGCTTATTCAATGTACAGCGTGCAAGTGCGGCAACGATTGATTGCTAGCTAATTGCCAATGATGGCGAATTTCCGACATTGGTCGAATGTTATAAAGAGTATGAGCCCAATTGAACTGTCACGGTTGGGAGTGAGCGAAAATGAAGGTCGAAAAAGATATTGCTAGTGCAAGAGACACTGGGAAATACTGATTGAGGCAACCCCTGGCAACCGAAAAACGAAGCGATTCCGAAACGTAAAAATGAGCTAAACGGATTATGACACCCAAATTGACTTTTTCTCCCACCGCACCGGAATTAGAGGAGATGACAGCGGCTGGAGCGAAAAATATTCCCGAGGAGCAAGTCCGCGCGTGACACAGTCGGTTCCCAGCGGAGAAATCCTTGAAAATTCTGTGAAGGGTTGAATTCAGGAATAAATTAGGATAACTGAGTGTCTACATCTAATTTAATAGTCTACAAATGTACTAAACTGCAATACAAATTTTCAGCGCACGTAGATCAATCTTGTAATAGCAAACAAGGAAGAAATACGAGAACAGCAATTTCGTTTAAACAAAGTACTGAAACATAATTGTTCTAGTATTTCGGCATGAGCAAAAGGCAACTAATTGCCATAAATTGGCTTTCATGATGAGTGGAGGACCGTTTTTGTATTATTGCGTATATTGTAGGTGATTAAAAGTTTAAAAGAATGCTAGAGATCTGTTCACCCAATAAAATCATTAGGCAGAACTAGATACTGCACAATCCGATATAAGTGCTTTTTAACTCTATCAATTGTTTTTTTAGAAATGAGTCGACTGATTGACTGAAGTGATTGAAATTGAAAGAATGAACTAGGTTGTAGGCTTTTGCAGCTGTTGACATATGCTGGTGAGGCTTTCGAATTATTCTGCGATTGGATCATTTTTAGGCCAACGTTTCACAGCGAGGATCATCAGGAGCGAAGTGTAGATGCTTACTGCAACGCGAGTGAAACGTTAAGCTAAAATGCTCCAATCTGAACATGAATTGAAAGCTTCATCATCATTTGAAAGAATGAGCTAGGGAATCCATGTCGAGAAAAACTAAATATTACTGTTCCATTCAAGCATTTCCTTGAATTAAATTAGGAATGATTGAGAGGAAGAAGGGGGAGGCATAGAAATGATAACGACGGGATATTTTCTCGGAGAGCCATACGTGGTAGGCGAATTCGCGGTCAAAGAGTATGAGTTTCACATGAACACAACGAAGCAGAAGTTTCCTCATGAAATATCAAGGGAGAATATAATGAGAAAAGGTAATTCAGGGAAAAAATAGCTTGGTAATGTGAAAATTTGCATAAGAAAGGGAAAACTGCTAAGGTTGCACTTAACCAATCTCGCTCATGGAATCTAAGGATGATAGGCAAGCGTAACTATTTGGCTGAATTATTCGCCTCAGTAAATTCCCCCAGACTACTAGAGAAGAGAGTTATCCGTATACGGGAGCGAGACGACCCCTTCCACTTACTACCCCATCTACATACTAACGTCAAATTCCTAGAGAAAGCGGGAATTTCCGGAGAAGTTGGTACCCTTAAGGGTTTCAGGGTAAAAGGACTTCACGTCCTCTCCGCCGTCGCACGAGAGGCATCGAGGACGGGAGCCCTGAAACCAGATCCGCTCCTTCGCCCTCTCAACAACCCCCCACATCCACCCTTGGTGGTGTGGAAAGGCGCGGCTGGTGGGTGATGGGCGAGGGAGGGAAACAAAGTTAAAATTCGCCGTCAAGGGATGACAGGAAGTGAGTGTGAGAGGGAGGAAGGAATATCAGGAGGAGGACGAGGAGGACGAGGATGTAAAAAAAATATTAAAAAAAACTAAGGTTGAATTAAAAAAAAGGAGGAAGAAAGATCCTTCTCGGGAAATTTGGGCGGTTTGCGGTGTCAGGAGTGAGGAGAGCTTTGGCCCGGGGGGGTGGTGGGGAGGGAGGAGAAGTGTGGAGTGGGTACACCGTGGTCCAGAAGGGGCGGGAGGGATGGGGTAACGCGAGGAAATGGAGGGGGGAGTGTAAGAGGGTAGGAGGTGGAGGGGGCACGGATAAAGCAGAAAGTGAAGTCTTTGGAGCCGTATCACCCTCGTAATTGAATTAACCTGCTTTAATCAACTATATCCGTTGTGCCGTCGAAGAGATTCTGAGGGGAGGGGGGCGGGGTGGGACAGGAAGGAAAGTGGGTTCCGGAGGAAAATGGTGCAGACCCCTATGGAGTGCTGTGCTAGGGGAAGTGAGCGGTGGGTGAGTGGGTGAGAGTAGAGGCTTGAGGAGAAACGCCCGCGAGGAGGAGAGGGGAGGGGTTTTAAAGGGGGAGGACGGTGGGAGGCAGGGGGTGAAGGAGGGGTTAATACGGGGATTTTAGCCAAGGAGGGAGAAGAGGGGGATGAGGTGAACGTGCGGGATAAATTAAGGGTGGTGTGGGGGGGGGGGAAGAGGAGAGGCCGGAGAGAGATTCCTTAGCAACGAAAAGATCTCGGCTCCCAAGGAGAACAAATGGAATAGGCGGGCGTGAAAGGCATTGAGACTCGACGGTAATTGATTAGATTACGGCCACCGCCATTAGTAAAGTGGGCTGAGGGTTTGGGGGGGAAGGAGAGGGAGGCACTGAGGGTGTTGCAGGGGTTACGGGAAGGGGGAGGAGGGAGTTTTGAGGGGTTAAGCGAGGGGATAAAGGGAAGGAGGAGAGGGGGGGAGGGTGTAAGGGTTGAGACGAGGTAAGAAGAATGGGGTGAGTCTATGCGATAGTGGGAGTGTGATGGGGGGGTGGAAGAGGAGGGACGACGGCCCTGGGTGAGGGAGCATTAAAAGGGCGTAGGGACAGGGGCCCCGGAAAACAAAAGAATGGCGAAAATCGATCGGAAGGGGTTGGATGGCAAAATAGTGAGGACGCGACGGACTTTTATTCCTTTACCTCCTTCTCCGGTTATATATCCCACTGGGAATTATTCTCTTGTCGGGCTCACGGAGCAAAGATCCGATCTAATTATCAGCGATATTCACCCTGGGATGGGTGTTATTTTCATCTCCGATTTTAGATTGCATATCCTTGAAAAGTCTACAGCAATGGTTGACCTATTTTGCGAATGCAATTCATTATAAATGGTGTCTTCATTTTCATTAAGTTTCAAAGATGTAGAGACACCGTTTCAATTCAGTATTAGACTATATACTACTGAAATAATTACACTCATATCTTATTATGATAACTTGATTATTTAGCATAATCTTTATAGTATCACAAGATGAATTTTTCAGTGCAATAGAATACAGATTTGGTGGGCCTATTTAACGTAATCTAATGATTATAAATGGTCCATTCAAAAGCATCAACATCTCAACACCTTCAATTTATTGTAATCAAATTAAGATTTCTCATAGTACACTTTTGGAAATCTGAACATGAATAAAGCGATAATTACTTTTACACAGTGACAACAATAAATCAGTATACAGCCTCATACGAAGATTTTGGAACCATTTCATGTTCTGAACAAGCTGTGAACTGAAAACAGAGGAATCTCATCAAATAATTTTCCTAAAAGCGACCGTGATTCCATTTTACTGCAGCATCTTCTGCATAGGTATATAGCATTCGCAATGCAATGAAATCATGGTCGCGTTCATTGTAATTAATATAAGAGGAAATTGAAGTATTTTCGGTTCAATAATAATGCAATTTTTTATTTATTGATTGATCTAATATCTCAGCTGACTTTCGAATGAGGATGGAAATTTAGAGGATTCTCCTGGGGGATCACAAACGTATTTTTCGGATTCTTGGGGACTCCGTATCCTCATTTTACAGAAAACGAATCCTCATCTGCCTCTGCTCATGGTAGGTACGGGCGGGGCTTGTGACTCGAGTGCAATATTTCGGGAATATCCCAGGAATTCCTCTCTCTCTCCCTCATTATGCAATTAGAGGGATGCTTCCACGAAGGGAGCAGTGAGGGAAATCATCCATTGATCGATATCAGATCCCGGAGCGCTCCTAAAATTGAAAAAAAAGTTGATTGCAAAGGGCTTCCACCGACCATCCCCTTCATACTTCCCTCTCTTTCCAGCACATTCCCCAATTCATTGATTCCTAAATGAACTATGAGATTCTCTCTTTAACCGCCTCTTCCATTCCGAATGGCAAAAAAGCGTAATGAGGATTTATCCATCAGTTTTTGGCTCGACAAGCATATTTGGTAAAAATGTTCACCTACATGGAAAACTTGTGAAAAAACATAATTCGAAGATAGGTGTGAAAAATCAAAATAATGATCCATGGAAGATAGTCAAGTCACCGTCAGACTTGGACAGAAAAACTAGTGAAATTGAAATAATTTTACTATGTGAGAAGTAGGATCACCAGTCATCAGTCACCAGTCATGGATCATGATAAATACAGCAAGCAGAAAAGCACTGACGAATAGGACTTCCTATCATGTATGTAAAGCTGGGTAGACTGCAGGTGCAGCAGAACCGAGAAAATAAGAAAATATAGTGTACGGTTGTTATCAATAAATAATGAAGATCAAAAAGACGAAGAGAATCAATGATGAATTCCTAAGAGAACCTGGAGAGAAAAGACACATGATTATAACTCTGCAAAGTAGATAAGATAAACTCACTGAACACATTCTGAGACATAATATAACCCTGTTTAACTCCAATGGAAGGAGCAACGACAGAGAAAAATCGCCGAGGAACACCAAGAATGAAATGCACAAATATAATTATACAGAAAGTAAAATAGAGGAGATATATAAGGAATTAAGTGTTTGGTGAAAACAGAATAGAGTGGAAATCCCGCAAACCCATCACAAGAATAGAGTGGAAAGCTGGAGCATACCATTTTTCGGATATGTGGCTGCTGACGATGATGGGGATAAGGCAACATTGGTGGCTTATGAGCTATGGCTCGTGATGGTTTCCCAGAGGATGATCCACGAGAGTAAAAGCAATAACCTTACCCAAGAAGGTACAAATTATAGCCAAGGCAACGACCGGGTTCATGTGTTTGAGCTTGCCCATTCAGAAAATCCTGGGTAGGTGCATATGCACGCAAAACACTGAGGAATACAAGTGAGAGCGATTCTGGGAAGAGGTTCGGCAAAACATTTACGTATTCTCGTATGCTTTGCATTCAGATTCATCTCTAATTTAAGGCCTCTATCAGTTGCTTTTATTTAAACGTTGCACATCTGAAAATAGAAACAATCCTGTGTACTCATGGAATAAATGGTACTCCAGTGCCTAATTGACTAAGGATTCGGTGATATCCCATTCAACGCATAAGTTAGAACAAACAAGCAAAAGCTTTACGTGTTGTGTAGAAACTTCACGAAAAATAATTGAACTTTTGCTGCAATTTTGTACGTGATTTCACCCAATCGTATCATCCATTTTATGATTTCGTTCATTTGAATGCAGAGTCAAAGCCCTGGAGAGCACAAGTAAAATTAAAATTCAATGATGTGCGCATCTGTTGGAAGAGATATGGAAGAACGAGCATCATAAAACTTGCACGGATTGGTTAGGGCTTTTCCTCGGCTCTAAACTGCATAAGCCTACAATCCATGGCTGTTAAACCCTTTCAATACATGCTGCGTTGCAAATGCGTTTGAGGTGATTAATGCAAGCGCTAGATATATGGAAATAGCGTGGAAAAGAATGCACAAAAATCTTGTGTGCGCTCATACAAGCATTCAAAGGATAAATTCAATACAGACTTTACCATCTTAATCTGTTCTCTGTGCATGTAGCGCAGAGGGAAAATCAGCGAGTTAATACCAGATATCATATACTACGAAACTCCAGCTCTGATTTAGCTTTCATTACGTTGCCCTAAAACTCGGGAGATTCCGGTCTGAACGCGATTGCATTTGAATGAAATTACGAACAACCATTGTTGCTAAAAGTACGCGTTGGTGAACTCAGCCTTTTTTTAGTTTTCATTCCCTGTACAGTGGATAAGGCCATCTGCTAGGCATACACACACATGACTAATAGTAAACGCTAACATAACTAGCTACCTAAACTACTTTTGTATGAATAATATTCTGTGCACACCAGGAGGCACAGGAAAGCAGACTAAGCAATGGCATCCTTTGATGGGTGATAGATGAGTTAGAGCAGTAGACAGAATCGGGAAAAGAGGACTTGAAGTCGAAAATATACAGACAATCGTATTCTGAAAGATGATCCACCAATTATATGACTAATAGTAAACGATACTATTAGCTCTGTATCAGTAAGCAAATCTTTCTCCGAAAGAAATAACCGTCTTCAAATACGTACGTGAAAGGATAGTTAGGTAGAAGTATTCTTCAATAATAAGTTGTGTAGTCAAGGCAATAGATATAATCAATATGAATGTATTTATAGCCGCAAATTGGTAGGTAGTCTTATACTTTGGAAGATAATCCCATCAGTAGGAACAAGAAAATCATCACACAAGTTCAAGTGCTCTAATTTTCTGCGCGAAAATAATTTTCCATCGCATCAGTATTCTCTAGAGAACCAACCATTAGTGCGGACGGCAGTTAGGCCTTAAGCACCGCGGCTGCAAACCTTAAGGCCTAAGCGGGAAATACCCAACGCCTTGGCGATCACCTCAAAATGGATTCTACGGGCATCACCGTAATGCGATGAGAAAAAATTCCAACGGCCTTCTTACCTTATTTCCACTCGAGCGTTTTTTATTCAAACGCATAAACCTGCTCTTTGATTCGCCTTTCGTACCCGTTATGCCATGTTGGGTCATCTTAAACCCACCATATGAAGAGCTGCCATAGGTTGCGCGCATCCCGCCAGCCAATCCATTCCATTTACGTGAATATATACATGCCTACCCATACATCCCATGATCCTTCCACTTAAAATCCTCTTCAGCTCTCCATCCCGCACCCGAATTCCTAGCCCGTCTGTCCCCATGCATGCAGAAGGTTTTCACTCAAGTCCAACGACCCCTCAACATTTCCACCCCTTGCGCCAAACCCACCCATTAAGAGCCTCATCCTCTCCTCAACCCTCAATTGCTCACCCTGCCTCGCGTCTCTACCCATCAAAACGAGCGTAGAATCCTTCTCGGTGTTCCCTCGTACGGCTAGCATAGCGTGGTAACCGTCTCTTCTTCTAGCCATGCCTAGCGACGCTTCACAGGTCGCGGAAAAGAGCTTTCCCCTAAGGAGCGCCCCAGGAGGATACATTCAACCGAGAGAATTTGCATATACAGCGGGGACCTCTCCATTAATATCAGAGTCATACCACAACCAAAAACGAATCCAAAAGTCGTTGGAGACGATTTAAGGGGCTTTATATGATATTACTTATATGCCTTTCAAACATTCTATATTTATGAACAAAACTTTGATGGATATTAGTATTCATTCATGTATATAAACGAAGATCCTTGGGGACGATAAAATACACACGACGATAGGGCTAATCGTTCAACGGAGTGCGAGGCTAGGAGAGCAAAAAATTTGGAATTGGAGATGGAGCTTAACCCCAGTGTTCGCACACAATGGAACCTACAAGCCAGGACTGCTAGTAAGAAATCAATGACATTTTTTCAATTTATCAAAGATGCTATTAAGTCTAATATTTCATCCAATTTTAAGGTAGGGCGTTTACGTTACTTGCTAATACCATGATTTTTTAAATAAGAAAAAACACAAATATTACTCTTTCATGTTAAATAAATTGGTTAATACTTATGGAACTAACTAAATGAATGACATAGAAAATCTGAATAGAATACTCTTATGGGGAAGAAAGTACTTATTTAAGTAAAATATTTTCTTTGCTAAAAGAACGCTACTAGAAAAAATTATAAGTTCGTTCCTGGGAATGAGACCCAAGATGGTATGCAATATGCACCATTTGAATCGCACTATTTAAAAGACCATTGCGAGAAGTTAAATATGAGATGAGGAAACCCTAAATACTTACCGAACGGAATCACATTTATATTCAATGACAGTATGTATCGGTTGGGTGAGTACTTCATTTGTAAGGGGGTGAAAGTGATCCGAGGGACCAAAAGCACTTTCTGAGCGCCTTCCTCGAGGGGGGGGGGGGGTTCCGTGAATTATGGTGCGCCGTATCGGCGATATCTGCCGGTCCAATGCCCCGCGGCCTTGCGGAAAATTGCCTCGGAGTCGATTACTCTCATTGGGTCCATGCATCACCTCCCGAGGAGGAACCGCACCCGCCACACATCTCGCCTAGGCTTTTCCCGTCTCTATCATCATCGACCCGGCTCGACCTCCTCGATTTTTGCCTATCGCTCCCCTCTCTCCCGAGAAGAAAATAAACTAGGGGGGTCTGACACGCAAACATCCCTATCCTACATCTTCTCCCATCCAACCCACACGGACTTGGGGTCTCCGGGATCTCCTCTGGGTCCACTTTCACCGTCCCTCCCCCCCCAAAAAAAACCCCACCACTGCTCGTCCTCTCCTCCAATTTCCTCCAGTTCCACCTCCCACGCATCTAAACCATCCTGCTTCCTTCTTCGAGGACCCCGTTCTTCCCTTCTCCGTCTTCTCCGGGATAGAGTGAGGATGAATGGGGGAGTGGGGCGTGCGGGGGGAGGTTATTTCCACCCCTGGCGCGAGCACATTCTTTCCCTCAACCCCTTCACATCATTTCCCTTGGCAGTCACCTCCCGTCCCCGAGCAATCTTTGACGTAGGAGATTTTTTCTACCCCCCAACCCCCAATCCTCTCGCACGCAGCCTTCCTCCTAGCAAGCGTGCCTCGCTCCCTCAAAAGGACCCGCGCGTCAGCGGGTGAGGCGTAACGACTTTCGCGGGCAAAGCGACAGAGACGCACACACACACACAAACGCAAAGGCCCGGATGACGTGACGGTGATCGGCGTTCCCTGCCTCCCCCCACTCACCCTTGATGACGAAAAGGCACCCTCTCCGGTTCACGTAGTCTTTTGTCTCCGCGAGCGAGACTCATCTCATCTCTTCAAGCCTTATCCGAAAAGGTGAGGCGGGTGAATACAAATGCCTACCTACCGACACGTGGGGTTAAGACCCGGTTTTTTTCCGTCAGCGCAAATTTTTTCGAACCTCCTCGTTCATGTCAACCCTGCCAAGGTTTTTCCTTTAATTCAAATTGGATTACCCTCCAAGTTCTTTTTTTTCCATCCAGAATATTCTGTCTCCTGCCATAAATGGGTGTGTATAGCGTGAGTGAGGGCAATGTAAAGCTGGAGCTATGGAGGAGGAAAGTACGTCAATGACTCGCTCCCTTCATACACAGATGTATCGTATATATACAACGTCCTTCTGTTTCGGGTAAGGCACAGTCAAAAGTGGAATTTCAGCGTTACAGTGTACTTCGTTTTTACTCCTTTCAAGGTGAAATAGCTCAGCCACGTTAGGCCAGATGTAAGCACAGTAAAAACTGCAAAGCAGTCAGTTAACGATTAGTAATCCAGCAAAGATGCCTTTGTTTTATTAAATTATTTTACACGAGTATAGCATAAAACGTACCTTTTGCATCTGTTTCATTCAGTTAGGACATACATTCTCTTGTTCGTTAAAAGATCAATATAATGCCAATGCCTACCTCTATAGATTAACTGTCTCATTGTATTCCCCGGTATTTTTACTCTCGTAACCTTTCCCATTGCAATCCCAAATCTTTCCCATTTCTATCTTATACATATTTTTTAAATTCTGATTGCATGCATTTCCTTTCACAAATATGTAATGAAATATCGCGAGTATAAATGGCAAGCAAACGCGGAACCAATTGACTCAGTAGAAAAAATAATGCAAAAGTAATACTGCATAAATTGCTCGACTTAGAGAAGATGATTTTTTTATCAAAGAATACATATAGAAAAGCCAAGAACCACATATTTTCACCGATATATTTAAATTGCTTCCATTCAACATGATGTAGAAATATTTTAAATTATGAGCAGTGAAATTCACACCATGCTTTCATCGAATAACTGATGTTTTCTTTTCATTGCTCTTTCGATAAATCTTTAATTAAATTAATAATTGGCTATAATATAAAACCGTAGAGATAAAAAGATATGCATATTATGAATTAAAGTTCAAAATTTTGGTAATTTGAGTCGATAAAAGAGCAGTGACGCCAAGGTGGAAAGGTCATAGCCATGTGCTCTCAAGAGGTGAAAAGAAGTGCGCATTTTGGATTTTATATATGCACTGTAATCAACCTGGGGGCAGGTTACGTCATTAATCCTCTTAGTTAATATATTAATCCACATTTTAATGGATATATTTCCATGGAAATTTTGAGCATTCACGCAAATCTGACATAGCACGTTAATTACGGGCGCTAATTGGATAAAAATAGGGAAATTTGAATTAACTTCAACACATATGTATGTACACGTCTTTCACAGTGGAACATCCTCAGTTGAAATTGGAGGCTTCGAAATTGAAGCTCTAAAATATGCACATTTTGTTACCACGCCCTACTCCCCCAGCCCACACCTCCACTCCCAGCCCCTCCACCCACGAAGCGAGCCAACGGATTTCAACGTTTTTCGGTTTTCCCCACAAATTGCACCACGTTTATTGCAACGGAGCGCATGTTACATCAGAGAAGATAAACATTTACAATGCGCTGGCGGCGAACATTTTCCCCGACCTCATCCGGGACCCGAAATGGATAAAAATGCAACGGTATCGATGACGCTGCCAAATAACAGGGCCGGCGGACGAAGACGAATGAGTGTGGAGGTTGCACCATCTCCCCCTCGCCAGAAAAGTGCCATCCCTGGTCACTCCTCGCCACCCCTGGCCGTCGGGTGAATATCGAACCGGGTAAAGGACAGATGGTGCATCACACGTCGACTAATTCGATGTTAACGTCGAAGCTGCCAGTTTGATGACGTTTTCAAAGTTATAATAGAATGCAAATTTTATCCCGCCTGGCGAAAGAGGGACATAGAAAGGGGTTCAGCGGTACAACCCTCTCTCTCACTCCGGACGAAGTATTCAATCTTGTCAAACGAATAAATTCGTGTAAACACGGGGCGAGTGGGCGGGTCTGCGGAAACGGGGGTGGGAGTTGGGGGTGGGAAGAGAAGACGGAACTGCATCCGTTCAGTATTTGAGTGGGTGTACAATACGGCCGGGTGGAACAGAAAGCATAAGCAGTAGAAGGGAGAGAAAATTTGGATTAGGTGGAAAAAACAAATTACCTAAACAACGGCTCTAAACTAGGACACTGTGATCTTACGGTACATCTAGTGGATTCTGCGATACACAATATTTAAATCAATATCTATTTTAATATCCGCTAAAATTTAATGTTACGACCATATTATTCGAGAAAAACATTTTAACAAAGGTTCCATCAATACATTGTACTCAGCATCAATATAACGATCAAATGTGCAATATGCCAACTTCCTTGCTCGATATTAATGTGACACCACATGGCGCAGTCAATTTTTGCCAAGCATTGGTTAGAAAATAGTTGATTTGACTCATCACAGCATCATTGCAGTGTCATATTATAGACGCAATTTATATGGGTGGAACATTTGATTTATGAGATGTACGGGTAATTAATACGGTACAAGTAATAATACTACAGGTCACATTATGATGCGATATAAAATATCATGTGGTAGGGTCTGAAGCACAAAGTGCAGCATAGTGCGAAATAATGCGATAAATTGCTATATTTATTGGTATATTGCGATCTATTGCGATTTATTGTGATATATTTAGATATATTGCGATAAATTGCGATATATTGCGATATATTGCGATGCATTGCGATGCCGTGTGATGATATGTGACATTATATCCTGCTGCGATGTGATTCGTAGCGATAACTAGTAAAACCTATCGACAAAGAGAGGGCAGAGAGATAGCGAGTTCGATGTATCGTGGATCTTGCCACATTAAGACTTGGCCATGCATACGTTTACATTCTGACCCCACTCGGCTCCACCCGCAACATGGGTTATCGCGCGCAAGGCAACAGCAACGGCTCGGGGACCTCGCGCGGTCCTGCCCCACGGAATCGGCGGTGGATCCCTCCCGGCCTATGGTGCGGCGACCCGGGTTACACGACGTCGGCCCTTAAAAAACTCTGCCCTCAAACCGCTCATGGCCCCGATTGGGGGACGGGGGCAGAGGAAAGAGGGGTGGCGAGTAGTGCACGGTCTATTTTTTTTGCCCGGCGTACTCATCGATCAAAGCCACGAAGGCATGGAATTCGTTATTTCTTCAATTAATCCGTCTGGCGATCAATCATCCTGCCGCAAACTATTCATGGAATCGACCTCTCTCTCCCGTTCTCTCTCTTATGCTCCCGCTCCTCACAACTCCTTCATTCGCTGGGTGGAAGAGGAGTTGAGAGAGAGAGGCCAGTGAAGTGAGAAGGAGTGGGCACGGAGAGTGGGACGAAAGAGTGCGTGGCAGGCTGACGGGTGAGAGAGCAAGGCGGAATGACGAAGGAAAATACCATATGGAAATGGATAAATGATAGCCGGCCGAGAGCGGAGTGACTCTATAAAGCCTTCACCCGACTTGGAGGAAAGAATAATAATCTTTACGTTGCAGCAGATTACAAATTATGGAAAAGCTTGGTAGCTGTCTAAGGCGCTTTGAAATGTTTAACATTATGATTATTACTAGGAGACGGCGCTTGAAGAAATTCGACACAAAAAAGAAACAAATGAAACTTTATCATAGGAATTATAAGAATCCTCATCAAGTGACATGAAAATTAGGATACCACATACCGTTGACTAACCATCCATGGAGAGGACATGTATATTTTTGAGTGAGGGTTGGTAGGAGGGGAACGGGGTTTAATTTTTCACAGAAAAGATGCAAAGAGTTCTTCTTTCGTCATGCACAAGTTCCACCACATTAGTCTAACGAAAAAATTAAAATTTATAATTGTAATCCAACTGACCGGAATTTATCAGAAAGTTCAGTATCAATGAAATCACTATAATTATCTAAAGATAAAAAATACTGAATTTTGGATTAAATATTTGTACTTATCAGTAGAAACATTTTGAAAAGAACAGTTTAGTTTAGTTTTTTTCGCAATGAAAAACATCTTATTTATTTAAACTTTTAAGTTAAAAAAATAAAAACTTTTATGTAACAATAGTGTTTTATCTGGAATATGCCTAAGTTTCCTATCATTAACCCGAAGCTTTTTACTACACACACTCATGATTCATGGTGATTTTACGCATACTTCAAAATCAAGTCAGACTTGAATATTAAAAAAATATCCATTTCATAAATAAGTAGATTGATTTTCTTACCAATTATAAACATTATTTGACAATAGTAACAGCTTTTATTGAGTCAATTACACCACGATATATAGGCGGATTATATTCTGCATTGGTCTCCTTCCTTGGATCAATTCGGTAGCAATCATAGCGCCGACATAAGAGAAAAACTCCATTATTCGTCTAAAAAATAGGAAACCAATAATATTAATCACTGAAAAAAAGTGAAATTGAGATGTGATCTTAAGAACTGTATCCTTTAAATGAAGTTGATTAAATTCCGAGTTTACCATTTCGGCGTAAGTGCACTTAACTACATTCATACTTGTTCATTTTTAATAGCAAATAATCCATCCTTAAGCTTTATCAAAATTCATTTAATGAATTGAATTATTAATTCAGCATTTATCAAAATTGGATTTAGTCATTAATGGACGATGATTAAACACCTATTGCTTCAAAATCAAATAATTAATTAGCTCACTGGTAATGTCTCTTTGCATTTACGAAAATTCGTTTTTACTTGTATGCGCAATATCCAAAGAATACTTCTGCTCAACAGATAGCATTGAAAAAATCACTGAAGTACGGTATATTTTCCTTGCACATTATTATCATATTGTACCTCCGACACAGAAAACAATAAGAGCCATCTCAGTGAAATGTATTGGTATTAACTCCTTAATATATGTCTATCAACTAAAATTCAATCATCATATTCAAAATATATTTTTCATATTCAACATGTTACGTCATCTGAAATAATTGACTGCTGGCTCCATAGTCAAATTACATTCCATGATTTACTAGCAAATAATTAAGTGATAAATAAATGTATACAGATATTTCCTCTATTAAACTAATGAAATTTGAACCTACTGCGCGTATTTAAATCACTACGAGATTCTGCAAATATTTATAGCAATAATTTTAGCTAATTGCATTAAAATTAAGCCCTGCCATTAATAGACAAAAACAAGCATGGAAGTGGGTGGTGAGGTAACAAATAGCATTGATGAGCAACATTCGGGTGATTCCATTGATTTATCCTATCAGGGTAATACGAAAAAAACATTTGCGAGGTCAATGGGAAAGCATGACTACTGAAATCGGTGGATACGGGCTTTACTCCTGCCTTTGGCGGATGAGTTTGTAAAACTCTTGGGAAGTGTATGCATGGGAGATGGCAAAAATTTCACGAGTCAGCTCAGAAGTAGGCATAAAGACTGTCACTTTGTTTTCATCGTACGTCTCTCCTCCTTTTGCGAGAATCCAAAATGCGAGGAATTCAGAATACGAGTATTGGTGAAATCCGCGAAGCGCACAGGTGCGCCTTCAACTTTTTTCCCAGCGTCACGTCAAAACGAAGCTCGCTTCCAATTGAACAATACTTTGGCATCACGCGGATGACTCAATACAGTGCAGAGGAGGGTTGGGGCAATTAATTAAATGCACCCCGTAAAGTGTTCAATTAGCTCGATTTGAGCCTTCTGTCGGCAATTTTTCCTTTTTTCCGCTCTTCAACCGACTCTCTGCAAGGGCGTTTGAAAGCCAGCTAAAAGACCGCCTTTAATTAAGCGCCACCTAAATTAGAGAAACAATGGGTCGTTAGGTAGGATGCGATTTTTTAAAAGAGCGCCGTTGAAAAATAAAATCCTAGTCGATATCGCTAAAATAACATCTATAGCATAGCTAAAATAACATCCATCCAGGCAAGATCAAGATAGAAAGACGAAATCGATGATGTTGTATCGTAATGCATGCCACTTATCTTGTAATAAAGAATATGCTTCATTAGGTATGTGAATATGCCTTCATGATAAATCATTGAATGGTACAGCTTTAACGATCCCAAAATTTGTAAAAATGGTGGGAATTCTCTACACGATTGTGACATCGAAGGGAATTTTTGTTAGCATTTGGGGTTTTATTTCGGTGGAATGACCTTAGCGTACGGCATGAACAGAGATTATGTTTTCTTAGTGTGTTACACAGCTGAAAATGTAGAGCTAAAACCTTATCAAAATCTATGAAGTGATAAGATGCATGAATAACACTTACTAACTTGTGAACGTTTCCATTTGTGATGGATCTATATACACCAATCTTTAATCACGCCTCGAATGAAATGTGTTTGAGCTATGTGTTATTATTCAGCAGCAAGGGGTTGAAATAGTGGCATTTAAAATTTAATCGATCTTAAACGTGAAAACGTCCCTCAACCTTAATCCTCTAAGGCCACGTTTAAAAAAGTCTGGTTATAAATTTTTGCAGTATGAAAACTTTAAAACTTTAACAGGCTATAAACTTCTTTAGCGAATGAATTAAAGTTACGTTCACATAGGGCAGAATCTCTCTTTTTCGCGATTTTGTTATTTTGGAATAATGTATAGTAACTTAGATCTATTTATTAAATTAATAGCAATTTTATTTTTTGCTATGAATAACACAATTCTAAATTGAACGCTACCACTATTTTCTCAAGGAATATCTGCTAAATTTATTTATTTCCAATAACTGTTGGAGATATAGAAGGAGAGTTTAAATACAGCTCAGGTTAATATTCTCATATATATTAATATACTTTAGTTTTGCAATGACTGAGGTTGAAACCATCAAATTTCACTTAGGGCTGGTATTGTTATCTTTAATTAAGTAACTTACCAACCTGTATGAAAACCAAAGTTAGCATTATGTCTATCCAAAAACTCTCCCGTCAACTAACCAAATTTTCATTGTAATACGCATCGCTGTCATCATCACGTTAACGTAAAAGGCTATGTTATCTTGCGATTAACGCTACCCATATCCATAAAACCGGGCCTAAATGTCTTCCGATTAATTTTTACTATATACATATATAATTGTATATATATATGTTCAGATATAGGTCACAAAGGAAACACTCTGCTAAGTTTTCATTTAAAAAAAGGGAGGTAAAGAACCTAACAGAGCCCACCTAAAGAAAGCGTTGAGCCCTTTATCAAAAGTGTACTTTAATTTAAGGGAATCCTAAAGTTTTTATTTAATTTGTTTATGGATTTTTTATTTGATATTTTTCTCATTATTTCATTGATTTGATGGAGAATATTAATGCTTAACAATTTTCAGATGATATTTTTGTAAATGGAGGTATTCACGTTATAATGTCATATAAAATTTGACTAATTAATAATTTATTTTTTAATTAATAATATAAGTTCAGTTTTGTAGTAGCCACGCGGCGCGTTATCCACTTGCAATGTACTCAATCAACATAATTAACCGCTCCTGTATGTTGCGACATGAGTAAATAAGCCAATTTCATTCTCTTACCCGTTCCGTATTAATCCATCCTTCCTCACAAGCTCTTCCGTTCATCTCTCACTACATTAGATATCTCACCTTTAAAAGTAACCACAATTTGATTTTCCACTATCCGCTCACTCAAACCTTCAACCGCCCTTTCCTTTCTCCTACTCCGCTTCCTCGAATCCCACCCAACTCACCCCATTGCGTTATCTCCTCCCTGATTCAGCAAACACTGAGTAAACTCGTGACTCCACACATCGATATTTCACCCGGTGGTCAACCATTTGTGGACCACTGTCCCCCATTTTACCTGTAATTTGTCAGCTGTCACAATGGGGCACGAATCATTCGTTCAACGTACATTTTGAAGGAGGTGCAGTAGAAATCTTTATGTTGTCATCTCTTACAAATAATAGGTACTTAACCCTTTCAGCGCTATCTTAAGTTTGAATGGTTTGGAAGCGGTGACGAGTAAGATTCAACTGTTCGGCTGGAACTAACGAAAAACAACACAGAGGCAAAAAAATGCCGAATTGCTGGCTATTTTTTTCTGCGATGATGATCCCAAGACAGAGAAAAAAGGTGGAAGTCAAAATTAAGTCGAATTGAATGGGAAAAAGTTGGAAGAATAGGTGTTACAGTCTATACCATGAATGGTCACACAATTTTATGAAAATATCGCAATTTTATGAAAATACTAGGAGTAATAGAGTAAGGGAATTGAAACCAAGACAAAAATTTGAACTTTTCAATTTATGCCTGAAGATTTAGTACCCAGCGATTAACACTCAAACGCGAAATGTGGCTGCGTATGCGATGATATAAACATCACATCCCAGCGTCAAATCTCAGTAATTTGGCAACTTCAACGTTCACTGATATCCACCTTCATGATAAGGGGTAAAAAACAGCTGATAAATGTAAACTTTTCGCAAGAAATTAATTCGAAAATTAATTAAAAATGAAATAAATAAGTCTTGAGAAGAAACTACCATTCTCGTCTTAAAAGTGTGTCTTGAAAGCTTTTTCTAGAAGCTGCGTTGATAATTTCCTTCTCCCCCGTCTCCTTCAAGGGGACGGTATCTTCACAGCGGCCACTCCCAAGGATTTCCGCCCGAGTCCCCCTCCGCCATTGTATTCCCGAACGTGTTTATCGCCGAGTCTCGCTCAATTTTTAATCATAAAAAGGGATAAATGTTGGCGGAGGGAGGAAAGGCAAAGTGTAATGGCCTCGATTTCGCACGAATGCGGCCGTTTGTTTGTGCGCCTCCCAGAAACCCTTCCACACAAACTTCCGTTCCTCAAGCGTCGGCTTCCCTCCTTCAGCCAACCCACAGCTTCCCTCTCTCGCCTTCAAAACAAGACCTCCGCTTCCTCGGGTGGATGGCAGGGGGTGTGTGCGTCTGTGTGCGTAAGGCCACTGCCGCCCCCGCATGCTCCCTCTCGTCACCTCCACACTCCCCTGACTACGCCTCCCTTCCCCCCCTCTCTCTCTCCCTCTCTCGCCTCTAGTCCGACATCTTTCGGAACACACCGACGAAACCCACGTCAATGATTGATGAGTCGCGGGATTGCGTCGATTCTATTCATTCCCTCTCCCTGTACCCTTTTACTCCTCCTCCCTAACCTTTTTTTCATCTCTCTCTCCCTCCCTCAACCCTTACCCTTTCAGGGTACCCCTCTCGACCCTCCCCCACCCCTATTTTCCCCCTCCAGGCCGCCTTCCCAGACCAGGGATCCTGTCCTGTCAAAACCCTCTCCCCCACTTTCCTTTCCCAACCCTCTCCCTCCTCAAGCCCTCCGCGGGCTCCCGGAAAACTTTTAGATTCTCTTCTATCTTCTCTTTCCTCTGCTTCACTTATCCACTTCCCCCTCTCTTCCCCTTCGTCTTCCTCCTTTTGTCTTCGCTACCCCTTGTTCGTTCTTTTACGTCTTCTTCCCCATCCGTTGCCCCACTCCATCTCCTCTCTTCCCCTCTTTCATCCGTCTCGTTTTCTTGTGGGTGTGAACTGAACAGATTGAATGGGAGTAAAGCGGTTAAGAGATCCCGGCGACAAATTTCTGGAGACGATGCCCGATGATGGTTTCCGTTTCGTCGATTTTATTCCGTGTGCCGCTTCGAGGTCCTTGAGATGAAGAGACAGCATATCTAAGGCAGCATTGGATCCGACAGCACTCATAATCAGCACCCTCGGCCACGCGCCCACGTGGCGGCTCGCGATATTCAACAAAGTGGTTAATAAGTGTGAGCGATTGTCAGGCAGAGTTTGTTTCCACCAGGATGGTTGATTGTCACGCCGTGTTCTCCAGGCTCAATGCCATCAGCATGAAATTTGTCAAGAAATATTAGTTGAGGGCCTGATTCTCCTCGGCCAACCTCACATTGCATAAAGAAACGGGGAAGTTGACGCTATGGCCTGAAACGCCCCCGAATGGCTACTTCACAGTTACCCACACATCCTGCGTAGCGTCACTCCAAATACCCTCCTCTCTTTTCATTGCCTGCTTCACATAAGATGGTCCGAGAAAAAGGAAACTATTATCTTGACCGTTGTTAGAATATATTCCTTAGGCATTTGAGATTCACTTAAATATGGATGTACGGAAACGAAATACGTAAAAGTTAATCACAGCTTCTCATACGCTTAAAATCGTTCCTTCGTATCTAACGTATTGTTAAGTTTATGGTCCACTAAAATGGAAACGCATCCATCACATTGCGACAGCAAGTGATGGCTTTAACATGAAGTAACTGACACGGGGTAATAGAGGAGATGCTTAAAACTATTGATCTAAAAATCTTACCTTTTGCATTTAATCGAATAATAATATCAAAAGTCATCATACCAAAGAGAAAGTATAGGATATCACTGGCGCTAACTTCAAGACGCAAAGAGCTATTAGAATTACTTATTTCATCCCAATACAACTCATATGATGTACGTAAGAGTGTGAGGATATAAGCTATGAAAATTATAGATGAAATGATTACAGGAATTTGACTAATGTGGATAAAAATAGTGAAGGCAAATTTGACCGCGGGAACTATTAAGAATGCACGCTACAGAATTAATACTAAAGCAGAGGTGAGGCTATTGAAGTGTATGGAAATAGGATTTCGGAGGTTATTCTTCTCCTCTCAAGCCTCTTCGTCGCTGCTTGATTTTGTGTTCTTTCAACTTCCACTTCTACTCTTAGCTGTACCCTCACATTCCTCCTCATCCCTCCCCTTCTTGGCCCCAGCCTCCCCCTCTCGTGGCAATTCTATCCCCCTCATCCCTTTTTCCTTCCCTCCTTGCCCGGACGGGCAACGTAAACACCCCTTGCTCCTCGACCTTTTATTCCCTCTCATTTGCACTTTCCCCAAAAATAGAACGTTATGTTCACAGAGGAAGCAGTGAAAAAAAAGCCTCTTCACCGGAGGTGGGTGGCAGAGGGTGTGCGAGTCGGGAGAGACGCATTCACCACCAAGGCTGGTCAAGTTTGCGCTCCGGACGTACCCTGTGGTACGCGCCTATGCGTCTCAATGCGTGGGCGGGGAGGATAAGCCGCGGACACGGAAAACTCAACCCCTGCACACACAACCCATCTCCAAAAAATAAAAAAATGTAACCCTCGTTCATTCCGTATTTCTTTATAAAGCCTTTTCCTTCGCTTTTCCATTTTACGCTCCCTTTCCATCCTGCCGTTCTTTCTTTCTTCCCCCACTTCTTTTTTTCGTCGTTTTCATTCTCGGAAGGCAAGAGGACGGAGCCTGAGTTACAAAAATAAAGCCACGATTTCCTATAAAGAGGAAGGGCCAGGGTTTTCCTATTTGCATGCATGGCAATGAGGTGGTGGCGGATTCAGGATGCGCGGAATACCGTGTGCTCGTCGAGTTCTTCGGCAGTGTTCGAGTGAAGGGGTTGACTGTGTGGCATTTAGGGGGTGCCACGCTGCAGCAAAAGCGAGAGATGTGTATTGGAAGCATCGGGATGTTGGAAAGAATCTTATGACCATGTATTTTAGATAATATAATTAAGATATAAGATACTAATAAAATAATACTGCACAATTAGGTGTTAAAGAGCTAAAATGATTAGACTAAAATTATTAGTGTTACAGAACTCTTTAATCATCAGCAGTCGTCAATTCGAAGTTGGTTTTCTTCAGAATTCAACACCACTCTTATTTCAATGAACCGCTTCATTTCCTCATACGCATAGGTTTCCTCATTTTAAAATTTGCATCTTCGTAGCTTGTATAAATACATATTATTGTTCAGATTATATTCAAGCCTTTTATTGAGCAAAATTTAATTTACGCAAGCAATTGCTTATATGGCGATACCCAAAGCATAATAAATAACTATTCTATTACATGTGTTGCATTTTAACATCCATTATAGTTTTATAAATGCTTCCAGCCTTCTCTTCCACGGTAATTATTATCATCACTGTCTCCTACCATTATAGTTTTACAATGATTCGATAATAATTAAATATTAAAATAAGAAAGGAGTGAGGGTTTGGAAGATAATAATAGAAGAGGACCACATGGTACATAGCACAGAAAAGAACCTGAGATACAAGACACATATAAGTACCATGACGTAAGGAATTCAAATTAGACATAAAGGAGAGCAAAATAGAGACAAGGCTCTGTGAGGACGAGCGAAGGACAAATGAATGATCAATATGACGATGGATGCCGGGAATAAGAAAACACAATATGAGTATAAGAGAGTCAGAGTTGAATTGGAAGGAATGGAGTGAACCAGTCTTCGAATTTAACATACGGTGATTATGAGAGGAAATTCTCTTCTCAGCGCTGATGAAGCTTAGGCTCTCTCATGTTCCGGGCTTCTAGAGCTACTTGAATATACATAAAACAATACGATATCCCAGCGGTCCATTAGAGTAATGGCCCAGATCACTAACTGCTCAAATGAAAATATTAATAAAAATATCCGCGCATGACCGCTATCCAGGGATCTAAGGATCGTGTGTGCAATTATGCAGGCATGTGTGATAGTAATATTACTTGGAATTTGGACAAATGTTTCAAGCCGATTGAAAAAGCACCCCAGGTATAACTGCATTAATTTGAAAGAGGAGATTCGCAAGCACATTAGATTGGTTAGCTCACGGGAATTTCAACGAAGGATTTGTTCTCTGTTCACGAAATCTGAGACAAAATCCGATGTATTTCGTGCCATCAACATTACACAAAGAGGTCCATACATTGAGCATTGCAATTTGATAATGGTGAAATTTTTATTGCTAGAGAAAGACGTAAAATCTTTTTATTTATCTTCAAACCATGCAGAGGCCTAAGTAGGGAAGTTAATAAAAGAAACGGAGGTGCAGATGTAACTGGCCTCGCGCATTTAGTTTCACACAAAATGGATTCAAAGTCGTCATCACCATCGGAACGTCTATACTTCCTCTAAAATGCTGATCCGACGCAGTCGCTCCCTTCTTGATCACGGAACGCTTGGAAAAAAAATGATGCGTCGAGAGACTGACGTTTGCTAAGGACTCCGGAATCCGAGAGACAAAGGCGGGGGACACTACCGAAGATTAAAAGGTTGGCGAGGAAAAAGCGTTGTCTTTGCCGCTCGCACGCGACCTTGCGGCCACCATAACTTGGAGAGGAGGGAAAAAAACACAAGTCCGGCAAAAACGACGCCCATGAGCGTCGAGGCGGAAGGGCTAGTGGAGGAGAATGAAGGAGGAAACCGCAGCAGAGAGCACTATATATTGTCGGAGGCCCAATAACAGGATCGTAAAGGATGGGCTGGCCCGAAGCAAAACATCTGCAGAAAAGCTGATTACGGGCGAGATAGGAGGGCTGGAGGGAAGTGGGGGGGAAATGGAGAGTAAGTCCTACAGAGGAGATGGAGAGGAAGGAGGATAGAGGCAAGAAATTTAGGGAGGAGAGTGATGCAGGGGAGAATCGTGAGATATAACGATGCATCGACGTCCTGTCGATACCACCGCATTGAAGGAGGTTAGTACGATACTGCGATATATTCGATATTTTATCGTCTTGGTCAAGTCAAAATATAAAATTAAAGAGAAGCAATAAAATCGATTTTTATTATCATAAATTGGAAAATTTTTCACCATGACCATACAGAAGACAGTTACCGTTAACATTTCGTTATCTCCTACATCACTGATGAGGACGATTAGGTACCTAATAAGTTATTACAGTCATGAACAAAATATTTGGTCGGAGAAGATCTATCATAGTCGAGATAATAAAAGCAGAATTGCAGGGTGTTGTTACACTATCGATAATGTCGGAAGGTTTCCTGGATATGATGTCGTGGGCGGAATGATAGGCAATTCTCCAGTATGAACGTGGTAAATAAGAATTGTTAGGAAAATATACCGTGACTACCTCGTAGTATTTTTACATTCAAGGCCTGCGTTGCAGATTGCAGAGTATCGCCTAGCACCGTGCATAAGGAGGAAGTGAAGGGAAAAGACGAAAGAAGTGGGGAGTGAGAATCTTCGTTCTACGTCGCAAACTACCCCTCCTCCAAGTCCCCAACCTTACCCTTCCCTCTACCCTTCCACTCTACTTCACCCCCACACTCCCAATCTCTTTCGGCTCAAGTCAATAACGTGCGGGTGGTGGGGAAGAGGGGGAAGATGAGCTCCACGAAGATGGGGAATGGGGTACAGCAAGGATGCTGTGCGGACGAGAGCGGGTGTGTGTATGGGTCCGGGAAAGGAGCATGGGGAGGATGGGTTGTGAGAAAGTAGGGTTATCCCCCCCACGACCATATTCCGGGGTCGTCATCTCACCCCAGCACAGGGGTCCACCCACCCATTCCACGCCCCATCCCTCCCATCGACTTTCCCCGCAATCAACCCCCTCCCCCATTTTCTCACCACTCACCCTGCCCGACCCGCCCCTTCCCCTATCCCGCAAGCCACTCTTCGTCTTCCCAGAGATGACAAGCGTTCTATTTCCCTTCCACTTCCTTCCTTTCCCTGTACCCACGTCCACCTTCGCCTCCCTCAACCCCTCACCTAAACACCCACAACAACCTCTCCACCACTTTCTCCTCGCTAGACTCCCCAATAAAGGGGCCATATGAAATTACGCCACGCTAATATTTATTCATATAGAAAACATTATTATGATATACAGAATTCAGGTCGATATTTGCCCATACCGACCAAATAAAATGTGGAAAATTCACGCTAAACCTCACGCTATTCACGCTTTTCGCACCGACCGGGACAAATAGGCACAAAAATGTCCAAGGTGTCATCAATGATTTGAACGTAAAATCCGATACGTTGATATAAGGTAGCCAGCTCTGAGACGAATTGGCCAGGCGACCCAACCTGATGGCCGGATGGACTTCGGCACTTCGGGATGGCACCTTGAGAAGGAATGTTTGATGGTCCTATGGATTGGATGCTTCGACTTGAAGTTCACCATAAAGAAGTTACAGTCTTCAAAGAAGAAAGACAAGATTAGGCTGCAGGCGTTTGAGATGTGGGTGTGGACGAGAATGGAGAAAGTAAGGAAGTCGGAAAGGAAGAAATACGGGGAAATGTTTGGTATATTACGTGAGGAGAGATAAATTCGCTGGACAGGAAAAGAAACTTCAAGTTACGTATATGGGGTCGATATTTTAATCTGGGTATCGAACCGAAAACCACTCAGCCCATCCACAAAACCGAACCGTCAACCCTGTATCCCTACACAGGCTGACACTCCACTACTATCACCAATCCCTTTACACCCATTTGACTTCAATAGGTGGAAGACAAGGAGGCAGTGGAGATGGGGATAAGGAGGAGACAGACCTAGGGTGTGGGGAGGGAGGAGTAATACAAGGGAATAGGTGGAGGGAGGCTGGCAGTACCGGCGGGAGGGGAAGGGAGACGTTTCATTAGAGGCTTCAAAAGATTTCGCACTTTGCTCCAAACTTTATGCGGGGTGATAAGGAGAAATGTCTTTTAAAAGGGAGGAGAAGGTTGGGGTGGGGGAGGGGGGATAGGGGGATTGGGTGGGGAAACGAGAGTTGGGCGGGTTCATAACTCGGCGGAAGTTAATTTAGAAAAACGGTTATTGATACTTCAGAATGATGAGAACGGGAGTCGGGGTCTAACTATCTCACTCCGACGAAAAAGGAAACTTCTCCTGCCGAGCCGGCAGCGGGAGAAATGGGAAGAGTTTTCCCGGAAGAGCCTGGGAGACGGTCTTTTTGTTTTCCGAAGATTTTCGATAAGACGGCGCGGATAAGTTGCGATATATAAACCTATAGCTTGGGAATTAAATGGGATTTAAATCTGAAGGCAGTGCACAAATGTAAAAAAAAACACTGGGGAATATTACTTTCCGAAAACATTATATTTTTCTGAGAGGGAATAATTTCTCATCTCTATATCTCTCTCTCTATGTTTTTAAAAGCGCAAATAATTGTAACTTTCGGACTCATTTCAACCATCTAATAATAATTAATTTTAGTCCGTGATGCAGAAAAGGTCATCCACACTTATCTTATCCTCAGGATAATTTACATTCGGTGGAGGCTAAAGGGTGACGTCACAACCAGGAAATCTGACACCTGATTGAGGAACTACCCTAAAGTTTCCACCCTCGGCAATGATGAAAGTTTGCCGTCACAGCCTCTATCAACCTCAATGGTTTCATTAAAATTCTGGTTGCGAGGCTACGACGTCATAATATTGATATTTCAAGGTTTGGTGATTTCTAGGCCTTTCTTAGGTTCCATGGATGCTCAGGGAAAGTTAAAACTATTGAATTCATTACAACCAGGTTCTTCAAATATCATTCGTCCCTGAAAGTTCGTGGGTTGTTTGAATATTGTTGCAGACTTCGAAACTCATTTGATGTGTAGACGGAAATAAAAACTATCATTTCGAGGGTAACTGGGGATTTGATCAGGAAATTAGGAGAAGAACACTCAGAAATTAAAGGCAGAATATTTATTTCGTTCCTACCGCCATGATGCATTGGCAATGACTGATAGCTGATTTAAGTCAGCCATGTCACATTCAGAAATGAACAGAGCGCTATTTCTTTCTACATTATATTGTTTTTGGTCAAGAGGTAGAAGCGGTTCTCTTCTCACCTTCGAGGCAGAAACTTTAGCTTGCCGTACAATTTCAGCAATAGCAACGCACGTAGTTATAACTACAGCAGACCAGGACCATATGCTTTCATAGCTATCTACTCATTCTGCTCATGTATTTAGGATTATTCTTTCATAAATACGTATCCAAATGTATTAATTATTTCCTAGAATAATATATCGCCAAATATGATAGAAGATCAGACTTGAGTTAAATCACAAATATTTCCTTTTTAAATGAATCTAGTGAAATGTGGAAAACATATGAGGCGTTAAAATATTCTCTGTTTACGCTATATGAGATGAAGCAGTTAAAAACCTACTGATTGAGCAGCCTCTTTCTGTAGGAAAATATGCTCCAAATAAACGTATTTAAAAACATATCCGCTGGTTACATATACAAGTAATCATCATAAGCATTCATAAGCATTAAGAAAATGAAATATCGTCAGCACGAGTTCTCTGATTCCGTCTTCCTGAGTTTGTTCACCTGCTACACTTCTGCGGCAAATGTCACAGTCATTGATCAAGGAGGAAGTTAAATTTATTATCTCCATACTGCAAGGCTTGAGTTATCGAGATTACACTGTATCACTTGAACAAGCTGAAAATTGTTTTATTTTAATGGACTCTGCAGAAGAGCCCGGCAATACCGTGGGTGCGTGCATTATAGTCTCTGCTAGGATTAAAGTTCATCAGAGCCACGAAATAATCGTATTTCTCACCAGACGGAAGTTCTGAATCGAAGGATGAGTTAACTCAACCTGATACCTACGGGTAACATTAATCCCTTCAAATGCACCACTCCCACTAGTTATTTAATGAAGCAGCAGAATAGCTGATAAAAAGTTAAAGAGATGTAAACCAGAGTGATTTTGTATATTTCACAACTTAAATATAACCAATAAGCCATCAGTAAAAACGGGTCGTACAGAAAGTGTAAATCCTTTAAATACGCCCTGATTAAGTAAAAATACACTCAATTCTTAAATTATCCAATCGCTTTTAAGAAAGTGTTATTCAAAGGCGTTGTAACCAAAGGGTGAAGTGCAGGGTAAAAAGATTATAATCTCAAAATTAATAAAGTACTTCAGCTTCTTTTTGGCAAGAGAAATTACTATATACGCAAGTTCAAGAGACTTCTCAAGTCTAAATCAATGGGTTGTCTACATAAATCTTCCTCGTTAGCCTCACCGGTACTTTGGAAGTTTATAATTTCAGAAGTATTTTAAAAGCATAGAGACAGGGAAACACATTTTTTAGAGCTCAAATATACCAAATTTGAATACTTCTTTGGAGAGAAGAAAATAGCCACATTTACTCTTCGACAGGAATCTAAAGAATGAAAGTCGTAAGTGCAAGGAATCAGAGGTAATAAATTTTACCACACCTACGAAGAGCACCAATGCCTGTTATACTACCACGATTGTATGCACATAACTCAAATTTACAAGTAGCCTTATTGACATACGTAATTTTTTAATTAGTGATTGAATTAAAAGAAAGCAGAAGAGCCTCAGTTCCATTAGCTCAAACTATTCCGCTCAAGTAATTTGAAGCACATCTAAACAAACTCCGATTAATTCAAATTATTTGTGTCGCAGAGCAGTCAAAACAATCTGATTTAATGCTTCGCGGAAATCTTTAATCAAGGCTTCTCGGAATAACATTCATACTTCAATTTTATGCACTTTAAATCTTTCCCGGCGATTCCATTCTCCTTACACATGAATTTATTCCTGATTGGGATTAACGGAAATTCCACTTCATCTTCACCGCTCGTCGAGTGAACGCACGGAATTGAAGAGGGAGGAAAAAACGAATTTTTATTTTTTAAACCCAATCCCAATTCTTGATCCTATTGCCTCAGCAAAAATTAAAATTTCACCTCTTCAATATCTCGAGGATATGGGTTCCATTCCAATGCATCGCAGACCATACAGGGATTGGAACCCGGGAAGAGAGTACAAGCGTCGGGAAGAAGAGAAAGGGATAGAAAGATGGGGGTGAAGAGGAGAGAAGAAGAATATACGGGTTGGGAAAGTAGGTGGGTGAAAGGGTGTAAGACGAAAGGAGTCCGGCTGTTATGTGGGATGTGAAATAGGGTGGGTTTTAAGGAAGGAGGATAGGTGGGGAGGGGAGGGAGGCGGGACCCCCTAGAATTCGTCTTTCAACGCGGGCAAACGAACACATGGGCGAGTGGGTTCACTCCAGCGCACATAAATACAACAGCCCAGGCCGTCCGCAGACTGTTCCCCGGAGCTCCCAAACATTTCGTATACCCTTTCTCTCCTCCTCCTTCGGGGTTTCCTCCCTCCTTAAAACCACCCCGTTCTCGAGAACACAAACCATTCACCCCCCCAGACCACCCCCATCCCCCTGCCGAAATGATACCGTGGGGCAATCGGGCGGAAAGGAATCGTGGAAATGTTTGCAAGTAAGGAAGCGGTGCAGACTCATTGATTGAGTTTCTGGGGTTGGGTGGGGAGTGGGGACGTGGAGGGTTCGGGAGAATGGGTAGGAATGGGTAAGGAAGGAAGAGGCGGGACTACTTTAGGGACAATGGTGAAAAGGGGCACAAGGCCTCTCGATTGGCTCTGTCGCACAGGAATCGGGCGAGGAGGGGGGAAATGGCGAGGAAGAATGGAGAGGAAGGGAGACGAGGCGAGGAGAAAGTTGAGAAAGATAGAATTCCCTCTGCTTGCTCGACTGGTTTTCCTTTGTGAATCGCCTTAAAAAAACGTTATTCCCTCGCATTTCTACCTCCCCCTCCCTCTACATCAACCGCCCACGTTCTCGGATTTCCGTGAGTACATTTCGGTTTTCCGGAATGACTCGATATTTGTTCTGCAAGTCCCAAGCAATTACAGTAGAGAATACAGATTCACGCCCGCGTTCTAGCTGTCAAACGCAGGATTATGACACGACATACTGGGACAATACTGGGCCCCAGCTTATGCTGTTATCCATTTCGTCGAGTAGCAGTCCCTGAATGAGATGCACTATGAAGAGTAGTCATGACCTGTAACATCCTAGTCGTGTTCAATATGCAATCTTTGATTCAGGAAAACCCACCAAAGGAAAAAAATATCAGGTATTGCATGATCATTTTCACTATAAAAACAAATTGATGGCAAATGATTCCCTTTCTTCAGATTGCAACCAAAATCAACTTATTTCTCATTGAAATCAATTTTGTCAATTTTTCTTCCTCCATTAAATGTATGCCCTCGGAATACACTTTCCACACTACTGTACCCAAATATTTTAGGTGTCATCACTAAAATATACAGGATATCGGGTTGGACTGTTTCAATCCGAGGACCAAAAAACATTTTAATGTTCGTGACTCCATCATCAGAGTGAAATATCTCCCGTCAGAATATGAGGAACATCAGGCAGTACGACGAGGAGAAAGTTGAGAAAGATAGAATTCCCTCTGCTTGCTCAACTGGTTTTATAAAATAAGATAAAAAATAACGAAACTTGTATGAGCAACAGGCCTTATTATGATATTATTGCGTGAAGAAATAATAGGATATAACATTTGTAAATAGAATAATTAAGAAAGTGGAGAAAAATAATATTAAATCACAGAATTGTAATGAGTGAATCATTGACATCACTAAAGATGAATCCTAAAATTATTAAATGAGGTCTTATTAAGATGAAAGAGGATAGGGAGCCAATGAAAGAAAACGGCGAAGAAGGAGGTTGCTTATATGGATGGAGAGTTGCTTGCTAAAGAGGAAGATAGAAGGAAGACGAATATTGGAAGGGCACAAACGAGGTAGGAAATGAATAGGAATCTTGGACGGAATGAAGGGAGGGATAAGACGCGGAGAGTTCAAAAGTGATTTAATACGGGAAAAGAGAAAATGTAATGGAGTAAAAGTATGCTAGAGAAACCAACCCGTGGCCGGGGAAATTTCAGGCTGAACAGTTCATGGACATACTATTTCTTTGGTAGAATACATTTCATACTGTGACCCCAGTCTATCCACTACCGTTATCAGGATAAGAGGTGCGGGCAGAAGAGATGCTGCGTTTGGCTGCGACCCGCGCAGCCAAACGCAGCAACGGGAAAGAAGCAACGGAGATGAACATTATCTCCCGATCGACCCCAACGCTGACCGTGCCTCCCTTCCCGTTTGGTTCCGGCTTCTCGCGCTGTTTGTACCCGGGGACCGGCTCTAGCGCCAGGTGGGGCTTCCCGCCGAACAAAACCCCTAAAATAGTTGGTAGGAGAGCGGAATCCGTCCACGGGACAGTAACCCGAATACTATAGCTCTCCGCGTCGCGACCGCAATCTCCATTTCTTACTCTCTCGTTTGCCTTACTGCGAGAGGTGGGCAATGGGCGTTCCGAACAGGGAGAATTTCTGCGTCTACTCACTCCGTTCGGTGACTAAAACGCGATGGTCGGCCAGCATATACTAAAGAAATGAGTAGTAACGCCTTGACGCACGAGCGTGAAGCCTTTTACTTTGCAAAAAAATCATCCATCTTACATGGCTAACTCGCGAAACATGTCCTTAAATTTCATGAATACTGCACTGATTGTTGGACATAATTTACACTTTGACACTTTATTTTAAACACTATTTGCATTTCTATATAAAATCATTGCAGTAACGCAACGATTCCGCCAATAAGTAATCCCTAATTTTTATGATATTAACTGCAAAACTGATTCATACAATATGGCCAATTGCACGCTTTAATGGCTTCAGTATTCCCCTGTGCCATCGTACCACAGGGTTCCATCAATTTTATTCTTCAACCCGTTGTTGGCATAAAAGGCGGTGCCAGGAAAACGTTTAATACTTGGAAATCAGGTTCATTAGCCCTCGTTTAGCCCTCATTAGGCATTAGCCCAAATGAAACTCAGGTGGCCTCTCATTGCCCAGTTAATGCTTTTCTGAGGTAGAAAAGAAATACGTAAATGTGTGCCGGCTCTGTATTTTCAGTTTTTGACATCGACATATATTCCAGATCAAATGATCCCATTTCATCTCAGGAATCTTTCTATGAATAGGTACTAGTTATCATTATTGACCAGTGTATGAGATGCAAAAACAGGATTAGCATCATTTAATAATTTTAGAAGTCAAGTTTAAATTTACGTGGCAACGATGAGACTTGCTGTGCAGTTACTATGAGAAGAGTGAAGATTGCTAATTACAGATATTAAGAATACGTGAACATCGTCGTCAGGTTATTGATGCGAAGATATCATTAAATCGCGATTCTATATAAATAAATATAACTATTTCAGGCTGGACCTGGTGGAAGTTGTCGACATTCATAATGAATAAAGAACACTTGATAATCTTCCACAGATTTATTTCTTTGGTACATGATTATGCCACAGTGTGTTGAAACGCGTCGTTCCAAAGAAATTAATCTGTGGAAGATTACTAAGTGCTTTTTATTCATTATGAATCTCGATTACATTTGAAATACGATCCATTTTTTTCCACCGCGATTCACAAACGTGCACAAGCCAAATGGTGAACTAATATACCAAAACACCCGCATATTTACCCCTTTTCTTCCCTGAATCCATATTTCCTTTCCCTTCTCTCTTCATGGTAGGTATCCAGCCAACTCCAACCACATACTCAAACAGGTTGTTTAGTTCATTACTGGGGAAGGCGACCGAAAATTGATGTCATTTGCGCCTCTTGGGATAGCTAGGTGGGTTTAATAGGGAAGGATTTTTTGTTGAAGAGTGGAGGGAAACCAGGCGTCGGCATTAGCCTACTCTTAACGAAAGACTCCAAGGTGTCCACGGGTTTACGCACCTTCCAACGAACGGACTACTTCACTTTAAACGCATTCCACGAAAAACCCAAGCAGGAATCGGGATTCATACGAATCTCTTGAAGCCACAACTCTAGTCGTCGCACATATCTGTATCGTGAGCAGCATTTAGATGGAGAATGAGAGTAGAGAGTATTAGCATGTAATATTTGGATTTTCATTAAAAACTCTCTCTCTCTCCCTCGATTCATCTCCTGCTCCCCGAAGACGACATTCTTCAATCCTTCACCATATAGGTGTGTATTTGTCTTCATGTGTTTGTGCTTGTCCGTACTCTAAAGGTGCAATAAAAACCAGTAAAGCCAATCTATGTGTCCTTATTCTGTTCATCCCGACGCCTTGGCAAGATCCCAATACAAATGTAACGTCATTTCATAACGGCTCGCACAATACTTGATCCCCTCTCTCCTTTACGCAAGGTTGAAGAGTAACGTGAGGGAGGAGAAGATTTTGTCTACTATCTCGTACCATAGCACAGAAAAATTCTGGGTAATACGCGGTGTGTTTAGATATTCCGATGTGGTTAGAAGATGTATGCAACCCATGCTTCCACGCAAAGGACGAAAGGAGTGCACGTGAATTGGTGGTGAAGGGCCAGGTGAAGGAGAGTCTGTCCTCTCCCTAGTCGTCCCCTCACCCTGGAGAGATCCTCGGCAATTCCTCGGAACTGTCCCTCTCCTCTCCCACCCCTGCTCGCAATTCGTCCCTCCCGAAGGCAGCGTGTTTGTGGATTGTATTGACAATCTCCCACGCTGGCTCGTTCATCCACTTCTCCTGTCCACCCAACATACAACCTCCTGTCAGCCCTCGCTCCTATTTTCCGACTCATTGTTTATTCCGTCGTTAACATATCATTAACATGTCCACTACACACGCTAGCGTATTTTTAGCTCGTGCTACTTTTCTATATTCTAATGCTCGCTCAATCCTACCAAAGGAACCATTTTGGCTAACTAGAGCACTCCGCCATTAAGTAAATGATACTAGAGCTAAGAAAAAGTGAGAGAGTTGTATTGATTAAACTATTCATCTTTCAGTCACGCTTTAATAATAAAATACGAGATGTGAAATTGTGGTGAGAACCAGTGGGGCAAACAGCTCATATATATCAGGGAATCAGGGGCCCACGGGAATATGGTACTAAAACCGCGAAGAAACTAAAATTAAGCTCCAGCTCAGCTCAGGAAAGCTCACCAGTGGTTCTTCTGAATTCGAAATATGAGTTGCTTCACAAGTATTTTCTCCCAAGGAATAACAGTTTTTTTCTCCAGCAAATGTATGCAGGTATGTGACATAGCACGCTCAGCGAGCGTTGAACCAACTGGGTGGCCATTTTTGAAATTACAAGTGGAACGTTTCGCCCATTTCAAATTTCATGTAATTATCTGCCCTTTTGGCTGGAAAAAGCTTCTATGATCTCCGGAGAAGAAGACATTGGTCAACGGAATCAATATAACGCTTAATCATACCTTATTCTCATTTTATATTGGACCTAATCTATTCCAAAATCCACTTTTATGACTTTTGACAAGTTTATTATAATTGACCATGTATTTTTTATCCACAGTAAAGGCTATTAAACGAATTTTCCAACCAGAGTCACTAGTTAAAAGTATTTTAAAACATTAATGTAGGATTATCTCAGAAATGCACGCTAAAAGGCGATCGAGCACTAACAAATTTTGGGCAATAAAGTAGTTCCATAAATATATTCAAACACCAGATTGGAGCCATTCTACTATAAACGAATAAACCGAAAAAGTTCTTCGCTTAAAAAACGCATCGATTACAGAGCAATCTCATTTCGCCCGTGGTGGATCCATGAATCCAGATGGGGAAGTTGGGACGCCGTAGTTTAAAGGCGTCGCGAGAGTTTGACTCATCGCATGTGCGAATGGCTCCTTTTAAAATATTAAGTCTCCGTCCCCTTTACTCCGCCCAAACACTCCGCGAGGGAAATGCAATTTACGCTTCCGATTTCTCGCGATCCAGCCGATGTGGAGAAAAATCCGTTGGTGCAGTTTTTAGGGAGCTTGCATTAAATCTTATTGCAACGCACGGAGAGAAATGGAGAGAAAACGAATGTAAAGAGAGAGAAAAAGAAAAAGAAGGAAAAAAGCCCTCTCCCGAAAAACCCTTTTCCCTGGTCTGGAAGGAAGGCGAACGGAAACTCCTGGTCCACAAAAATAAAGGGTTCTCTTCTCCTCCTTTCTCATCCTCCTGCCAGCATTTCCATGGCGCGCGGCGCACACATCTTATGAATTACGAAGCATCCCCTTTCTTCAATTCTTCAGAAATGTCCTTCCCATCTTCCCTTCACAACCTTGTACAACGCGTTTCTTTCCCTTGCTAGGAGGGCTGGAACAAGGGGTAGGGGAGGCGAGGGGTGGATTCAAGAGGAGCAAAAGCAGTAGAGGGTGAGATGAGAGAGGTGGAGGTACAGGGATGGATGTATACATCTTAAACAACACACACATGCACACACCAGAAGAACTTACGCTCACACCTATGGACCAAGTGATAAGAAAAAAATACAACATGATAGGAATATTTTTTTACAATTATTTCCTCCTGATCTTACCATTCGGTTTAAATTTTATTTTTATAGATTGCCTCTAAAATAAAAATGAATGTGAAAACGACGCAATCAAATACAATTCTTGGTTGTAGGCTTCTTCGATGTTCTCCATGAATGATTCAATATGAATGAGAGAGGCAGAGAAACAGTGATACGAATGTGTATATTTCAAACTACCACATAGACACTCACATGCCAAAAGAACTTTTGGTATCGCCTACCTACCAAGTGACAAGAAAAAAAGACATTTTCTTCAAACCACACGGTAGGAATACATTTTTAACATTCATTTCCTTCTGCTCTTACTTTATATAACATTTTTCCAATTGCCTCTAAATATATAGCTAAAACCTAAAGCGCAATTCAATACCTTTGTCGATAAAAGGATTTGCTGATATTCTATGTCAATGATTATACATGCATGATACGAGGAAGCTCTATAAAAATTCAATGCCAGGATAAAAACAATCAGAAATAAGAATATGGATTTATCGTAAAGTTTTAAGATCACTAGTGAGATCTATTTAACATGGCGAAGAGGTGGTTATTGCAGCAAAATATAAAGGCGGCGGAAAACTTTCATAAGAATAATTGTGCAAAGGATGAACGTCAACTATCAGTATACCGAAAACTTTTTTTTTCGTTTTTTCCTAGTCGAACCAGTAGTAATGATTATTTTCCTTTTATTCTAGCCGAAAGAATTTTTTAGAAGATTTATGGGTTTGAAATTATGGTAAAGCAAAAATAAAATTTCCTTATTTTTCTCTTAAATGTTTTGCCCTTCGCTAGATGTCCATTGCTATACCTGCATAGAACAAATAGAGGGAGATGCAGAGAAAAATGATGTAGGAATCCCACCTCATTTTTTTCTCCCCTTACCCCTTAAGCTATCCCCTACTCTTAACCCTCACCTCCCCTCCTCTACCAGCTCCCTCTTTTTTTATCATTCCCGTCTCTTATGTTCTCCTTCCAACTCTCCCCTACCCCCACCCCTCACTCTTCTTCCCCCCCTCCCACCCCTTTGCAGTATGAGTTTGCTCGGTGTAGATGGAGTTCCCAAAGGAATTGCATCAATGTTTAAACGAGCAGGAATTTATCGCGTTTGGGGTTTCCTCCCTCCCGTCCCCCTTTCCCGACTCTCACCCCTTCATCCCCTCCTCCCCCACACCCCTATTACATCTCATACAGCCAGGGTCCCCATACCAACACCCTGTCTCCCCCCCCACACCCCCGACCCCTCCCCCTTCTCTCCCTACTGCGAGGGGCTCTTCCTCACCATAACAGACACCTCGTAGGCCGCAACGCAACTTCGGATTTTCATGAAACTCGTGACTAGAAAGAGAGGCGCGTGGAAAACCGGAGCCAGGGTGTAGGGAGGGGCCAGGGTTTTTGGCATGAGGGGGAGAGGAGCGTAGGGAGTGGGGGTAAAAATGAAGGAAATTATGGGATCAGGGACTCCGTGGTGAGATGAGGGATTAAAGGTACGTGTTGTCGACTTCCACTGGCCACGTGAAAAAAAAAACGTCGAGGCATAAATTATACACTCGGAAATGCTAATCAATATTTTGAGCAAGCAATATATTATCTATGGTAAGTGTAGGTTTACGAAAGTAATAATTGGCACTACAAATAAATCTGTAACCTCTAAGAATAAAACTATAACTATTTTGAATTCGCATTTTTGGAGACCATATTATAAAAATCCATAATATTAATTGCCGAGAATTTGATACAAAAATCTCTACTCATAAGTTTCCAACGTTTAGATTATATTCTTAAATCGTCATAAGGGCTACAAAAGATAGTAGCAGGTTCACGAAAGCACTATACTTAGCATTATCAAACAAAACATTGTTCCACTATTTGCCAATAAATCAGCATAGTGTTTTGGGAAACCTGTTACTATCCTTTGTAACCCTGGTGAATATTTAAAAAAATATGATCGAAACGATCTATCTAGGTTATGAGTTGGGTTTTTTAAACAAAATCCTAGACAATCACTAAAATGGATTATCTATTTTACTTTACGGAAAAGCAATTTAACCCGTTTTTAACTCCAAATCGAATGTCATACCTAACTAATTTAATGAGACCTCATCAGAATTCGATGGCACCAGTATGATTTTCTTCTTTCTCAAATATAGATTGAGAAAATGATTCCATATCAAGGTAAATCTTTATCAAAAGGCGTGGATAAGATTTTCAGGAATAACATGAGTCAGTAATAAAAAGTATGCAATTTTTAATGGAAAAAATCGTACCTTACTCTTTTTAGGAGAGTAAATTTAACTGCCTTTCGAAAGACAATCAACTCCAGTTTTGGAAACGGGGATCAATGCACTAGCTGGAAAATAAATGTTTATATAGCTATTAGTGCTCTGATTTGTGGAGAAACAGCTTTAAATTACGAAATGGAGAGAATTGTGGCATTTTTACCGATAGAGTTTTGGTAATTTTAAGCTATTCAAAATCGAATGATTAAAAATCATTCTCTACTAATTGAAAGAGACGTCAGAATAAGTGCCTCACATTTAAGTTTCCATGATATCAAAGTAAAGATTGAAGGCCAAGGGGCAAGTTTATATCATGTAACTTTAATATTTAAACAGTTGCATAAATACCTTAGGACTTATACCCTAAATATTTACTAAATATCTACAGTTTGTACTCAATGTCTTAGAAATATAAAATATTTAAAAAGATGTCAGGGAAATATCTTATACGCTTACATAAGTTGGAATATGTTGTGTTCCATTAAACGCATCAAATGCTTCGTAGTAAGAATGACTATTTATCTGTCACTGTGCTAATATTTTTTCCAAATGAGCGTTGCACAAAACATTTCATTGAATTAAAAAAATGGAAAATATGCGAATGTAAACAGTTGTGCAAATACTAGATAATACTGTTTCTACTGTATTTATCCGGATGAAATAACAAAGTTAGCGAGACTACGAAAGAGAGAAGTTGAAACCGACTGTTGATTCAGCGAAAAAAATCATGCAGCCAAATTTACCATGCGGGAATGTTTTGATTTCCTGCATTTGTTAACTGCTGTAAAATATCGTTGCATACTATGAAAGCGGACTAACTACCTCCAATATTCAGCCGAAATTACGGGCGTTTCTTATCTTGAATGACTACTCACCACTCAGACACAGCATATTCATAGTCCTATCAGCTTAGAAAAACACTTACCTGAAAATAAAAAAAGTTATCATTAGTATAAATTAGGTCACGTTACATGCAATTGTTGCTAAATCATATACATATGCAACAAACGGGTATATAAGCGCAAGGTACTCACAAGGCTTTATGCTTTCCTTACGATAACTGCAACCCATTTATTGAGTAATGCAGCAGAAATAATGCTATTGATGCCATAATTAAGTTATCATTCAATAATTGTAGTCAACTATTGTTAAGTGCATTAGAAATCATTTATCTGCTAGTGTAATCAACTTAGAAATACAATCACTTGATAATATAAACATTAAGTAGCATTACAGCATATTTACCGCATCAAGGCTAGGTGATTTTTAAAAATCTGTTTAAAGTAGATTTGCCATAAATATCCTAACCAAATATTTTACTCGAACGGCAATTCTCATGCAGATGTGGTATTTTATTGAAATTTGGTGAAGCATCTTTTTTACCGAAGTAAGATGAGAAGATGCATGAAAGAGAAAAGCCTGTCGATATGCTGTTCATCACCGATGGGGAGAAAAAAACAGAATCACTCCCAGTTCGTGATCGTTGTAAAAAGTCTCACGCCATTCCTCAAAAGGATTCCCTCGGCCGGAGGCAGAGATGCATTATATACACGGAAGACTGAATACTCAAAAAGCGTTGAAAAAAGCAAGTTCGTACGTCGACCAAAAGGCACGGCGGGGAAAATCGTATTGACTTCCTTCGCTCGCAATTTTGCGTTCATGCGTTCCTTTTTCGAAGGCTGGGAGAATGAAAGGTGGGAGAGGAATGCCTGAACCACGGCACAAAGCGCCCATGAGCGAGGATCACGGCAAAAAGAATCCTCAGCCAACTCACCCATCCAACCCAGCCCAACACCCCCACTCCATCCAACGCAGATAAAAGATCAGGGTATCCGCTATCTAGTACTCAGCAAATGCGGTGTGTTTTCCGTTTTTTTGTAGGGAGTTATTTTTTCATATTTTTCCCGTTCAAAAATGACTCAAAATGAAGCACATTTTCTGTCTAATATTAATAAAGGGAATGTTATCGATCGTGAGCCACACCAGGGCAGAATTAAGGCAAAAAAGTTTTTGGGGACATTCACTTTTTAACTCCGCTTCAGCCACTCTCCTGCGTCACTATTGCAGCTATTTTAATTACTAAGCCATTTAGCTTAATCATTTTAATCTATTCCATTAATGACAAAATTCACACCTTCGCACGTCCATGAATTATTTTTACTTTCCTTAAAAAACGCAAATATTTCGTGGTTTTTTAATAAGTGGAATTCGCTGATGGCGACTTGCGCAACCTTGTAGCACCTGTTCCTCCATGGACAGTCACTTGTGCAATTATCGGCTGGATATTTTGAGTAGATGCGCAATGATAGGAGGAGTTTAAATATTTAAAAAATGTGCACTAAATTCATGAGTATATGCCTCGAACAATACAAAACAACTTCTCCTATGCAGCTAAAAATAACATGTAGTGACCGTTTATTCCTCAAATGTGTCAAAAATAGATTTTTCTCAACGCTTGAGGATTTCTTTAAATTTCCAAATAAATGGGTGATATATTTGAGAGTAAAAACCGCTTTAGCTACAAATAAATTGATATTTTGAATCCTTCAAAGGGAAAGCTTTTTCTAGTTGTCTTGTGATTAATGTCTCGTTGTACGGAGAGATTAAACAAGAGAAGTCTGCCAACAGCTGGTAACACAAGACAAGAATGAGAGTCAGGAAGCACTTCATTAAATCATACATTTGGAGCATTTCTAGAATGGAAGTGAAGCCTGGAGAATAACAGCTGCAGAGAAAATGGAGTTGGAAGAAATAAAAATATTGATAGCTATTGATAGAAAAAAGCTGATATTGAAATATGATGAAGATCAAATTAACGGAAAGAATCACCGAAAGAAATGTCTTGCTAATTGTTGAAAGAGTTAGGGAGAAAATAAGTAAAACAAAAACTTTGAGAAGACGTGGCGAAGACAAACTTAGCACTTAGCAAACTAGTGATCATTAGAAAACACTTAGCGACTCCGTGATCTATTATAAGCAATAATAGGATAGATAAATGGGAAGAGTAGCTGAGGAAGAGGAATAGCAATAATAAGGAAAATTATAAAGGACATCCGAGTACAAAGTTTTGTAGGAATTAAGTGGTTGGCGGAGGGGAGAGTTGAGTGGAGAGCCTAACCAATTATCGGATTGATAACTGCTAATGATTATGATGCAGTTAAAAATAACAGTGCACTAATAATACTCACATCATCAACATCATTAGCAGTAAGCAATCCAAAAATGGGTATGCTGCAGCTTCCCACTTTACTCTCTGCCAGCCGCTTCCCTCGTACTTAATTGTTCACTATGACATCATTCATGATTTGGTTGATGTATCCCATTCTTGCTCTTCCTCTGAAGTTCTTCCAATTTATTTCTCCTTCCATTATTGTTTTCAACAGGCTATTGTGCCGCAAAATGTGTCCAATGAGTTTATCTCTCCTTCTTCGCAAGGTTTTCATCGTACATCTATTTCTCCAACTCTCCGTGGGACTTCTTCATTGTTGATTTTCTCCGTTCATTCTACCTTCATCATTCTTTGGTAAAGTCACTTCTCCATAGCTTTCAACCTCTTTAGTTAGAAGCGGATTAAAAAAAATATGCTTCGTGACACGTTTCACCAGTCAGTTTCTTCGTGTGTCTTTCACTTTCGGAACCAGAAGGATGTCATTCAGCCGGCGAGGAACCTGGGTGTTCGTGTTGTGGCGGGCGGGGGTGAGGAATGAGGCGGGAGGGATGATCCAGAGGTGGGTGTGGCAGAAATGGGTTTTGCGGAGGGATGGAAGAGAGAAAGGAATTGCGTTCAATAGGTTTCACTTTCCCGTGCCCAGGAATCCCTTCCCTCCCATCTCCTACCCATCCAGCGACCCACTCTCTCCTCCTCGGCGCAGGTGAATCCCCTTTTATTTCTTTCAAGCGAAACTATTCTTCCCCGTGTTTTGTGCGTGAAAGAGATAGAATGAATCAGCAGAAGCTTCCTTACGCCCCCTTTACCTCTCCCATAGTGCTCTAGCATGGTCGAGACACCAGACGATTCATCTTAATGATTTATTAGTGATTACCACTACTCTATATGGTGATGCTCATCCTGCGGAAATACGGCGACGAAATAATAACGCTAGCCAATTTCGGAGGATTCAACGGAACTTAAAATTTTGTGCGGTCCATCAAGTTTCGCAAAGCAAGGCAGAAGAGTAGTTTTGAACAAGGAAAGAAGTCACAACCTATGAGGTTGGGCCCTTTACCAGCACTTACGCCATGCTTAGCTGCGTACATGATAATTTTCATCCTGAAATCGTCCTACAATAACCACTAGATGTGTCTATAGCATTTTTCTGCATGTTTGTATGTTCTTTTACGTATCACTCTCCCAGTTTCCGGTTGGACTGTGCACTGTTCTCCTGACTACCTTTGGCCTGCGCCTAGAGCCAGGGGGAGCGTGCGAGGTTCGGATTTGTTCTGGGACGAGTGCTGCATGCCTGGTGTGGAATCACCCCGTGCCACACACCCTAGTGGTGGCTTGCACGGTACATCGTAGATGTAGATGTACAATCTGGCCATCAAATAAATCTGCGAAAATTGCTTCGGGAATAAGTCGAGCCTGACCGGTAATCGATCCAAGGACCTTTGGCTCGCTAATGCTGAAGTACAGATGACTGCCTATTCTCGAGGACTATTTTGAAGTCAAATTTTTATACATTTGTATAATTTTACGACATTCATCGGGACATTCTACGGAAGGAAGCGACAGCCATCGTTAAACTGCCGCTAGGAGGCCAGAAATATTATTTATATTTTTTACGCGCCTGGTTCTATCTTCATCTGTTAGATGGGAAATCGCTGCCTGCATACGAGGTCCTTCTAAATTATTATGAGAGAGTTAGGGAATAGCATTACTACCTACTGTCCCGATTCGGTCTCCCTTTTGCATTCCCTGGAAACTCCTTGAAGGGTGTGTCCCCTTTAAAGGGGCCTGGTTGCTGCCATTTGCTCTTCCTGGGGACGAGGGCCACGGCGGGGGCAAGAGGGGCGGTTACCGTAGACCTTCCCCCCCATTCTTCACCTTCCCCCGCAGCCCCCATTCCAGAGCCCCGCCTCCTCCCCCACCTTATCGCTTTCTGCTGCTGTTGCTAATGACGCATCGCAGTGAACTCCACTCCAGGGCGAATTATTTCGCATTTCACTCCATCCTTTCTCCCCGCCCAAAAGTTCGCAGTGGTGAAGGTTAAGTCCAACAGCCATGCTGGCGTGCTGTTTTTTATAAGTCGAAGGTCAGTGACGCATGAAGGGTGGCGATTTGCGTGACGGCCCTAGCTTGTCGTGGTATTCGGCTTAAACCGTTCATTTCTGTCTCAATTTCAAACTTTATCAATCATAAATCTACCAATTTTTTTATTGATCAAATATTTTTATAGCACCTAACAAAAAGACTTCATCCAAATAGATAACCAGCAAGCAAGCTTACCACAAACGTAATTAATTAAAGATTTGCATCCATACAGCCAACTGATTATTTTTTAGGAATTCCCCCCTTATTGCGACCAGGACAACAGAAACGATGAAAGAATCAAGAAAATATTTAAATATCTAATGGCAAATTTCTAAATATAGGAAAGCGGAAAAAATATGCCTGCCATCGTGTATAATGGAGGTATGAAGTAAGCTGTGATTTTATATGTTTACTAATAGCCCCATTTGCATATCTCAAGACAGCGGTTAATTGTGCAATTGCGTCGAATTTTTAGATCATAAAATACCGCTACTATTTCTCAGGTGTTCATAATGGCTGTGGCGTTTTCCATTTAATCCTGTCAATTCAATGCATCTTAACAACTCTGTCGTGATGAATTTGGTCCTAGTATGGTCGAAATACTATTTAATTAATTCAAAATTAGATAGATTAATTAATACAAGCAATTGCATATCATTCTATGGATGGATCATTCTCTAAGATTTTTATTTTCTCAGAGCACCTTATTGGATGGATTTCCATTTCAAACATGGATTTCCTGGTATTCGGGAATTAATGGACACTTGTAAACAAAGGTTCTTTGGAAAGTGTGCATACAGGTTTGTCTAAAAAATAAACAAGTATGAAATAGTATTCTTGTAAATTCTTGCTAGTATATTGAAAAGAACACATTGAATTAAAATGAAAACTAACTATAAGGATCAATTCAAAGATGAACACCTGAGTAAGAATCATTATAATTCTGTGATTTTATGCGTAAAAGGTTTTCATCACTTTAGGCCACGAAACGTCATCTGAATAAAACTTGACGCAGCTAACCCGAAAACAATGGAGAGAACTTAAGAGATGCCCGCGATAAACAATGGAATGGTGCGTTCAGTTGAGAATCCTGCATTAGATAATCCTTAAGGATTATACCGGACGTAGAAGGCAAAATAATTGTTGATGAGAGAGAAGAGAACAGGATTGAAGGCATTCAGCTTTGTCCACGTGTTACAAAAATGTGAGCGAGCAAGCCTTTGGTAAAGCGTTTTCATTTGCGGCCGTCCAAAGCTTAGGACAAGGGCAAGCAGAGCCCTTTGCGTAAGCCAGCGGAACCCTGCCTATTAAACGCTAAAGGATTACCTTCTGGATCATGCTCCTGGATCCCTCAATGCCTCCCTGAGCTATTTTGGTTTTGGGAGCTTCATAGCGCACGCGAATTAAGTAACGGTGCTGGAAGGATATAGACGAGGATCCGTGACCACCGTGACGGACCATTAACCGGAGTGTATGGGGGGCTTTCGCCCGAGCTTAAGTCATACGCTAAAAATAAAACGAAACTAAACTCGTGGAAACAAAAGAGGTGGTGGAGGGTCAAGGGCACCGAGACGCACTCAGGGGTGGGTGTGGTCACTTACCCCAAGGGGTGGCAGCATGGTTCTAAATTTGATGAGTAAAATTATCACGCCTTAATTGGCAGACAATTGCTTTGACCCAGACACAAAACTTATACTATTAAACAAGGATTGAAGCATGGAAGAAACCCAAATCTACTTTCCGTTTTGATGGAATTGAAACACTATCACATTTACTAAACCATATCTTAGATATCATACACAGTTTTAACGGTTAAAGTGGGCATAAAAATTCTGAAACCATTATTGATGTCTACAAAAAGATTATTAATTGAAATTGAAATAGATTGAAATTATGTCTCCAATTGCAACATCATGGATATAAAACAAATACGCCATCAGTTAAATCAGAAACAGATTTCAATACTAAAACTATATCCGTCAATACGATGTAAAATTGGAATTGCTGACTAATATGTTCGATTCTACCCTTTTTTCATCAATGGTTAAAATTTAAAAAATAGATAAAAAAAGGTAAGCCAAATTTTACATATTTGGCACAAGCAAACGAGAATTTCACCTTAAAGTACTATTTATAGTGATTTTATTTACTTTTCAGTGCCAGTAATGTTAACAAGTGAAGTCCTTTAACTAGGGAAAAAAGCAAAAGGGTAATTCTTCCAACGAAACAAAAATAATCTGAGCAGAGTTTGTCTTCCTCGTTATTTATTATTAATAACAAATGCACTAGAGGATGGTTTTTGCAGTATAATATTTTTCAATTGTTCAATACAATATTTTACACGTATTGATTCACTTGTTCAGACTCGGAAATTCTCAAAACTCTTCACGCAATAGTCTTTTGATGCAGGGTAGATAGGTTTATAAACGGACCTATGAAATAAAAATATAAGTATGATTTAGGAAATTTAAATAACTTGGTACATAATATTACATTGCAACTTCGATGGTAATGTGCTTACATCGAAACCGGTTAGTGCCTATGATATTGCGTGGCAAATTGCCAAGTGTTTGTTCCTCCTTAAATTACAGGTAGGCATTTAATCACTTCGGAATTCCTAACCTCAAAAACGAGCCAGTTAACACAAGCGAAACGTTAGTACCAATTGCATCTCGAGGGATATACAAGAATTCTTCTCTCATTTCAGCATGCACCCTTCTTCCTTCACACGTGCTCGGTCGGTCAACGGAGACGGTAGAGGAGAGCGTTTTGCTTTTTCACGGGTGGGAGCTCCATGTGGAATCTGCTGTTCGATTCTTTGCGGGTGTGGATTATTAACCAGAGGCAGAGAGATCTGCACGCAACCACTCGGTCTAATTTGATCGTGGTGGCGTAGATAGACCCTCCTCGGGGTTCGATAGGATACAGTCGCGCCCCTAGGGGTGAGGTTGGGGGAGCTTTATCAGCGCAATCCATTGTGGACGCATCCGAAAGGAGGCCTATGACGTAAGGGATCCAGCTCCATGTCCCATGGGGAATGAGGCGAAGAGCTAGTAAACATGACTCGTCAGGACGTACACATTCAAATATGCATTTAGAACCTAATATGACATGGATTGCTGATTTAAAAAGGCATATTGCTTGAAAATATCCGGGACATTTTTCATGGTGCTCAAAGAAAGGATTTTAAAAATACACAGGCAATCATAAGATGGCTATAAGGATATATCCCGGATGAAATATCGCGTCTCATTCGCATTGCAATACGCTTCGCGTGCGAGTGCCAAGTTGACGACATGCAGCTGTTTAGAGATTGAAGACTCTTATTTCAAGTTCCAGAGCTGCATTTTGATCTATTGCTTGGTTTCCGCACATGCTCAACTCAAGCGCATTGAAATTCTAGACGCGATTCCTCCTTTTTCCACGATTCCTCGGCAAAGTAACTTTTGGTGATTTAAGGTGGTTTGAGCGAGATAGTTCCCTAGTCATAATGGAGACCATATTAAAATTTTAATTTTTGATTTCAGCGTCTTTAAGAAGTATGAAATAAATGTTTTAGTATTAATGGCGCAAAGATATAGTTATATATGACCAAATTACTCAGTAATTAAATAAATAAAGCTACATAAGTCTCTAACTTGACTCATTTATTTCCATCGTACGGCTGAAAACCCTTCAAAATAGCAGGTTATTTTGCGATTCTCTAAAAATTACTGTGGTGAGTAATAGATTATTTTTTATAAATAGTTGAGAAAACATGAAATCTAAACACCGTTAGTTTTTGACGAAATCTAGGTGCTAGAAGTTCCTAATTTTTTAATTATTCTCCCTCTGGAGCGCACAGCCATAATCTATCTAATGTAAAACAGCTTGCATTTGTAGGCAAATGGCTCGAAAAGTAATTCAGCAAGGGATTGATATTTTGATATCATTGGAAAGATGATTGTTTTTTCTTTCAAATGAGGCCAAATTCATCAAATTCTTGCTGAAAAGTTAGCCCTCAGGGCCCCCAAAGGCCCTCAGGGCTTTTTAATATAGCCTATGTTACACCCAGATACATTTTCCAGCTACATGCTAAATTTCAGCTCAATCGGTTCAGTAGTTTTTGCGTGACTGAGCAAAAGACATACAGAGAGACATAAACCATTACATTATTATATATTAGTATGATTATCTTTTGAGTTGATTGTTTTATCATGATCACGTTTACAGTATGCTAGACAGAGCTATATACCTTTAGCGAAAAATTATTATCGTTATCCAAGAGAAGTGATGGGCAAACTATCCTCATGTTTTGGGTCCAGCATAGCCACTTCCTTATGAATAGCGACGATAATAAAACATGTTATTCATATTTTGTGATTATATAAAATGTTTTTCATAAAAATAAAAATGTTAAGCATTCAGCTTACAAAGTTGACATCTCTTGTCTTTGCACTGAATACACCGCGCCACGCTTGCTTAACATTGATCACTAGATAAATTGCAAAAATTTCCTCGATATATTTTCCTCGTCTCAGCTTGTTCCTTCACATTCCCCTCCCAAAACCCTCGACTCCAATTCACCAAGGAGACTGAGAACCGGGTCGGGATCTTTCGAAAGGACGGCGCATCGGCTGAAATATTTTTTTCTACGCCGTAAAGAGAGAGAGAGAGCAAGATAGAATGGGAAGGCAGCGGTAGCGGTCGGGAAAAAA